>JALMQS010000128.1:17601078-18107954 GCA_024734495.1 Forficula auricularia
AGTTGAAATATTTTTACATTGCATATCAGAGAGGTTCGTCCCCTTAGTTTTCACTGTAAAATCCATGGGTCCGTCACTGAAAACTTTTTTCAGTTTAGCAGGAATTTTCACTATTCCCTTTGAGTTGAAGGGAGTGAAAAATCTAGCTATAATAATTATATATGTTGCATGTCAGAGAGAGTTTTGTCTTAAGGGTTTGGCAACTGGCCCGGCAAGCTTAGTTAGCGCTTGGGTTCGATTCCTAAGGGGACGAACCTCTCTGATATGCAATGTAAAAATATTTCAACTAATATCTATGATGTCCTTTAAAGTTAAATTCATTTAATTATTATACTTTTTAAAATCAGTATTATTCAAGATGGTTCAAGGGGGTTCCAGAGCCGCACGAGATTGACTGAAGAGCCTCATGCGGCTCGCGAGCCACGTTGTGGCCACCCCTGCAATATAACTACTAGTAGGTAGGTTGTATTGTATTATTTGTTCAGGTACATTTTAATTACCTATATAAAATAAAATATTGCAACATTATTTTATTTCAAAGTGAACTAAAAGAAAATCAATTCTTCTTTAGTAGATATTTAATGCAAAAATTTTCTTAATCTCATGATTAAAAATATATATATGAACGCTTTTAACTTTAATCTAATTTCATGTAAGTATGGTTTCAATATTCTTGATGTCCATAGTACGTGTATAGAATTTATGAAAAATAAACTGGACATGAGAGTGAATAAGAAATTTTGCAAATTCATGAGGTAAGTCTTTAAAAATGTTATTAAACATGCAATTTTCTCATTTTAATTTTGACTTCTCAATTGCATGGTTTGAACCTACAAATTTCTAATTACGAACTCTTTGAATAAAAAATGTGCAAAGAAATTTGAAATTAGCTTAGAGTGAATGATATAAAGAAAAATTATTTTGGTTGTTTATTATATTTATATATTTGTATGACAAATGAAAAACTATGAAACCTTCTTCGGTATGTGAATCTTTACTGTTTTATTTAATTTATATGCTTCTAGAAAGGCTTGTTCGAGACGCAAAATTAGTTTAGTCGAGTCATATTATACATAAATATATAAGTATATGAAATTAGCATAAAAGAGAGAGAGCAATTTACTCTTATTCTAAAAAGCCTTTGTTTCGAAAGAGTATAAAGTCTATATACCACTTGATTCTTCCCTAAAGACGATTTTATGATCTCGAGGAATAAATAACAAAAGAAGAATAACTCATGATATTCTTGTTAAATCATTGTAAATGCAATCGTTTGGAAGAAGGAGAAAGAGTATTAAAAAAAGGCATCTGATTCCTTTCCGTAGTCTCATCCACCATAATTATTTTTCTCCGTCAATGAAGATTCCCTTTTGAAATCTGTTTGAAATGGTCTCGAGTGCTCTTTAATACTTCTTCTGAGATTAGGTCATTCATTCGTCAAAAGCTCCACCAGACCTGACTTATCTCGTCAAATCTGTTCAGTCTGCATTTGTGCAGCAGCGAAAAAGGAATAAACTAAAGAGCCTAACCATTATTACTTATAAAACGATACCTACTTTTGTTTATTCTTTCGCAATAAGACACGAATGCTTTCTTCGTAAAGTCGCTAAACATGGGAGGGCAGACCATTGAGTATTTGGTTACCTTTGGCAATGAGAGTTGACATTTTTTTTATTTGTTTGGCTTAGCGTTAATTCAGCGATCCGGTTGGAGAGTTGAGTTGAGGCGAAATTTCCAATTATTTTGTTGTTGCTTATTCGTCATTAGAAATGTTCAAACAAAATATTCTGTCGGTGTAGATTATGATATCTGATAGTCGGATGAGGACGGAAGCTTTTAAGAAATTCATTCTGTGGGGTCAATCAATATTAAGAGGTTTAATTGGCTGATTGTTTGATCATTTAAAAAAAAAGTATACTGTAATGACTCTGATGGTCCAAGTCTCCAGGAATACCATTATTTTTTTTATCTCTACCCCCCTTTAAAAATAGCGCCCATTTATGATTAATGTATGGGGATATTTTTAGCACTTAACAACGTTCACGCCATTTGCGATAACACTCATCTCGTCTGTTTGAAAAAGATTTAAAACAAAAACCATAATATTATGAAGATTTTAAACATTCTTTTAGATAGAATAGTACTTCCCAACATTTTTCATGTTACGGCCCCTTAAATTTGGAAAAATAATCCGCTGAGCCCGAAAAAAACATATTTTAGTGGTCAAAATTTTTATTTCACATCATGTTTATATTTTATCACAAAGAATAGTAACTTACTGACAAAAAGTTTTTAAAAATAAAATAAGAAAAACTATAAATAGCATGAAGATCACAAAAACACAAATTTAATGAGATAGTTGCGGTTGCATGTTTTTACACACCAAATCAATACCTATCTGGTTCAATTTATTGCAGAAATGCTAATTTGCAAGGAATCTTCCAAAGTCTCCGTGGAAAGGCATGATCTGTTCTTAATATTTATTAGAAGTAATGTCAAATATGCTGTTTCATAAATAAATATCTGTACTTTCTACTGAAAATTTTCGATGACCCCCGTGAAAACAACGCAGATCCCAGGTTGGGAAGCATTGAAATAGAGAACATTGTTGCTAATAGTTTTTATTGAATTGGAATAATCACATAATAAGCACATTTTTCAGTAATTTTTTCATAATGGAGGAATTATTTATCAGATTATAATATTTACTCTATAGAATATGTGGTTGAAGAGATTATAGTGAAAAAAATCAATCCTGACACATATTCCGTTTTTTATGATTTTTTGAGAATTTTTAGACGTAATATCTCTAAGGAGCTGATAATAATTGAAAACTTGTATATCTTAAAGAGCTCTTCTATAAGATGATTGTAGGAAAAAAATTATCATAATGAGTTTTGCAGGTAGAGCAAAGTTATGGCACTCTCAATATTTGTAAAACCAATAAATCGAATCGTTATAGGGCTTGAACTATTGTAACTTTTGAGCATTTCAATCTTTTTTAATAAAATCTGCTAGTTTCTGATTTTCAGTCCAAATATTTTCAAGGGAAAAATGTTTAATCAAAATTTGCAGAGAGCTTACTGAGACTTGAAAAAGGTTTACATTTTCTCTACAATTTTGAATTCAGACTATTAGTTGGTAATCTAAGTTTTCGACAGATCTTCTTTTGATTTTATTATTTAAGATGTAGGTAATGCCTGTGATGTATCCCTTCAATGAGTAATTGTTTTTTATTTATTTATTTTTTAGTGGGTTTTTACGAAAATGAATAATCTTTTGGTTTAGACCACACATGATGAAATTAGAAGATAATTAATTAAAATTTTCTAGTGTTTTCCTCCTTTATCGGTTGAATATGCTCTTATTATATATTCAGGGAATGTGCAATTCCACAAAACAGGTTGAGCTCATTAGATAACGGAAGTTAAAAGACAACTAATGCGGTTAGTCACCATCTGTTGATTTATTTATCGGAATCTTAATACCAGTCTTGTTGATTGCAACCCATCAGAAATGATTTGAGAACCCGTAAACAATAGATTCCTCCTGATTCTAGCATCTGCCACTCTTAATCTACTCTAGAAACTTCTATTAGTATAAAGCCGTCCTCAAGTGATGATAGATTCACTTTAAAATATCGATCTCTTAAAGGCCAAGCTGTTTATTTGAGTATAATTTCAACAATAAAAAAACAACAACAAAAGAACAAACAAACATTCAAATCGTTTATTTACTTCATTTTATTTATTTATTTATTTATTCAAGGACAATGTCACAAGAGGGGTAATCCCTATAGACCAAAATTGACTCCTGCATCGGAAAAAGAAATTTAATTAAGTAATAAAGCACTGCTTTCAAAGTTTATATCGGAAAAAAGATATCAGAAAAAAATGGAGAACAATCTATAAATGTTAAGAAGATAAGAATGGATAGTTTTTGCAGTTTTTTTGAAGAGAAAATCTGTTTTTTCTCACTTTTTTTAACTTAATAGTTAACCCCATAAGCTTTTGTGTAAATGAAGAAATTGTGCTATTGTCGATGATAATAATGGTATTTTTTCTTTTTAATGATAGATTTAGTCGTTTCTTCGTAGGTTTTAAGGTTCAATTGTACTGAAGATAGGAATAATCGAATTTGAGGATTTGAAACTTACAAAAAAACAGCTAAATGATTAAGCTATAGTATGTCACATAAATTTTCTAATTCGGCTGTTTCTTCATGTACAAAAGAGTACCCAAATAATCAATTTGTGTAGATTTCGGCGAGAGGGGGTCAAAGGTTTTGATTAAAGGCGTACTAGGATTTGGTTGACTGCGTTTCTATTATCTCACAAAGCATAGAATTGATTGTACATAGTCGGATCTATTTTATCCGTTCCAGGAATTTGTGAAAAATCGAATCACTTTCAGGTAGACGTTTTGAAAACATTTGAAAAGAAAAAAAAATTAAATCGATGATAGCTATATTCGAGATTAGTTACCGGATTTTCTATTTTTATTTTGTTTTTTTCTAGAAATAATCAGCTGAGGACCTTCACGATGACAAATCTATTTTCATCAACCGGCTTAACTCAAATTTAAATGTGGCATTAAACATTTGTATTTATGTTGGTGAGACAATATCAAAAATTATTTCAAAAATGAAACTTTTTTATTTATTTATTTGTTTTTTTTATTATAATCGAATGCAACCGAGACGATGCAGCACCTCCTATATAGGTCTTCTTGACAGATTCTTTCATTCTAGAAAAGAAAAGAAGAGAGTGATCAAACAAAAGGGCCGAAAATATGGAGAAATTTTGTGCAGGATATTGAAGGGTGAAAGAGTGTAATAGTCAGTAAAGAGGGAGGAAGGATGAGAGTCCTAGCTTTTAAAAGTCATGGAGATAAATGTATTAGCAAAAAAAAACTTATTCGGGACTTCTCCAATTTAAGTGCGATTGGGTATTGCAGTCGGCGAGTCAAGTGCTACGCCCAAAGTAAGCTTTTAGGGGAAATTTTTACTTTATTTTATTGTCTGTATAATATCTCTAAAAGTAGAAAAGAGCGAAGACACTTCTTCGATGGGCTTGCGCATCAAAAGAGCCACTAAGAGTCAAGTCATTAGCATAATATTAAATTCGATTAGAAGTTGATAAATTACAAATTTTAAATAAATATATTTGAAATATCGTGGGGACAATATAGAGCTTTAAGGAACTGAAGGACTTGACCATTTGTAGAGGCAAATATTGATGATTTTCTATATACCACAACTTAAGGTAGTTCTTTCACAAATGCTAAAATTCAGTCTTGAAACTTTGAATATAAGTCATTAAAAGCATAATACACATACTGTTAAAATTTGAAGACGATTTACCACACCAAACATGAACTAATTGCAATTAAAAATGACATTTTTAACATAGGGTAGATAGGGAAAGGGTGCGGATAAGATCATTATTTTATTTTTTTTCATTGAAGGACTTTCACCATCTTGATGAAAAACTAATATTTGTTAGAATAATATATTCGGAGTAACTTAAAAGAAAAAATAGAAATTATTTACCACTTAGTTTTGATAAAAAACAAAAAAACATATTTGGTCGACTATTTTTAGTGGAGGCGAAATAAGCACAATGGCTTGGAAACAATCCGGCTAGTATGTGTGTATCCATATAGAGATTTCGTAGTGTGAGTGGACAGTCACGTTAAAATAACATATCCTAAAATTTTAGTTCCGTTCATATTTATAGAGTGGATACGAAAACTTTTGGCGTGGATTGTCGCGAAAGAACCTCCTTTAAATTCTATAATGTTCAATAACCTTAAAATCTTTGCAGAGCTTTTAGATGAGACCAAAAACTGGCAGATTGACAAGAAGATTTATTTATTATTGTATCGTACACACTATGACTTCTAAAGAGTAATATTTTCTCTATATATCCATCTTTAACGGCTCCACAGAGAGCCCCTTAGAGATAGTCAACTAGACATACGCATGATTACGATACCTTATGGACATTGCTAAGGTTAATTAAAAAAAAATCTAATTCACTATTAATATAATATTGATATTTATTTTTTACTTATTTTATATATGAAATCGTATTCTTTTATCTTTGTTCAGAAATAGAATATTTTATTTTATACCTACATAATACTCAACAAATAATTCATTTTCGTTGGTAATAATATTGATTATCATTTATTTTAAAACCGCTCTGCGGCCTCTCTGATTAATATTTTATAAATGTCCATTAATAAATTAATAGGAAGCTATTAATGAATCATAGAGATAAATGGATATTTTTCATAGGAGAGTTTTATTCCAATTGTCATTCTCATTATTGATTACGCTAATATTATTAGCAATTTTTTCTTTAAACGAAAATAGAAATCTATATAATAATTCAAATAACCGATGGCAGCAGACTTAAAAATCCTTAAGAAAAAATAAGAGATTGCTTTGAAGGCTAATCCAAAGACCCATATAGCATTAATGGTTCCATTTTCGAGGGGAATACAACTCTTCTGACATGTAATAAAAATTATCCATTAAAAAAACAATCTTCAGTAATTTCTTAAGGTATAAATTCTTAATGAATAAGTAGTTCTAGTTTTATAGATAATTAATAAGAAATAAATTAAAGAATGTGTCTTCTGCTTAAGGCAATATGGATTTAGACAAAATCGTTCCACATGCGATATCTTAACCTATGTCACCCACACCTGGAACAAAACTCTAGAGACCGGAAAAGAACCCCTCGCTGTAGCCCTTGATAACTTTTAAGCTTTTGACCATGTTTGGCAGAAGAATCTTCTTGCCAAACTGCCAGCCTTTGGATTCACACCAACACTTCGCAAATGGATAGAAATCTTTCTGACAAACCGAAGTATAAAAGTTGTGGTAGATGGAATATCATCTGAATCGTTCTCCACAAACGGTGGTGTTCCCCATGGCTCTGTAATCTCCTCCACACTCTTCCTAATTTAGATAAACGACCTTACCGATCAAACGTCAAACCCCACTCATTGTTACGCCGACAATAGCACTCTGCACGGCAAACCCTCACCCCCGAATAATCGAATAAATGTTGCCTCCTCAATCACTCTCGACCTAGACAAACTGAATAAATGGGGCTCTCAAAATTTAGTTAACTTTAATACAAACAAGACTCAATGTTGTCTAATTTCTAGGCGCGAAAATAAAAATTTCCCTGATATTCACTTCGATTCGAATACCCTGAAAATGTGTGACAGCCTATCCATGTTGGGCGTCTCTGTCACATCTGACCTGTCTTGGAATGAACACATCTCCTCTGTGGCGAAATCTGCAGCAAGGAAGATTGGCTACTTATTCAGGTCCAAGCGATTTTTCAAGCCCCCACATCTTCTCACCATCTACAAGGCCACCCCTGTCTCGAATACGGCTCTCATCTATGGAGATGAGCCTCTAAATATTCTCTTGCTACCCTGGATGCAATTCAGAAACGAGCCGTCAGGCTAATTGACGATTCTACCCTCACCGACTCCCTCGACTCGCTAGCTCATCGAAGAAATGTCTCTGCCCTTTCCCTTTTCTATAGATACTATCACGGCAGGTGCTCTGATGAGATAAAATCAATAATTCCCCCCCAAAGCATGCTTTGCACGTAGCACGCGTTTTGCCGACTCCCAACACTCTCTCGCGGTCAAATTAGAAAAGTGCCGGACCACTTCATTCGCCAATACATATATCCCCATGACTTCAAGGAACTGGAACTCTCTCCCAGCCTCCATCTTTCCCAGCACTTAGAATCTTCAAACCTTCAAAACCGGAGTACATAGACACCTACGTCTACACCCTCTCACGTAATCAATTTTCCCTTCTCTTCGGTAATGCAAGGGTCTTTCGAGATCCATAGGAGCTGCATCTTTACTGGTGCACCCCGTCTTGCATTCGATTCCATTAAAAAAAAAAAAAAAGACTTTCACTTAAAAAATTAACTTAAAAATTAAAGTTTTTAGTGGAAATACAAGAATTGAGATTCACTGAATCTAAATTCATCATTATTATAATTTCAGCCGCAATCTGTGTGTCTGTTTTCATGATTATTAAAAAATAATAAATGTTAAAGAATTGAAAATTCAAACTTGCTATTTATCGACTTGGGATATCACAGGAAAATTTTAGTTTAAATCGGCCACCATTACTTAGAGTTTTTTGACATTTCATTTTCAAGACAACTATAACAATTCATTTCTCACTTAATCGGTATTTATCACAGTTGACGTAAAAATTTTCAAAATTGTATGTGAAAGGTTTATAATTTTTTTTTTTTAAAGAATTTCTAAATGTATGATAGAAGGTTACGATACTTGGGCATTGTATTTATTTATTTATTAATATTTTAAATAATTTTTGAGGTTATTATATTGATTTTTAAATAAGCTGTATTGAATGGTTATTAAAGTATGTATGCTAAGTTAAAGTTTTCAGTTTTCTATGTACAGAAGACACACGTCATTTTTTGTTTAATTTATTTATTTGACACTATAGTGCCTATAGGCCTTGTCTTTCATTGAATACAAAGATTTTGCACGAATTTAGAATATAATTTTATTGAAAAATGGAAATAAGTTGGCTGATTTTCATTCAATATATGTATACATATTAAATTTATTTTAATAAAAATAATAATAAATTTATTGAACCAATTGTTACATGAAATAAAGTTTACATTGAATTTGAGACTTCTACTTCGGAGACTACTATTAAATTTATATATTTAAATATAATATGTATAATTATTCTCAGTAAACTATTAATGTGTTTCAATAAAAAATATTAATTAATTTACTAAATGGAAGATGAAGAAACACCTTTTTATTTATGCTTTCATCGTTCACTATTACAAAACATTCAATTTCAATAATACTAAAATCATTAAAAAGAGATATTTTCTGAATTTTTGGGCCAGAAGTTCTGAAGGAAGAGAGTCCGAATTCTAAACAATACGGATTGAAAATACAAACATTTTGACAGAAGAAAGAATGAAAAGTAAAAACTTGGTATTTCGCCATTTAAAGCCGCAACAAATAATTATTTTTTTATATTTTCGTCTGAATTTTAATTAAGTCCAAGTCCAATTGATTATTCTCTCTGTCTATAACAACTATAATTTTGACCCAAGTTCAAAAAGCTAAAGGCCATTTCTAGAATAATAGAAATTGATCTTTAATAGTCTGGAACAGGTTTTGTCTTGTATTTGGCATCGTTATAGTATCTTAGCTGTAAAGATAGAAAGATGATTCTATTTGCATACATTTTAGTCATTTTCCTCGATCAGATTTTAATGAAAATCGCTCACTCAGGCATTTATTTATAAAAGTGAATTTTTTTTTTTAAAACTCCATACGCTAAAGACTCCGTAGTAAATAATGACAAACTTAAATTATAAATTATTCATCTATGCTTATATTATGTCATTGCCTTAAAATCTCAATAACATCATTCAATTAAAGGTTTTCTGCATTCTTAAACATGAAGTTCTAAAGCTAGAGAGGCGAAAATCAAATTAAATTTCCCCATTAAAAATACAAATATTTTGGCACTAAAATAGACTTTCTGCCATTTCCCATTCTTAAGTTATCGTGGATATCGGAATCCAGACACACAAATACACAGACATAAAGAGAAATCATTTGATGAATCTTTCTAATTTGACGAAATTTTAAAATGGTCCCAGACAGTGAATAGTTTGAATATTTGATTTTTTTAAATTGGCTCTGATGCCAAATAAATAAACCTCCTAAAAGGTTAAGTTTTGATGAAAGAAGCTGCTGGTATTTTTTTTTTGTCATCCGAATAAGGAAGGAAGCTCCATGGGAATTGGATTCAAGGGACGTTTCATTAACGAGGAGGCGACACACGCATTTCTCTCTGCGAGTATGCACCGTGTATTCCGTGTATTATGAGTACAAGTATGAGTGAGGCAAATACAAAGGCAAGGCTTTTTGTTAGCAGCGAGTGAAGGGCTTAATAGAAGGAAGAGAGCCCCTCGTCTCTACCACGACAAGGGGGCTAATTCAAGAAATTAGGACTTGTTTTCTTAACCGACTTCATTCGTTAACGAATAAATCATAGTTAGTCGCAGAAATAAAGATTTTGAAAAAGAACAAACACTCCAGTTAATCATTGTTTTATCAAATTTTAATATATTATTTAATATACATATATATATGTGTATACCTATATATATATAGAAAGAAAGAGAGAGTTTTGCTTTATATTAATTTCTTAACCTTTTTTTCCAAATTTATTTAAGTTCCATTGATAAAGAGAAAAATTCTTTTTTAGAAACTATGAAAATCACAAGTAGTTCTCAAATTTTAGATCCGAGAAGGAATGAATTATTATTATAGGCCAGAAGGGTTTTTTTTTACTCCCTTGGGAATCGATCGGATCTAATGGTTGACAACTTGTTAAGATTTTCTTAGAAATTTAAAGTCTATTTCAATGGACATTTTGAGATCTTAGAATCATATAAATCAGAAATCCCGATAACATACATACAGTGTGATTATAATTTATTTCATTTCTCATACAATATAAGTGGTCTCCACTGATGGAGATTTATATGGAACTAAAAATTCAATGTAAATTCATCCCCTTACATCTATTGACATCCACTGAGGGCGGGGGGTGGGGGAGAATATTGGCCAACATTGAATAACACATTTACTTTTCTTGGGAGAAATATTCTTGTTCCCTATGCGGTTTCTGATTTTTGCCAATTGGAAAATAAAACATCATTTTCAATGCTTTATTTGCTGTTTGAATTTTTCTATATACATTTTCAAATGGGAGAAAAAGAGTAAAAGCTGACCTTTGACGTCACTCCAGTTCTATTTGACTGTGAAGGGAAATCGCGTGCTAAGCACAAAGTAAAAGCTTTCTCCGTTAATGACAATGCCCTACCTTTAGAATATTATAAAATTTAACTAGCTGCTTAGATTTTAGTGTCGCAGCCTCATCCCAATATTTTTTTGAACTCTCATCCAATTAATTGAGTAAGTTGCAACCAACAACGCTTGGGTTATAGCAGCTCTAAATAAATAATGGATTGTTTTAAATTAGAGATAAGTGAAGGGGCAAAATAATTTGTTTTAATAAAGTTTAGGCATATTTTCTATTTTTTATTTGAAATGCTAATGAAAATTGAAATAGTATTATCGATTTGCTTACACTTTTCTGAACACTTGAAAGGAAATATATACCCTTGAAAATCAATAAATAGATAATTTGTATAAATATGTAATCTCGTCGAAATAATTAATTGTAGCTTTTCATCAACTATTCTCTAATTCTGTAACGAGAATATTCACATGGGAAGCGAAACGAACTGCTGTTGATGCTTTATACATATTAGATACCTACTTCGATTTTATCTCTTTTCCACTGGTCAATATTTATGCTCGGTCTATTATAAAAAAAAAAAAAAAATTCTAAAGATTAATCCTCCAAATTTTCATTGACCAATTTCAACCAAAATCTAAATACTATATACTCGTATAATCGAGCTCTATATATGGTATAAATTCTTATTAAGAGACATTACATTAGGAAAGATCCTCCTTAAACGTCAGTTTTTAAAATATGTATTGAAAATGACTTTCTCATAAATTTTCTTATTTGGAATTTATTGTTTTCAGTATCCTTTTTTTTTTTTTTTTTTTAATGCAATCGAATGCAAGAAGGGGTGCACCAGTAAAGGTGTAGCCCCTATGGATCTCGAAAGACCCTTGCATTACCGAAGAGAAGGGAAAGTTGATTAAGTGAGAGGGTGTAGACGTAGGTGTCTATGCACCCTGGTTTTGAAGGTTTGAAGATCATAGGTGCTGGGAAAGATAGAGGCTGGGAGAGAGTTCCAGTTCCTTGAAGTCATGGGGATATATGTATTCGCGAATGAAGTGGTCCGGCACTTTTCCAATTTGACCGCAAAAGAGTGTTGGGAGTCGGCAAAACGTGTGCTGCGTGCAAAGCATGCTTTGGGGGGAATTATTGATTTTATCTCATCAGAGCACCTGCCGTGATAGTATCTATAGAAAAGGGAAAGGGCAGAGACATCTCTTCGATGAGCCAGCGAGTCGAGGGAGTCGGTGAGGGTAGAATCGTCAATTAGCCTGACCGCTCGTTTCTGAATTGCATCAAGGGTAGCAAGAGAATATTTTGAGGCTCCTCTCCACAGATGAGAGCCGTATTCGAGACAGGGGCGGATTTGGGCCTTGTAGATGGTGAGAAGTTGTGGGGGTTTGTAAAATCGCTTGGACCTGAATAAGAAGCCAATCTTCCTTGCTGCAGATTTCGCCACAGAGGAGATGTGTTCATTCCAAGACAGGTCAGATGTGACAGAGACGCCCAACATGGATAGGCTGTCACACATTTTCAGGGTATTCGAATCGAAGTGAATATCAGGGAAATCTCTATTTTCGCGCCTAGAAATTAGACAACTTGGGCTGTCTTTCTATCAAATCATTAATTAAGTTCATAACATTTAGTTTTGAAATTCTTATTGATTTTCGAGGTATGGATTTACACACACATACACACAAACATCAAAGAAAATACAAAAGATTGTCACCTACTGGATTTGATGTGATAGGGATTTTTTTTACTTTTTATTATATGTTAAAAGGGTTGATTTCATCTCTTGAGTAAATGTCCTATTGAAAAAATGCTGCCAGTTGTCACTTTTTGTGTATCGTTTAGAAATTCTAATACTTTTAATATTAATCTTTTGAACTTTTAAATACACACCCACCCACACACAGAGAGAGAGAGAGAGAGACAAATACATATATACTTTTTGGCCCTTGGAACAAATATTTGTAAAAATTTGAATTTTTTCCCACGATTCAGGCCTCAAGTGAAGATGCTAAAGGGATCGACTTCGATTCGCTGTGAATTTTTCTTTTAAATACAATCGTATATTGATGTAAGGATCTGTTGCATTAAGGTGGGAAACTCTGAACATTTGGGCGATCTCTAGTATCGTGAAAAGAAGAAGGCTAATAGAAAGAAATTTCAGGGAATGTGTCGGATTCCAAGATACCTGTGGATACGAGTTTCCAAGGACTCAGGTTAAATGTCGCAGAAAAGATGAATAAGGGAAGTAAGTTCCAATTTCTAGAAGTCATAGGGATGAACAATTTGGCGAATGTGTTTGTTCGGTTAGTTTATCTTTGGATTGAATCTAATTTAATTGCGAATGAATGGTGAGTGTTTGAAAATCTGAGTTTTGCGTAAATGAGGCTTTACGAGAGGTAAATGGTTTTCTATGGATTGAATCTTATTTCATTCAAGAGAATATCCCCCCCGCGTTAAAAATTCAACCTCACCAAATAAATGGGAAAGCAAAGAGAAATCACCTCTGTTAACATAATATAGAATACATAGTAATCGGCATCGCTCGAATTCACCTATTGCTCATGAGAAAAGGACATGATTTTTTGATAGTGTCATACTACGGGAATAAGGTAAAATATATAAATATTAATTAATTAATTTAATAATTGATTTAAATGATTTCGAATATGATATTCAATCATATAAACTTTTTTTAAATCTAATTAAAAGATTATTATAATTCATTTCATCTTTTCAATTTTTTTATATATATTTTTTTTTATGAAACATTAAATTCAATTAGACTTGGAAAACTTTTCCTTTTAATCTCAACTTAGGCTGTGAAGTATTTTTGTTGAAATCTTTAAAAAGAAAATTTTTAAGTCTTTTTATTTATATAATAAAGAAAGTGATTTTTTATTTTATTTTATTTTTTTTTTATACATAATAATTCTCGATTGATCCAACGAGGAATCAATCAATTTAGCGAAACCCCTCCAAGCCCTCTTTCTCGGTCTGTCTACAATAAGCTTAGAGATGAAGTGAAGCGGAGGAAATTTCGCATTCCCTTCCCTAGAACTCAAATCTCTTTTCATGTTCCGCTTAGAAAATAATTATAATCATTGAATTTGTGATTTCGAAAATGGACATTTTGTAATAATCCCCTGTTGGCAGAATTTTTTTTTTACTCAATTATCAGAAAAAAAAAATCTGTCTTGGCAGAGATTGTTAAAATGATCACCTGGTTGGTACCTCAACTTAATCGAAACAGAAAATTAAAATTAAATTGAGTAAAATATGTATTTATATATATATATATATGGGTTGATCCCTCGCTAATGGATTCTAAATTGATTTAAGATTGAATCTAATCAAGGATTAATTTAATCTTAATCAAATTTTCAAATAGGATGCGAACTATATGCAGAAGTCTAAATGTAATTTAGATATTAAAAAAATCATAGATATTAAGAAAATCAGAAGCCTCTTCTCAATCTATCAATATCCGTTTAACAAGGAGAAACCCCTTCTATGAAATTAAATTGATATTTTTTAATTATCATCTATTATTGTCAGAGCTTGTATTATATGCAAATGCATATTTTAAACGAGAGGTTTTCAAACTTTAATTGAATGTGTATCATCAAAATTCAATTCAATAATTTCAGAATTATTAGTTTCAAAAATAGAATAAATCATAAGTTGGTGTCATCTATTAAATTCGATGGAATTGAATATTTTTAATTATATGTCAGAGGGGTTGTTTTTGCTGTCACTGGCACTCGGGTTCGATTCCCGAGGGGGTGAAAAACAACCCCTCTGACATATAATTAAAAATATTCAATTCCATCGAATTTAATAGATGATACCAACTTATGATTTCTTGTAAATTTGAATCTATTACCATCGGCAAATTAATATCTTTCAGTTTCAAAAATATTAAGAAGGCTGTATCAAAGATTTCATTACTAATAATGTAATAAGTTATTAGATATGTTTGATTTCATGGCAGGAGAGATGGGCTCTCAGGAGTTAAATCCAATTACTAAACATGTATATTAATATAAGTATAATGATATTTATCCAAGATGTGGCAAAAAGGCACAATCTTTGTAGTTCGAGGTGGACATTTGTATTGGGTAAAGAAGAGAAGAATTTTCAGGGAATGTGTCGGAGTTGAAAGTACCTCTGGATGCAGGTCTTGAAGATTGAAGTTTATATCTCTCTAGGAAGACAGACGAGAGAAGAGAGTTCCAGGCTTTAAACATCATAGGGAAACGAGTTGGCAAATACGTTTCTTCGGCTAGTAACTAATTTAATTGCGAAGCAGTGTTGAATATTTGAAAATAGTGTATTTCTCGAAAATAAGGCTTTATGGGAATTATTAATTTTATCTCGTCGGGACAAATACCATGAAAGTGTTTATACATAAAGAA
Source organism: Forficula auricularia (assembly GCA_024734495.1). Taxonomy (NCBI): domain Eukaryota; kingdom Metazoa; phylum Arthropoda; class Insecta; order Dermaptera; family Forficulidae; genus Forficula; species Forficula auricularia. Next base: position 17,616,387 of record JALMQS010000128.1, read on the forward strand.
GAAATTTAGAGTCGGTTCTATAATCAGCTAAGAAATCGGGTGCGCTAGTTAATACTAGATATTTTATTAGTCTGTCATCTCGCTTCCGAATTGAATCCAAGATAGTGAGATTCATAGATTCGAACCATATTCGAGGCAGGGGTGAATTTCAGCCTTATATAGGGTAAGAAATTGACATGAAACAGTGTCTGTTCAGGAATAGAAATCCCAGCTTGCATGCAACACCTTTGGCACTGAAATAATTTGGTCAATTCAAGAAAGGTCAGATGGTCCCAGGGTGACACCCAAAATCGATATTTTGTCATTCAATTCCAGTAGGGTCGAATCAAAGGAATTGGCAGGAAGGTCCTATACTTATCTACGCACTTAGATATTAGACTAGATTGTGTCTTGAGGCATCAAAGCTCACCAAGTTATGAGAGACCCCATTTTTTAAGTCTGCTTCAATTTAAATTACAGGCAGGTGGCTTAAGCCCAGATTTGAAACGTAGGCATATACTATATAGCTCAGAAATGCTTAGTCATATATCAATGAAATATTAATTTTAAGTTGAGTAACAAAGTATAAGATTTTGATTCAAAATGATGGACTTTTTTACTTTTGTTGTTTTGGGTTTCTGATGGTTTAATTTGAAAGAGGGAAATTGGTAGGTCAATTTCAAAAAAGGAGAGGTTGCAAGTGAAACTATTTTGAAGAACACACCATATTATTTGAGAAAAGCTTTAAATTTGGTTGTGAGCTTGTAAGAAATTGCTTTTTCACTATGTAAGGAAGTCATTATGGATGAGTAGATTTCGATCTACAACTATTATATTCTATTCATGGCAAGGATAAGTCTGATTTCGTTTATTACCGAAGAAGCGATCAAAATTTTTCATTAAATGGAATTAGATTACTTTTGAAAGAAATTCGTTTCCATTTTCTAATAAATTTCATTTGGCTCTATGGACAAGCAATGCCCCAGGAATTTGTCACAAAATAACCGGTTAGATAAAATCGCTCAAGAATGGAGATGAATCATAAAATGAACATTCGATTCGAAATTGGAATTTCCTCTAATTAATTGCAATGGATATATTATACTTATTAGCTTATTATATTTGGAGAATAAAATTAAAAAAAAAAATGAAAATATATAATAATATCTTTATAATTCTAAATATATTAATTTTATATTCATTAGTGATTTTTTAATGAATATTATAATTTTCAAGATATTATATTGAGAAATTATTAAAATTGTACATATATAAAAAATGTTAAATGTGAAAAGAGGCCTAACCAAAAACATTTTCGGTGGGCTGTTTTTTCTCTGGTGGCTGGCTGCCACCTTCAATTTTAAACATCATAAGTGATCATTTGCATATTAAAAAATTGCGAAATCAACAAAATAAGAGTTCTCGAAAATGTGTTAATCTTTCATTCTATTTTTATTTCATTTATTTATTTTTTTGTTAGACAAAAAGAGAAACGTAATTTCTCCGTGTAGTTATGAAAATCTTGTTTTTGTAAACAAATGTGAAGTCAATATTTTCGTAGATGTTTACGTTACAATTTATTTGCACGAAATTTTCTCTGGAGAGAGACGGACTGGTAGAAATTTTTAATTGAAAGTAATGGAAGGCAGCGAGGAAAGAAAAATTAACATAATATCCAAATAAGGTATAATTTATTGGATTACCTCCTTCTTTCCCTTCAAACCGAGATTTCGGAGGATATTTCCCTCCTTCAGGGTTTCTAGGGGTCAAAGAAGGAAACAAATAAAATTAAGAGAAAGAGGAAAAAAAAAATTGTTTTTCTATGCTTCTGCTGAGGAAGAGGAAAATTTTTTAAACATTGCTGTGGGGAGAGGAAGGAAGCATTTTATTTGTTTCCTTCATTGACCCCTTGAAAACATGAAGAAGGAGGGAAGAATCCTCCGAAACGTCGGTTTGAAGGGCAAGGAGGGGGGGAATCCAATAAATTACACCTTATTTGGATATGTGTTAATTTTTTCTTTCCTCACTACCCCTGAGCTGCCTTCCATTATTTCAATTTACCTTACAATTTTTGGAATGATATTTAAATTTAGTCACTCCGAAAGCAGCCAAGCAGATTTTTAGTAATAATATTTACTTATGGAAAGTGGTGTAGGTTTTAGGTGAAACATGATGTTAGTTAATAGAGTAAAGGGTGTGTAGTTTCACAGTGAATGAAATAAAACTCAAAGAGGTAATAGTATTAACTTGTAAACTCCTGATGATGGACTAATAATCCGAAATATATTGAGTTTGTATAAACCTCTTTGAGTTTTATTTCATTTACTGTGAAACTACACACCCTTTACTCTATTAACTAATAATATTTATTAAAAATAATGCTAATCTACATAAATCACAAACCTATAATCAACAGATTTTCGGTTTTATTTTAAATTCTAAAAGTTTTTAAGTGAAATCAAATATTCACCTTGAATAATTGTAGCGCCGTCCGCACCTCATCGCTGAAGACTAATATGTGCTAGATTTTTGTTGCAGATGGTTGGCAGTTTTACCTATAAACATCTAGAAAACTGATTAGCATCCTCAACGTTGGCATGGCGTATCCCTCCCACCCGCCTATATCTATTGCTAATTCAAATACTTAAGATTATTTTACAATTTACATATATATTCTAAATTAATTAATAAAACTAAATTTGGTAGATTGGTGGTGAATCCCACGGAGGGAGAGGCGATGAAGCTGAAAGAGAAGTCTCTAACCCTAACGACTCAAGATTAGCATTCGACAATCCTAGACGCAAAGAAAACCACAAATTCTAAAGAATGGCTTACTTTGTGAAGTTATATCCCGCTTACGTAAGATTCTTGTAGCTTGATCCATGCAATATTTGATGAAGAAATAAAGGGAATGCTGAAAGAAAAGCCCTCAACTAAAATTTATTTCGAAATGAAATGTGTTTTTTGAAAATTTAATTAAAAATTTAAATTGGAAAAAAATTAATAAATCATTTGTTTCAAAATTTTATTAAATTAAAAAATTTAATCTTTTGTTTCAAAATTTAGTAAAATAAAAAATCGAAAATTATGTACTGAAAAATATATTAATGAAAATGAATTAAAATAATAATAATAAATATTTCAATAAATTACAAAATATAAAATATTCATAATGAAAAATTAGATAATTTTAAATAATTTTATGGACTATCTAATCTAATGTTGAGGGGGACCTGAAAGAAAACGTCCTATTACAAAAAGAATAAGTCCCTAATATATTAAATTAAACGCCATGCTAATAAAAAAGATTTAATACTCAATTTGGACGCGTAGCTATGAAAGATAGAGTAGAATGATGGACAAGAAGACACGGCATGGAGTTTGATGAAACACCATAGAAAAAGAAACACAAAATTAAAAATTAATTTAAAATTCGATTTAAAATTACTTTTCTTGAAGAGATTAGCAGATATGTACCATATTTCTTCTGTGTATAGCATCAAACGTAAATTTAGCAAAGGTATTGAATGAAACATTTCTTTTACTAAATGAATTTATTGTTTCGATATAGAAAGTATCTCATCAATAATTATTAACGAACTTATAGTATCTGTCCAAGGTAAAACATTATCAATTGAACTATTATCTCATCAGTGGTTAAAAGAATAAAAACATGTATAGATTAGAGGGAAAATAGTATCTATACATTATTATGTTTCTTTCATGAATCAATTTCTAGATAATTATAATTACATAAATTCCATTTGTATAAATATTATGCCATTTATTACAGGGTGCATTTATTTTTTATTCTTGATTAATATCATGCTAAAAAGTTAAAATTTGATTGTTTATTAGACTAATATAAAATCTAATGTACATTACATAATATATCGTATTCATCGTTTTTTGATAAGATATAAATTTATATTAAAAGATTAACTAATTCCTGTTTGGTAAAAAATTAATTGCTTAAATCAATTCCTATGGTAAATTTACATTGGCTCAGTAATTTATTAGAAAAATATATTTATTTATATATTATATAATATGTGAGTATTTATTCGTAGCAAGCAGAGGGCGACATTCTCTTTGATTTGTTCTTAATAATTGGTATAATATTTAAACTAAAAAAGTATTTATTAAGTATAAAGAGTTTGAACATTAATTATTCATAAGTTTCTTTCGAGACAAAGAAAAAATCCTATCAGATGATTACATATTCACTTATGCACGATTTAAAACTTGAAAATGTAATGCCTTTTATCCTATATTAGCTACGGAGCCTGCTTTCGGTGGGGCTTTTGTTAGCAAAGAAGCTCCATCCCCTGGACCATAGATAAAAGATACAGCCCTGGACAGCCTAGTGCTAATAACTGTTTTTAGCAAATATTTAAGTCTTTAAAATAACCTCTATAGTCTCTCGGTCTATACCAAGTTTAACCCCCCCCCCCCCCCCCACCAAATGTTGAGTTAATCAAAATTTTATAGTATATGTTTAATAAAAATTTAATGAAAAAATATTCTGATAAAAAAAAGTAATCTCCTACTCCTTGGAGTATATCCATATATCCCAAACCCCTCGATGGGTAACTAACCCCTCCGAAACTAAATTTATCCCACCCCCCATCGCTCAGATAATTTTTTCTGACTACGGACTTAAAGCCATTAGCTTCTTTTTCCACTTAGAATTTTCAAAAAACTATTCTTAGTTAAGCATTTAAGTTTTAAAAGTAAACCCCTTACAAAATTTCAAGTTTTTAGCTCCATTAGTTCCGGAGAAACCGTAATATCTTATGATGAAACCCCGTATTAAAAAATTGTTTTATTTCACCACTTTAAAATTTGAATTGTTAATAAACTTTCCTTAGCAATCATTTACGTTTTAAAAGAAACCGCATGCCAAATTTAAAGTTCCAAGGCCCGGAAATTTCAGAGAAATCCTGATGAACCAAAATGAGTACCATTTTTTTACTAAAATAAAAATGGTAATTACAAAAATGATAATAGTCTGAAATCATTATTAAGGAGAAAATTTTATCATAATTCACTACGTTTCGACACTAATTTATGGAGTCGGTTACCTATTTCATCAGATGATCAATAGACCCAGAGATCTTGAAAACGACTCCAGAAACGTTGTGCATTCTGAAGATATTTTTTTATTTAAAATGTGAAATCTAAGTGGTTTCAACTGAAATTTTCTTTTGATAAACAACTCAACCAATCACTAAAGCATCAAAAGTGATTTGGAAAGTATTAATTAATGGTTTTCTTTGTGATTAAGTAGGTACTTTTCTATTGTAATATATATATTTAATTTGTGAACTCTATGTATATATGGTAATTACCTATTTATTTATCATTAAAAATTTGGACATAAACTTAATGGAAATTTAATTTACCTCGTGGGCCGAATTACGGCGCCTTCTCGCAGCTATCACGATGAAAGAAGAGATCCAGCGGTGGTAGCCGACACTTTACTAGAACTAAAAACAATTCAAAATCAATAAATGAAGCTGATGAAAAAGTTTTCACTTTTTATTATTTATTTAATATACTGGTGAGAGATTCTTTCATTAGAATCTGATCGAGGAAAATAACTACAAAGAGCACAGATAGAATGATCTCTCTTTCTTTAGAGTTAACGTGTAAAATACAAGTTAAAACCTGTTTTAGACTATTAGGTAATAACATCTTAATTATTATTCTAGGAATGGTCTTTTGCACTCGGACTAAAACGATACTCTTTTGAGAGAGAGAGAGAATATTCATTGGACTTCAATAAAATTCAGACAAAAATGTACAAAAAAATTACTTGTCAAACTAGCAAGCGTACCGAATCTTGAAAAAGTTTTTTACTTTTTCTTCTATTTCTTTGTATTTTTAGCCGCGTCAAGAAATCCACTAAAATTTACTACTCACTCAACTTTTCCAAGACAACACTTAATTTTTTCCAAATAGTCAGGAAAATCCCGATCAAACCGAGACGTACCGAGCCTACGTATATACATAAAAGATGTACTTAGTCTATTATTTCAAAAATTTATTAATAATTCGACTTTAAATAAAGATTTGTCGACATTTTTCGAATTTAAATATTCCATCCAGCACTTTTAATATCAAAAACAGTTTAACAAAACCAGATATTTAATATTATTTAAATTAATTTACTGAAATCTATATTTGAACACCCTGTATTATATTTGACTTGAGAAAAACGTTTCGAGAGAGTTTATCAATTTTTTTTTTTTAATATTAATATATATATTTATATATTGCAATTCTAATAAATTGCATAATTAATTTGATATATTATGATAGAATACACTGAGGACCACCTCTATAGGGAGAACACTCACAACTGATAGGTACTGGCATCTTTTTCATTAAATTCTTTTGCACCAGAAAATGAAGGAAATTAAATTAAAAAAATAAATCTAGAAATAATTTCATTATTTTCTAGAAAATTAGCAGCTAAAGATAATTTAGATAGTTGAAAATTTAATTGAAAGTAAAAAAAGATAAAAAGGAAATATTATTTTAATAAGTGATACATTTTCTAAACAGATAATTTTGTTATGTTTGAAAAAATTGAAATCTGAAAACATCTGAAAACAATCAATTAATAGATAAAAATTGTTATGTGAAATACAATGGTATTTTGAAAGATATTTTTATATTTTGGACCATCTTTATCAAAAATAAGCTTAAAATGAAAAAATAAATAAAGTTTATTTAGTAAATTAAGGAAAATCATTTCGATTTTCTTTAACTATGCACGGAAAAAAATATTTTTGTGAATTCTTACATTCCATTAAATTGGCTATAAATGAAAAGCAGATTTGTATCTTTTTTGAAAAAAGATGATATTTCAAAAATGTAGATCTAAAATATTAATAAATGAATTTATCTTTAAGGACCAATCACTTAGATTTTAAATATTTTTACATTGCATATCTCAGATTCACAAAAGAGCAGTATATGATATGCAATAACAAAAAAATCTTTCTCAAAATCAAATTGATAAGATAAATTCATACAACTAATAAATTAAATATATTAATATAAAATATTAAAAAGAAAAATTTAATTAAGGATGGAATTTTAGATTTATTTAATCTTGAATTATCCTTCCATTGAGTCATATTCATATCATAATCAAATGAAAAATAGCAGGCATATTTGGCTGAAGTGATGCGTGAGGTAAAATGTTCACTTAAAATTGAAAATTAATGCTAAAAAAATGTTTGATAAAAAATTCAAAAAATTCAAACATTTTCTTGCCTGAAAAAGGAAAATGTTTAGAAACAAATTGCTTTTGACGAATTATTGCTGAATTCCAACTCCCAAGAAAAATAAAGAACTTTCAATTCTCGAGCTTTTCTCTCGTAATTATAGTGATTGGAAATTTTTGTCAACGAACTTTTCTAAAATAAAAGTTGTTTTTCAAAAGACTTTTCTACCGAAACTTAGTTTAGGAGCTACACATATAAAGAAATTCTATTTCCTACTAATTTTTTACTATTAAAAGTTCTAAAAGCTACACACTTCCAAAATCATTGGTTGTAGATATTAAAAAAAAAAAAAATACGAATATTTTTATTACCACAACAAACTTTTCTGAAGTACCTGATTTATATTTGAGACTTTATGTAATTAGAAATTTCGTTCTGGTAATTAAAAATGTTTTGTATTTTTCAATATAATCAGACTGAATTTTATATTCTTTCTAGCTTTTAAAAACTTATCGGTAAAAATTGAAAGTGGGGCCTATACATATATACAATGTAAACTCTATATCGACTAAGTTAAAGGGCAGAAAAGCCTCAATAAATAGCCTTATTAGAAAGGTTGTTGGCAAAACATATAAAATTACGATATTCTGAATAAATTATTGAATTTGTCCATATAAAGAAAAATTAATATAAGCTAAAATTATTAAAATAGGATATGGATTGAATCAATAAAAGGATTGGGGGATCAATTTTGAAAGGTAGTGCCACTTGTAATTGGCCACTTCCATTCTCTTTAATACTAAATTGGAATTGTAACTCTGCATTTGAAATGCTATCTGCTGCATGGTCTGGCGTCGAATCCAAGTCCATCAGCTTTAAAACATTAGAATTAGCTGCTTCTAGTGTAGTTGCTGCATGAGCATTTTTATTATTAAATTGAAATCGTTTTGTATAATGCTTCGGCCTTTCCGAAGACAATCCAACTAACGAGGTATTCTGTGCTACAAGATTTTGATCTTGACTTTTCCTAATGTCGTTTAGCATTAATTTTGAAAATAAATCTGCTCCTATTAGGACTCCAGTGGTGTGGGGTGTATTAAACGTACCATCTGATAACGGTAACCCACTAATAAATTTAAAATTGACTTCTTTTTAAAGGGACTGAAGGTATAGTCAAATTTAGGCTGTTTACAACATAGAATGGTGCATCCAATTCATAGCTATCATCGACAATTGAACCGATTTTCAAATTTACTAAACCTTTAGATGAAGTTACGTGTTGGCCCTTTAAACCTTTTACATTCAAAAGGGCGTTCTGTTTTTCTAAACCTAATTGATTAACAATTTCCTCTGAGATTAGAGAAATCTGGAAATTTCCGGTATCAATGAAAGCACGAATATGTACCTCACGTCCAGAAATGTCTTGTGTTTTGATGAGAGCTCGGCTTAATAACGTTGTGGATCCGTCCTCCACCCAGTGTCCTGATGTCTTGGAGGAAGACTTTGTGTCAGTTTGTTCTCCGGCCTTTTTATCCTCTGGGTCTTTTTGGACCACTCCGCCCTCCGATTTCAGTGAAGAGTTCGTTTTGAATTACTGCAAAAATGTAAAAGTGGAGACAGTTTAAAGCCGCAACGACAATTAAAGCGTTTACAATCGTTCACATAATGAGAAGGAGAAAAACATTTTTTACACAATTTGTTTTGATTTACAAACTTTGACCTTTCTTCTAAAGAAAGCTTTTAAATTACCTTTTCACATTGCCACAAGCCATGCTGTTTTAAACAAAGCTTGCAACTTAGGTCTTTTATTAGATGCATGTACATTTAAAGATTTTGCACTATTGCTTTCTTTAAATTGTACTTTTTGTTTGTTAATATTAAAACTATGCGAATCTAAATAAGAATCTGCTTGTCTTTCTATGAAAATTAAAAGTGTGTCTAGACTCGGTATTTCGTCATGGTTTTCTAACGTGAGTAACCAGTCTGATGTACTTTTGCATCTAATTTGGAAGACACTAGTCTTACCAGTATGGGATTCCATTGATCAGTATTAATACTTAAATTTTTTAATTGTGCAATGGTTTGCCTAACCGTGCTGGTTAAACTTTGATAAAACCTTGAATTAGGAGATGTGATATTTTTAAATTTAATAATTTATCTATTAAATCAAAAAAACAATTTTTCTATACTTATAATATTTACTTTCTAATAATTCAATGGCTACTTGGTAATTTTGATTAGTCAAATCTAAGTGCCTAATTAAGTTAAAGGTTCCTCAGTCAAAAAACTTTTTAAGTACTGAAGCTTTTGACATTGGCTGAGTGAATTATTTGAATTAATTGCTGCATCAAATTGATGTTTGAAAGCAGGATAACGTGTGTATACACCATTAAATTTTCAACTCAATTTTTGGAAGATTTATGTGTATGTTTTTTTGGTTCAGAATCTTCTGAACTGGTTTCTGAATCATTTGACGGTTTAGCAGTTTTTAATTTAGATAATTTATCTAAGAATTTAAGTTTAAGATTATTGAGCTCGCGTGAAGTTGTGGTAATTTCCGTAATTATCGGAATAATGGTTGCTTCATTTTGTAACTCGTGCTCATAAATGTATTTTTAGCTATTATCTATGTCCAAAATGATTTGTGTTACTCTTTCTATACTATGGTTACAAGAATCTGTAGAGCTAAATTCTTTTTCCGACATAAATTCTAAAAAGTCACTGCTCTTTAATTTTATTAAAGGCCCACTTGGCTACTTATTGTTTATTTGCTTCTCCAGAGTCATCTTGAGATATCTATTTTATAGCTATTTGTTTAATATAGTATTAGATTTGTCTTATTAACGGTCGCCACCAAATTTATAACCAATTTTTCAAAATACTAATAACAAATTTGTTTTTGCCGAGAACTATTTGGGTGTTGGTTCAATCACGCAGTCGTTAGCTGATTGTGGGTTGGTCCTGTCACCAGGTCGCCAGATGTTTGGGGGTCGGGATTCTTAAAGGCCAATTAATTTTTCAATCAATTGACTAATATCGAAGAACGTGTTTACACCTAAATGGACTTGCTTCCGCGAAGTCTAGCTCAGAACGCTTTGGTTGATGCAAACAGATTCTTGGATATCAACCCCTTTGCTAAGAAGAGGATGTATACCGGGCCAGGAAGCGTTAGTGAAAAACCACCTTAATAGCGCTTCGCATCAAAAGACTTCAAAAAAAGGAACCGTTAAATGAATTGGTATGACCTGAGTTCGAATAATGTGCTAGTAATCAAAACTACTTTGAAAAATGGTAAATGTTCTGGAAAATATTCTTCTTTTTTAAAGTTCAAATAAATAGTAATTTTGTTTTTAATAATAGTAATTAAAAACAGGATTGGTTATTAAACAAAGTAAAATATATATCTCAAAAGATGGAAGACTCCTTATTATTTCTTATTTTTAAATATGGCGGAGGAAGCAATATAAAACTCAAATTTAATATTTAAACAAAATAACAACTTTTTATTTCTTTTAATAAATCAGCAGTGGAAAAATATCAAATGCACATGTTATAGTAACATTATGTTTATAAAATAAATACAGTTTTATATAATTAATATATTAATTGTAACATAGCAATATTCCATAAATTAATTGATAATTATATCAATTGAGTAATACAACTCTGAATTAAAGAGTGAATTATTTTCAATATAATAGAAAAATATTTCTAATATTTAATGATTAATATATAAACAGTTTTACAAATAATTATAAAACTACTTAGCTTGTTTTTTTCAACACGATTGTTCCAAAAGAAATTATTTTTCGTCAATTGAAAACGGCTGAAGCCTTTCTCTTAAGAGGATGTATCCCGTCCTTGTTCCACACACTAAAATCTTGCATTAGTTGGAAACAAAGCAATTGAGAAATCGCTTTTCTCTGGAGTTCCTTTAGACCCGTCAATTCGAGTTGATAATTAGCGTATAATTAATCAAACAAGATATTTAAAGATGGCGGATTAACACCAGCGTGGGTGAGAAAAAACGCAACGAACCAGCTACTGTATACGAGCTGTTCAAAATGGCCTCGCAAGGCAATGAAGATCTTTCTCGCTAAAAAAGCAAAAGAACAGCATCCTATGGGTCCGACCAGTGTAAGAGGAAGGACACAACGAACCAGCCACTGTATAATGGGCTGTTCAATGGCCGCCCGCAGGCAATAAAGTTCTCTCTCGCTTAACAAGACGAGCAGAGCAACCCGAGTTCGGTCTACATAAAGGCAGAGCGTAAAAACCAACTGAGCTCGCCCGGTTTCACTAGCTGTGAAGAGGGCCCAGACGGTCACGTGATCAAAACTAGGATTTTGATTGGTGAACGTCACATTTTATGACTGTATTTTTGTTCTCTCCGAAAGGCTTGCTTAACAGCGACTGGAATTCGTATTTTTTCTCTAAATAAATTTCCTTTTGAAACGACAAAGTATTGAATTACTGCCAGTATAATTAATTTTTTGATTGAAAAGATATCAGTTTTGTTGTGAAATTGAATCTTTTCTAGAGATATTTTAAATAAAGATATTAAAATATCCTTTACAATAGGAAAATGAAAACAAATTTCTATAATATTTTTTTGATAAATTGAAAACTTAAAACTATTTGAATTAATTTTAATTAAATTAATTAACATAAAAAAAAAGGCTGAAAACTCTTAAGTTTGAACATACACCTTAAACAAAATTTTGTTTTTAATTAAAAATTTTATTCAATATCAGCTCAGTGAATTTAAATAATATCTGAATTTTTTTGCGGACCATTAAAATTACGTCACAGACCACCTGTCGTCTGCGGATCAAAGATTGCTGACACCTGATTTACTATATATGACTTGGTCTAAATTCTATTATTGCTTGAAAAAGGCCTCTGAATTAGACGCCGAAACTCACCAAGAGTGGTTGTGTAACAAAGAATATTATACTCCTGTTCATCGATTTGACTACTAGTCTCAACAAGTTAATGTTGTACATATCTACCTACGTCATAAATAAACCAAGAAAAGTTTAAGAAATTTTCTGATTTTCCCATGGGCTGTCCACTTTGAAAGTATTTTCTCAACTCATCTAATTAATAGCTAGCTCATTAAAATAACAATCCAGATCATATTCAGAAGTGGACAAACCATTTCTAAATATAATCACATGATTAGATCAAATATTGATTTATTATGCGCTTCAATATTATATTCCATTTAATTGTACTGGTCATGTTATCTTGTTATACAAATAATACCCGATTTTGGATTTCCCGACAGATAAGCCAAATCGGCTTATTGTTTTTCAGATTCCATATTCAAGTTATAAATAAAAGACGTAATTGCTAATCAACGATCAATGTTTGAGCAATCAAGTGCGATTGACAGGCCATGTCCGAAATTAGTAAAAATATGCAAATATCTTTACAAATTTAAATCCAATTCGATATCTAGCTACGCGTATATTTCATCGAGATAGATGCTTAATGGAAATCAATTCACACGGAATATTAAAATGCCTGAGTAGACTTAGAAAAGATATAAAAAGCATTTTTCTGTTTTTATTTTTTTTTTTCGGTAATCTATTTTAATTGGACTTTAGAATAACTCTCGTAGAGGGTATTTTAAAATAATTAAAATACAATAAACAAGAATTCGTTAAAAAAAATACTCTAAATCGAAGAGATAATTCAATTATCCAATTTATTTTCACACATGTTGCGCATAAAAACAATACATATTGATTTAAACCCGACTTTTTGCTCTCATACATAGATTGTATAGAATAGAATAATTAATTTAACACAGTCAATAGACAAACCGCGTTTTAAAAATTGACAGGAATACAATCAGAGAAGATGTTTAGATTGATATATTTAATTATAAGATATGCTGTCTGTTCGTTCTGCTTATCAAGTCATATTTATTTAAAAAAATATTATATCTATCTGGTCAGCAGGTTTCCTTGACATAATTTTGGCAAAAATTAAATATGTATTTCTATTACAGTCGACTCTTGATAATTCGAACCTCGATAATTCGAATTTTTCGATAATTCGAACTTTTCAGTTGTTAACTTCGGTAATTCGAAAAAATGTTGTGTATTTTGATACACTGGATAACTCGAAATCCTTTTCGTAACAAGAGAGGGAGAGAACGTTCTATAATTCGAACTAGGCCACTTCCCCTCTTTATAATTCGATTTTTTTCCTAGCAATGTTATCTATTGCAATGTTGATACATATACTAGTATAATTTGTTTGTTCTTTTTTGCCGTTTTCATAATTTTTTCTTTTTTACTTGAGGCTACATATAAAATTTATGTAAGCTCATACATATTTTAAAAAATATAATAAAAACTCTTAATAATTCGAATTTTTTTCTTTCCTCTTGATAATTCAAACTTATTGATAATACGATGTCTCGAAAATTAAAAATTTTCTTGGAGTCTTCCAAGTCCTAGTCCCTTGGATTTCAAATTATCGAGAGTCGAATGTATCTGTAGAATAACCATAGGTGTTCTGAAAAATTCATTACACCAAATTTCATCGCTAGATTGAACAAAAAATTAGATTAATCGTAGGGTAAAAGAATGTTACAGGTTCTTCTTCATGACTTTTCCCTACCATCACAATTGAGAAAAAAAATTCACTCTTATTCAGCTGGGAAAATAATCTTCTTCTTGGATTCTTGTGTTATCGTTAGTATTGGAATTGAGACAGACACACACACGTACAGGGAGGACAGAAAAAGCATGAATGTAACTATTAATAATTGAATTATTAAAAAAAAAATTGAAGGAGACAATGAAAGAGTGTAGTCTCGTTATAAATAAATAAAATTTATACTTCCAGCAGAAGACACACTCTTTTATTGTCTCCTTCAATATATAAAAATTTTGCTACTCTCTGCAAAAACTTTCATTTTAATTAAAAAAAAAAATTATTGTCCTTCTTAAACTTTTCTTAACCAAACTAAGTATACTTTTCTCGAATAGGTAGGCTAGTCACTAAATAAAATGTCATCTTAAGGATGTTGTCAGTAGTTATTCTCTCTATCTCTCTCGTTGTTTTGGAATTTGACATCATCAAGATAAGACTAGGATAGGTTTGGTCGACAATTTACAAGCATCCCTATATAGTCTACTAAACGTGATTACTATTATCATTTACATTTTCTATTTAACACACTCTTATTAATTATAACCATGAATTTTATAAGAAAATAATTTTCATATTTTGTAGACGACTGTATAAGTGTGCCTATCGAGACTATTTGGAAAATATTAAGAAATTGATTTGATTAAAGATGTTAATTATTAAAAAGAGGGAGTTTTAATAAAAAGTATATTTACTGCAACGTTTTGATCTTTAATTTTCGAGTCTCCGAGCAGAGAGTTTTGAAAAAAAAAAGTTTTCAATTTTTCTGCTAATTCGTATTTAAGGTAGTTCTTTAACAAATCCAAAACAAGAAGTCTTCGAAACTTGGAATATATGTCAGTAAAAGCATAATAAACACACTGTTAAAATTTGAAAACGATTTACCTCACCAAACATGAAATAATTGCATTTAAAAAAGAAATTTTTTACATATGGTAGATTGGGAAAGGGTGGGAAAATGATCATTATTTTTTTTCACTGAAGGACTTTCACCATCTTCATGAAAAGCTAATATTTGTTAGAATAATATAATCGGAGTAACTTAAAAAAAATTGAAATTATTTACCTTGTAGTTTTGATAAAAAAAAAACAACATATTTGGGCGATTATTTTTAGTGTAGGGGATATAAGAACAATGGCTTGGAAACGATCCATTCATAAGAGAATATAGTAGTGTGAGAAGTACAGTCACGTTAAAAATTTTATCACCCTTCATATGTATAGAGTGGTTACGAAGTTAAGAATTTTTGTGTGGATTGTCGAGAAAAAACTAACTTAAACTTTCGAAAATCGTACACTTGGGGTAAGTTCCAGCTTCAAATAGGTGTAATAAATATAATACACACTATTTTAGTATCCATACTCACGATAAAAGCTACGGCTAAGTGAAATTCTTTTCACTACATTGAAAACAAGAAACTAGAGAGGATGAACATAGAAACCTGCGCCCTCCACTTAGCCAATGGGGACGCCTAGAGCTATGCAACCCGAAAGCCTGTTCAATTCAATCGCAAATTCACACGTCACGTTTACCCAGTGTGTTTTCATTTGGATTCATTTATCATAGTTTAAATTAAAAGTGCATTTTATAAAGTCACAGAGCATGCAATAAGTCATATAAATAATTGTTTTGATAAAATATTATTAAAGGAATTATTAACGGCTAAAAATTCGAATTCTTGAACTCTTATTAAACCCGCATATTTAAACTTAATAGATTAATTTAAGTAAATAAACTGATGTGGCCATCCACATGACTTTACCACACAACCTGTCCCCTCTCTTATATTTAATAATTTATAATCATTTACTAAAGAATCCCTCCACCTGAATTTTAAACCCATTAACAATTTATCATATCTTTTCATAAATGAGAATTTTCTAATGTAAATCTCAAAGAGCTTTGTAAAGATAACGTACCTGATTACAAGGGGTAGTTTCAGTAATTCGCTGAGATCATTCAGGGGGTGGTTATATAGATCAAAATAAATAAAAAGTTAATATAAATGTCCGGGAACGATTCTTTTACCATCTATCCTCCATTTTGTTATGTTTTTACTAAATAATTTATATCTCTGAAAAGGCTTGACCGATTGAGCTGTAATTTCGCAGAAAACTCATCAATGAAAAGAAGTTTGGAAAAAAAATCCATTTGATCCAATTATCCGCTTTAAAATGCCGGTTATTTTAAATTTTTAAATAAAAATACTTAACTCAATGGGGAGTCGGGTTGTCCGAGCTGGCTAAGGCGCTGGTCCCGTTTCAACATCGTTGTTGACGATGTTCAAGCGGGAGACCCGGGTTCGACCCTGGGTAGAATTTTCGACCGGCTAAAACTCGGCTCCCTCACTAACCCTACTAACAATTTACTGATGTGCTGCTGTTTAAATGGGCTTTGTTCCCGGTTACAATAAACGAATAAAAAACAAAAACAAAACTTAACTCTAAAACGAAAAGAATTGCCGCACCGATGAAATTCACAGCACATGATTTAAATTAATATCTTTGAATTAGAGAAAGCGTGGAGGATTCTTTAATGGGTCAGTAAGTCAAGTGAGTTAGTAAAGGTTGACTCTATTAAACGTTTTAATTCATCTTAGTTTAAAATTATCGATACTCCGGTTGAAAGCAATGAGACAAATTTAATTTTAACTAAATATAATAAAATATAATATAATAAATAAATTAAATGTTATGTTATTCGTGTTTCTTTTGCTATTAATAATATATTGTTTAAGAAATAAATATTGAAGAATAATTTATCCTAATTAGAAACACACTTAAAACGATGATATTTATCCGGCACACTTTTTGAATATCAGAGGTTATTATTATCTATATTATTTTAAAAAGCCACCTTCTTGTAATAAGTATTTGGGTATAAATATAAAAAGTAATTGTGATCGAAACAAACGATCTGTTCAATAAAAAAGTAATTGCTTTTTAATAACAAATTAAAGGGATAATTGGGTGTGTTTTCTAGAAGATAAATTTTTTATGTGTTATTTTAAAGCACTTCAATTTGGCAACCACTGATTTACATGCTTGAAAATAATCGCTAAGAGGGGAGGGTACTTTAGAAAATGGGCGGGAAATAAAAATAAACACTTGAGGGTGTTAATTTATCGTATTGGGAGCGTTACTCTTGAAAACAAACATGACGGAATTTCAATGGAAACGTTTTATTCTGCAGAATCTGTCAGTTTCATGTCCCCCCCTTCCCACCCTAAGTTATTATGAAACACACTAGACTCAGTGTCCTAGATAATTCCTGCCTCGAGGGGTTGTGCAAACTCTTCTAAGATCCACTTTAAAAATTGATAGGGGTTAATTAATTGAGTGCTTTTGATCCCAGATTCTCACAAATAGGCTGGCTGTCAGCTGGGATTGCGCCTCTAGGCTTTGAACGTTCAGAGACGCCCAATTCCCTTTTAGTTACAGACACCACTGAGAGCAATGCAGTTCCGAAATTGATAATTTATTTAGGTTTAAGCATCGGATTAATCTATTTAGCGATTATTCAAGTAGAAAATAGACAAGATCATCAGAAATTTCCTTTGAAATTTACAAAAGATATTATCTTATCAAATAAAATTTAGATGGTCTTTCATTCTCACTTAATAGATAGATATTTTATAATTTTTCTATATCATTTTTGTAAAGAGTTAATTTTAATGCTGTTTTTAGAGTTCTAATTGGCTTTATATGACACATTTCTGTTCTCCGCCGTCTATCAATTTTGCGATTCAGTAAATTCAATGAGCTTTTGTTTACAACTTAAAATAGTACCTAATTATTAGCAGTAGTTAATTAATTTTATAAACAAATGCATTTTCTCAGTCAGTCAATTCTATAAATAAGTGTTAATTTAATGTTAATCTCAAAAGGTATTTTCAATTTAGGTAATATTCTGTAATTCACTATTAATTAACTGATTTTATAGACCATCAATAAGATAACAAATCATTTTATTAAATAACTAGGCTTCGGTGGGCTTCTTGCTAGTCAAGCTTCCTGGACCCCCTCCTCCTGGACCTCCCCCCTGGACCCTCTTCTCCCCTGTAATTTGTGGTAAAACTAACAAATTTGAAAGAAATCATTCAATTTTTGTAGGAGAAAACAATTGCTAGCGTTTTAACAACTTATATAATAATGAACTTTTAGGTAAATTTGATTTCAACAACGAAGCTTACGGAGAATGCATCGCTTAGCCATACTAAAATTTAAGCGAAGCTTTTACCCTAATTGGTTAAATACAATTTATATTAAAAGTTATAAATTAAGTGCAATATTAATTTAATTTTGGTTGGTGAAATGAGGCAAAAGTATTTAATATCTATTTCCACTTAGTATTATTATTTTTAAATATATTAGAAGATATTTTCTTTTCGGAGAGAACTGGTAGAAATTTTAATTGATAAGTGATGGAAAGGCAGCCCAAGGATAGTAAAAAAACATTTCTCGAATAAAATAGATTTAATATGAAAAGTGTCTTATCTCTTTGAAAAAGTGGTAGGAATTTTTTTTTCAAAACAAGAACACCTTTCGGGTTTCATATCTGTATTTTAATTATATGAGAGGAGTCTAACCCGAGAGCTAACACGCTATCCGGGTAGTTAGCTTAACCCTAAAGACGATGTATATATGTAAGTTGGAGGAAATTTGTCTTTAGTGTTAGGCTAACTGCCCGGATAGCGTGTTAGTGCTCGGGTTCGAGTCCTGAGGGAGCGAAACCTTCTGACATATAATATATAATAAGAATAGTCCAGATTAATTTTCAGCAACGCTGACCTAATGCTGCCGACAGGGGCGCTGATGCCGTCGGTATATTTGTGTTTTGAGTCGAGATAAGTCGAGGCAAATTTGAAATATAATTGTAATTTTAACTCGAATTTTGAAATGAAAGACTCCAATTGATTTTAAATTAAGGAACATTAAATATATTGATAATTGTTCATCCCCCCTCCTTCACCACTCAAAAATTAAATATTCAATTTGCTTTTCTTTTCGCACAAAAGAAGAAATTAATCACATCTTATTTGATTTATATTTTATATATTATTTGTTTATTTTTTAATAATTTGCCACTTTTTTATAATTTTTTAAAAATCTAAATTTTGTTATTCTTATTTTTTGATTTTTACAAATTTGAACGACCTAAGACAAGCATGCCCATATGAGTTTCTCATGGCAATACTGGATGGAGCAGCCTGTAATACAAACAACACCTGATCTCTTTTAAATTTTTGGAGCCTTATATCGATTTTCGATCCCAAATTTAAAAAAAATGATATAATATAATTCTCCTCCTCACACGATCCTACTTATTTAAATAAATCTATTTCCACACAAAAAATATCACAATGCTGTAGATTATAGAAAAAAAAATACTTCCAGGTTCATATCTAGAGCCTCATTTCTGCAGCTGTGTCAGGACGAAAATGAGGCGAAACTCTTAAAAGACTATGTATTTTCGGGAGTTTACAGGTATACATTTGGTGTGTGGTTTTTTAAGAGGAATAAAATTTTTGGATCGAGACCCCGCCCGCCAGGGCACCAGTCCGGAGGGCCGAGCTTCGAGGGCGTGCCAAAGGCACGTACGAAAAGCTCGTATATACATAATAATCTACCAAGATCTTTGATAAAATTGTCCTTAAATAAATAAATCCTCATATAATTCAAATAGATTTATTTCATTTTTTTCATCACTCAAAAACCAATGTTTCGGAGGATTTCCCCATTTTCTTCAGGGTTTAAAAAGAGATATTGAGAGAAAAGAGATAGATATTTCTACCTTTTCTCCTCTAGCAGTGCTCGAAATTTATCCTTTTTCAAGAGATACACCGAAAAAAAATTTCAAGAATGGATTTTTTTTCTCTTTCCTAAATTAATTTTTTGCACTATCCTTGGGCTGCCTTTCCATCACTTATCAATTATTATTTTTAAATATAGATATGTGAAAGTACAAATTATTTAAGTTAGTAAAAACGATAAAACTGTACATATAGAGTAAATGGAGAATAAACTTTGATAATTTTAATTGGAAAATTTCTAACATTCAACTGGAGAGTGAGTGTATGTGTGATGATGGATCATGAGATGAGAGTTTCTCGTTGTTTGTCCTCATCAGTCGATGATTAACGCTCTGGAATCTCTTGGATGTTGCATGTCAACGCATCCTCCGGTTTTCTTTCATCTCTCGAAAACAATAGATTTATCGAAATCCAAATAAATAGAATTCCATGTAATCTTGGCTACCGACTGGCTAGACTAGACCTACTCCTGTCGTGTTAACCTTTCATAGCTGCCTGGATCTTTCCATACTCCGTTAACTTTTAATTTTTATTATGCTCTCCGCCTGATCGTAATAACACGTTTTAATCGCAAAACAAAACCCAATTATAATTCAAGTCCATTAGAAACAAAAGGTAAAGGAAATGTTATTAAGATTTTTATTGCAAAAAAAAATAATATATATAAATGGTGTGGGTGTCATACCAGTTTCACTTTCCACCTCCTCTGATTTGAAACCTACATTTTTAATAATGAAAAACATTCAATATTATTTTTAAGAAAAATCAATAACCATCTTACAAATGATTCTTCATTAAATCGGATATTGATGCCCAAGAGAAAAAATAAATAAAATATTCATTAAAAAACAAGGCACATGCCAAGTCTTCGAAACTATATTCTTAAACCAGGGGCGTCCAACCTTTTGGCTTACACGGGCCACATTTGAAGAAAAAAAATTGTCTCGGACAAAATATTATAATTCTATTGATATTTGTTATTCAAAAAAGATAGTTAATAATGTTTAAATAAGAACTTTATTATTTTTTTAGCTCATAGTGAGCTTCTAATTTTACTTTTCGTAAATTGTATACTTGAAAATAGCTTCTCGTATAATCATGTAAATACATACCTATAAGTATACTTACAAAAAGTGATATGTATTAGTATTTGTATATATATTTTCCTGGCTAGATGATTAATTTATATTTATAATAAAGAGACAATATTCAATTTTTCTTTCTGATTGGTATCTAATTGTTGTTCTAGAACATTCAATCAGAAAGTTTGTAAGTAGAAAATTTAATTTTAATGAAAATGGAGTCGAAAATAGAGCAAAATGATGTTCATTTTTTCGAAAATCTTGAAATCTAGTTCCAAATTCAAAATTTAAAATTATCACTTTTATTTTTCGAAAACTTCACAGTATGTTTTCTTATTTTAGAGAAAAAAAATTATCAGGCCACATTGTTGTGTGTTTTCCAGTATCTACATATAAATCTCAATGTTTTAAGGAATTTTATTTTTTTTTATTGGGCCACGGGTTGGACAACCCTGGTTTAAATCGAATGGGATTAAAGAAGGATATGAGGAATTTTATTTTTTAAAAGAGTCACGGATATAATAATCCCTGACTACCCAGTATCTATTGACATGTAAGAACGTGCAAAGTTCTAGAAGACAAGTCCTGACAAGTTTTATTCCAGGAGATAAATTATTAATTAATTGTGATTGTTCTAGAAACCCACAATTCCTTGTCTCCTTGTACTAGAATGATATAACTTATAGACTTGGTTAGTGTCGTAGCATAAATTGCTGAAATAATAAATATTTTAGAATAATTTTTTTGGGATAATTCGAACTCTTCAGCTGTTAACTTTGGTAAATCGAAAAAATGCTCTGTATTCTGATACGCTAGGTAACTCGAAATCCTTTTCGTAACAAGAAGGGGAGAGAACGTTCTATAATTCGAACTAGGCCACTTCCCCTCTTTATAATTCGAAAATGCCTAGGAAAATGCTTTGGACCAAAGACGCCAAGCAGCCGCATCGAAACAAAAAAACTATTCTTAATTTTTTTAATTAGGTATATTATTATCTAATGCAATCTTAATACATAGATATGTTGTTTTGTTTTTTTTGTTCTTTTTTGTTGTTTTCATTATTTTTACTTGAGGCTATATATAAAATTTATGTAAGCCCATACATATTTTAAAAAAATATAATAAAAACTCTTAATAATTCGAATTTTTTTCTTTCCTCTTGATAATTCCAACTTCTTGATCATTCGAAGTCTCGATAATTCGAATTTTTCTTGTAGTCCCTTGGATTTCGAATTATCGAGAGTCGACTGTACGTATATAACTTATAAATTGCATGTTTGTATCTTATTTAGCTTACGAGCTACAATGACAAATATTGTATCGGCAATATTAAAGTAGAATGCCGCTTTACGTTTGAACAAAATCCAAAAAATAAAAACAAATGGAATTCTTGAATAAACTCGAATATAATTGTAAATGAAATTGCCTAAAGGGTCGTCGCCGGCGCAATGTGTTCGTTAGATATTAAACGTGGGAGTTGGCGTATATTTATAAAGACTGTCACCATAATTTATACGGAGTAACTGGGTTTGTAAATCTTGTCCCATGAAAAGAAAACCTTCCAGATCTGTTTTTCCTTTCGGCTACGCCTTTGAAGAGCTCCGTGTCCTTGAGCCGTTAACGAAAAATATTTTGTCTTTCCTCACCTCAATAGTTAATATTCCTCTATCTATCGTCTATCCCCGATATAGATTCCGTCTCCAGTTCATTGACTCAGTTCGATGGAGCGTAAATTGCCGGCGCGACGGCAGCACCAGACGACCTGCTGCTAAACCGACAACCGGCAAACGGCAAAGGCTAACTAATCCCGACCTGCTATAAAACAAGGCGGCATGGTGGACAAAATGAAAATACTTCCCTTACACGACTATAACCTACTTTAATTAAAAATATCGTTGTATATCGAGATAAAAATAATAATAATAATAAAAAAAAAGCAGATTGAAAGAAGATGGGAAATGTCGACCCCAGGCAGGCATCGGGTTGATTTTATGAATATCGTAAAATAAATTGATCGTTTTTATTTTTTACCGATCAAACGAGAAAAACAGATTTAATGAAAACAAATCAATATAAATTTAGTATTATATAACTAGGAGTTTAATTTCTGAACTTTTAATGATTAGAGACGAAAATATACAAGGAACCTTTAAGACAATATAAATAATCAAGACTATTCTGAGTATTATTTAATATCCAACAAATACTTATAAATACATTAAGTGCATAAATAGAATATTGGTGAAAATGGGCTAATTAACGAGGAACTAATTGTATTATTATTATGGGAGCAGGGATATTGTTTTCCCCATAACTTTATATCAATAGATGTCTGGAGGTATGAATTTACTTGATTTTACATTTAATTATTAATTTGATATATCTCAAAGGGATGTCACGCCTATTGTGATTTTCGACAATAGGAGATGAATTCTATTATTTTAGATAATTTCTAAAATGGAAATTTACTAAGGATACCAAAAATGTTTTTCAATAGTTTGATTATATGTCAGAAGGCTGTCCACTCGGGAATTGAAAAGAAGCTTGGCCATTTAAAATAGGGATGTTACGAAGCTTCGGCTCCGACTCCGAAAGGTCGGAACTTCCGATTGATTTTACACCTCCGGCTCCGACTTCTGCTCCGATTATTTTGAATGGGAGGTTAAAACGAAGATCGAAAGATTTGACCGCGGCCGGCCAGAGGGCGCACCTACAAGTTTTGACTTGTCGGCCGGGGAATTCCCTCACGCCAGTATATTTTTCTATTGTTGGATTTTACTTACATTTATGTATTATTATTTATATTTGACTGATTAAAGAGACTGATTATTGAATTATATTTCTATTATTTCATTAAGCCTGCACTTAAAAGTTAATTAAATACATCTCTCTCCTACTCCGACTCCGGTTCCGGTAAACCCACCTCCGTAACATCCTTAATTTAAGCCATCAACGTTCTCATTTTAGATTGAATTTCGACTTCTAACTTATTTAGTCTGGAATAAAATTGTGCTATGATAATTCAAAAATCGAAAAACTCGCTTGTTTGTATTTTAGATAAGGGCAGCTTGTTTACTCTTAAAATTAAAGAGCTTAGTGGATGAACATGAATAAACAAAACTTTGGAAAATCGTCTTAAATATTATCTGTTATATGTTACATGTACATAACATTTTCATCTTCTCAAAACAGTCCCTGTTGAATATTTAACAAAATAAAAGGACATTTGAACAAAGGTGTGCCAAACAGGGAAAAAACTCAATTTCTTAAAAAATGTAACAACATGTTACCCAAAACAAAATGTAAACTCATGTAAGGAGCTAGCAGGCACGTGTGCAATGTACACTCATCAAACTGCTAATATTCTTCCAAGAGAATTTTATTAATTTTATCTATTATTTAGGTCAGAGTTCTTCCAACTGTGTTCCGCGGAACCGTAGGGTTCCACTCAAACGCTTTAAGGGTTCCGCGAGTTAATGCCTAAATTCGAACATTAACCCGGGTTCACAACTAGAGAGACCTTTCTTTTTTTGAATAAATGCAAAATTCTATCTTATTTTAAGTTTTTATAACAAAGGCAGGGGCGCATCTTGTTCATAACATTTAATATCTAATATGACACCCCCCCCAAAAAAAAAAAAATCTGGATGTGCTACGGAACGAAGGGTTCCATAAAAAAAATTGTCTCAAAAAAGGGTTCTGCGGGATGTCAAAGGTTGAAGAACACTGATCTAGGTATTCTATTTTTTTTAAGACTTATTATTATTATCTATTATTATAATTTTTTTTTGACTACTGTTTTTTCAGTACAAGCTCAGTACAGGGATTTATTTATAATAGTTTTTTATATTTCTTAACAATGCAATAATTATAAGTTTAACATAGAAAAATACATAATAAATACAAAACAATTAAAACAAACGTGTGCATTCCCAAAAATAAATTTTATTTCTTTATTCAGCAGCTTTCAATATATTACATTACGTATATTACATATTTTAGGTCATGAACTAATCTCAAATGTAAACATGTAAACAATCCCACATGCAACACCCATTAATTAAACAGAGCAAATATAAACCGATCGTAGAAGCCCCACAAGAAAAAGTGTAACGCATTGCTGGTTAGTTTCTCCCCTCACTCTCTATTCATAAATTCTTCCAAAAATAACATTCCTTCTAAAGACCTATAGATCCTATCAAATTCGGAATAAATAATATCAAAATCGCTATAAAGAAAAGTACTCATTAGGGGCCGTCCATAAATTACATCACACAGTAAGGGGGGAGGCAACTCAGATGTGTGACAAAATGTGACAGTGGATCTTAAAAATTGTGTTGTTACAAAAGTCATTTTGAAAAATTTCCAAATATATTTTTTAGATTTTCGCTTGTTCCAACCTGAAAATGTTGGTAAAATAAATCTATACAAAAAATGTCTACAATTATTAAATTATAGGGTATAATAGTGATAGTATGACGTCACAATACAGGGGCTCAATGAAAATGAAATTTTGAAATATTCTTGTGACGTAATTTATGGACGGCCCCTTATTTTAATTTATAAAGTAGAATTATCTAATAGGAATTAAAAAAAAAAGAATTTAGTTCAAATTTTGTTTCACATGTGAACCCAAAACATGATTATCAATATAATAGAAATGAAATAGCAGAATTAATAAAAGTTATTTCTCTGTTTAGATCGGCTTAAATAGAACACTGACACATACAGAAAATATGATATGACTAATCCAGTAGTAGAATCCATTTGGTTAAGTTCATTAGAGACCTCATTTAATGATAAGAAGCAAAGTAGAGTATTTAAAGATCAAAGAAAATGGTTATCATCCTACTTGGGAAAGTTGATTTTATTGAGAGCTAAACATTTTCAAACGATCTGTTATTAATATATAATTTCGAAAACCCCCTTCCGATTAGCCCCATTAGAATAAATCTATTTCATTCGTAATTAATGATAGATGTAGTTCAATTGAGATACTCAAGCGACATGCGCTGCCTTTCCTTGTTAGGCCATTTATCCCGGTTGCATGTCTACCAAGTATAAATTTCTTTAAGTTTTTTTAACGATATCTTTCTTCGGTTGATATTGTATGTTGAATCTTATTGTCGAGAGAAGGTTCTGCTCTTGACTTTTCATTTTATTTTCATAACGATCGTAAAATTATTTTTCTATAAGGTAGATGGAAAAAATTTCTAATAGGATGGAGAACATTTCTTTCTCAGTGTATATTATTTATAGTATTCAGAAAATGAGGAATAATAATAAATTAGGGAAAATAATTATTAAATTTTTAGCTAAATATAAATAGACTATATAGACCGGCATTTTAATTTAAATAACTTTTTCACGATTTCATTAGAGGACGGACATTCATTCTAAAGTAAAACAAAACCCTATAAATGTTACTACTATGTCTCTATGTTCGTGTGTCAGATATTTGTAGCTCGTTAAGTGAATAAGATTTATAAATTTCAAACTCACAAGTTATTTATTATTTTCCCCCAAATCAAAAATTATTCTAAAATTTTAATTTAATCAATAATTGTTTTAGAGAGAGCCGAATTTTTTGTAGGGTCATAAATAAATAAAAAAAAAAAAAAAACTATCATGGATGAGAGGTACGTAACCTGCAAAATTATATTTAATTATAATTACGAGTATTAGGCCTAATTTTTTAAATATATTTTGCTCTAAAATTAGAATGAGACAGTCGAAGTGACTATTTTTAGTGGATTTTGTTCTTTTCGTGTTTAGAAATTGCTTAACTCAGAATTGTGAAAAAATTTCACATTCTCTAAATGCCAACAGGTACAATAATCACCAAAAAATGGCCACTTTAAGCTTCTCCAGCAGTGTCAATTGAAAATGGATTAAATTAAAAAAAAAAATAGCCTAATTCCTCTTAAAAAGATCTTTGGCAGGATACCTTAAACCCCAAGTTAAAAAAAAAAATATTTCTTATTTCCGACTCTCACAAATAATTCAACCCACTCCAAAATAATAATTTTAATTTTGGGAAAACTGGATACATATAAATTTCTAGTTTGTTTTTAGTTTACTTGTTCTTGACAGACAAACGGACGGACATTGTTGGGAGAATATAATAGGGTCTCATTTTATTTTTCAAATGAACCTTATAAGAGAAAATTACAATACTTTCCCCATGCTTCGCATTGGATAAAGTAAAAATGAATACATTCTATATTCCTGCCGTTACTTTGAATTTTTAAAGCACCAGAAACTATACATCTTAAATTTCTCAGGCTCTAAGGTGAGTCGGAGATAATAGGAATTAAGGATAGTATTAATAATATGTATTTTGTGGCATGCTTTTAAAATTATAGTTACATTTGAATAATAATATTTATATAATGAAGAAGGCACAATCTTTAATTTATATCTTATAAATTAAAAAGTACGCCTCAGTCGACAAAATATCAATTTACGAGTAATATTTCCCGAAGTTTACCCCTTAATATAATATTCAAGAAATTTTTTAGCGTATATTAATGAACGCCTTCACCCTTCTAGATACCAAATTATAGAATAGTATAATTGAGTGGATGAAGCTTTAAACTAAGACTCTGCGAGAACAGGGGAACATAAATCTATATTGAACTCAGCGCCTTGTCAAGAAGATGAGCCGGATGATTGTGAATTTCATTTAAGTCGGCAAGTTTCTGTTTACAGAGGAGTTTCGAGGTATTCCTCCCCTAGGTACACCGGGGATAATTAATGAATTCCGGTCTTTAGCCCGAACTCAACCCTTGGCTGAATTCTTAACAGCAACCTTCGCACCAGAAGGCCGCACCTTTCTCTCCTCAAGAGCGCCGGAAGCGAATTACCGATGCGCTAATCAGAAGAAAATGCATCCATCAGCAATTTTCTTGATAGTCAAGAATGTTGTAACCATTTTTTTTTTCATTGAACAAATTAATCACCTCTGCTTGGTCTACTTATGTCCGTTTTAATAGAAAATGAAAATACATATTCTAATTCCATGCATCATATAATAAAAGAAGATAATTTCTCTTTTTTTCCGCATTAAATTTTATTACAGAACATAGCACCATACTTATTTAATATACCTATTACCACTTGTTTTCACAGATAATAATAATTTTCATCTTACATATAAAAATATATAGATTTCACAAGGTTATATTATACACTCCACTAAGATTGCCTTGAAATAAATTATTTGAATTAACAGAAGTAGGAGATGGTATACAGGGTGATTCATAACACTATCAAACAAAAATTTAGCTCCTTAAACCTAACAATGGATTCCAGTAGAGTTTTATACGTTGATTATCATGCAATTTCCCGATTTTTTTACAACACCTCAGAGTTTTGAGATATTATCGGTCAAAATGACGAAAAAGGCCATTTTGACCTATATTCGAGTCCCATTAAATATTAAACAGCAATATTTGAAATCAAAATATTTCATTGACGTAATAGAAAACAGCTTCCTCTTTGATTTTCAAATTATCACTTGTTTTTAGATCAATTAGAACTCGAGTTATAGCTAAAAAAAACTCAGCCTTATTTTTTTTTTTTTTTTTTTTTTTTTTTTTTGTAAAAAGCATTGGAATAAGATCTATTATATTGCTTTAACTCTTTTGCTTAAAATAACCCCACCTATTTGCTCAAAGTATTCTATACATGTCGTGAATTCCCTACAAGGGTACATGCCTAGTATTAAAATGGAAATATCCTAATTATCGTTATTAAAAATTAATTAAAATCTTGATATTTTGACATTTTCTACACTACCATGAAGTATAAGGAAGTTTTGTAATCACGAAGAAAAATTAGTTGTTTTTGTTTTTATTATTTTTATAAAATATTTAAAATGGGTTGAACTATTAGAAGGATGACGAGAGAACAGTGGCCTTCTAAAGACTTTTCTTGATTTCTACGTTATTTTTTGTAAATCTTGACACAAATAAGGGAGCATACAAAAATAAGACATTCTTGTGAGTAAGGCTTTATTGAAATTTTAAGAAAAAATAAAAAAATATGTTTCGGGCTATAATTAAAAAACTTTTCGTTGAAAAATTTCATTAATATTTTAATCGAATGATTATATAAACGATTCTTTTGTGGGGTCGAAAATAAAAAATATTTTTTAGCCTGAGATGTATGTTTTCAATGTAAAGATCTCTTTAAGTAAATTTCAAGTAAATTTTTTAAAATGTAATCAACCTTAAAATGAGGTTATGGGAGAGCTCCAAAGTAACAATTCTTGAGAGATTTTTGTACCTGGCAGCGTTCAAAAGTGACTTAACTTAAAAATATGAAAGAAATCCTACGAATCCATTTATTTTATCCTTATCAACGACAAATAAGAAGGAATCTGATATCTCAAATATTTTGGAAGATATTATAATTTACGGACTTTCGGTATGTTAGTTCGACTCGCACTTGGACGGATTTTTACCCCAGGAGAATCTCAATTTTTTTTTTAATTGCTAATGTTTTGATTGTGGTTAATTATATTCATATTTCAAATTGAGACTACTATTCATGAGACCGAAAGCAAATTCAATTTCAGATCCGGTTGATAGGGCTTAGAAAATAAAATCACAGCTAAAGATTTTAAAAAATATTAACAGCTGCTGATTTCAAATTTCTACTTTTTAATTTTCTTAGCCCTGTACAGATTACTCTGGAACATTGTAACTTTGAATAAATTTAATTTTGTTTTCATTTTTTGGCAGCATTATCATTTTAAAGTTTAATTATTTTTTTCAGTACTTCTAATAAAATAAAAAATTAAAAGGAAATTTATAAATGTTTTCAGCATTAAAAATTTCAAATTCAGCTTTTCGTCCTATTTCAAATTGAATCCAAGAAAGTGTGGGCAAGTATTAAACTTTCAGTTCCCATCCCAGTGATGTCATGCGCAAGGGTTGCATGTTGCAAAACGATCTAAGACAGTGTGATAAGCTTGGAATTTTATTTACTCTAAGAAAGTGCCCCGCAGACAGTGCGCCAGCCTAAGGCGCCTGACGCCACGCTAAACTTAGAAGATGTTCGCAGGTCTGGTCTGCAAGCCTTTGATCTCGTCAAAAGAGTTCGGGGTGTGTTTTTTTTATCTTTTGCGTTTCCTCTATCTGTAGGCCTGTCCAAAACTCATAGGCTCATTAAAACCACAAACAGAACCCCCCTCCATCATTTACTCTCGTCAAATTGAGATATCCCAACACAATCCCAGAATTAGATACCATTCATCCAGGAAAATGTTTATTAATATTTAAGAGAACAATTAAGATTTCAAAAACGATTAGCTTATAGAGGATGGCTTAGCCTAGATAGATAGAAATCTTTCCTGATCTTAGTGAGGCAGCTATTTCAATAAAACATCTTAGCAAATATGCATAGAAGAAGAATTGATAATAGAAAAGTAACCTTTGTTACTTGTAAGCATTTGCTCTTGAGAAATAATGAAAATCATTCCAAGTACGAAATCTAGAAAGTATAGAAAGAACTTAGGGTCCAATTAATAAATACCCAAACCAATTGATCCACAATTTTAAATTTAATAGATTTTTTTCAAATTTATTTTGAAGAAGTTTTTATCTTCTTTTGTGTCTTGTTTCTTAAAGTATTTTTTGCGGAAAAAACATTTCCGATTTTCTTGATATGTTAATTTTTTAATAGTCATAATGTTGCGTTTCATTAAACATTTTTAATTTTTTTAATCATCAAATTTTTCGAATAATTTGTTGTTGTTCAAACTGTTTTTTGTGGAACACAAATTAAACGATTTGGTTCAAACTTAGTAGTTTTAATCAAAATTATTATTATTAATTATATGAGATGAAAACAAAAGGTCATGGAGTTCATTTGTGAAAAAATTGATTATTTATCTTTATCTGCTATACCTAATAAAAAATATTTTTTATATGTCGAATAAGTATTTCACAATGTTGCAAAAATGTAGCTTGTGCTATTAAATATAGGCAATATTTTTTTCAATCCACTCTTCTCAATTCATATAAAGATACCTTTTGATTTTAAATACAGTTTGGTGCAGAAACCAAAATGGTTTAGCTGCTAATGAGAGCAACATTTGATTCTTACATAGATGTTTTTTTTTTTTCGTTTTTCCAAGATTGATATCGGATATATTATATTTCCCAAGGTAATTGCCCGAATTAACTATTTGCCTTGTCATATAAAACAACATTCAATAATTAAATTATTATCCTGCTAATACCATAGTGCAATAAAATTAATATTTTTAATTAACTATGTATGATTTAATTTAAGTTAATCTTGTTCATATGTTTTCAAACAAGTGTTTTCTACTAAATTATTTTATTACAATTGGCTTACATCAATCGTACCAGTTTTATAATAATATGTATAATAAAAGGAGGAATGAAATCTGTCGGTTCTCACAAGACCACACAGAGCGTAAAGCGTCTTTTTCAATAAACGCCATCATTTTCCTCTATAAATACTAAACACCCAAAAAAATATACTCTTATAATTTATTTTCTGGCTTCGTTACTACTCGCTCGTGGATTGATTTATAAAAGTAGAATAATAAAAGAGAAACACTTTGTTGGTTCATCTAACATTAATAGACAGATTTCTTTAACAACAAACAAACGAGAAATGTGATTAGTATTCATTAAGAAATAATAAGTATTTATTTATTAAAATAACGCTCTCTCTTTCTTTTTCTCTTTTGATTATAAAACCTCTTTTTTAACGTAAAAGGTTAATTTTTATGGTAAACGTCATAAAAATTAACTCCATAAAATATCAATTCGTTGTGCTGTTTACGTATCACGCAATTCTAATCCGTTCCTGAGATTTCTTACAAATGTTTGTTTTAAAAATAAAAATAAATATCTGGTGGTGTGTTTAGTATATGCCATATGAGTTTGACTTTATCCACACTAATAACAATCAATATTAAAATTAAAAAGTAATATTAAAAGTGTATGGAATTTAAAGTAAATTTATTGATAATATCTTGATATTATTATTTATTAGCATAACATTGTGACCGAATATAGGAGTTTTTTTTTTATTAAATATTACATTTTCATATTAATATTGTTAAAGGGATTTTAAGATAATTAAAAATGATAATTTTGTTAAGGGAGAATGCTATGGGTTCTTGGTGAAACCTTTTAAATAAAGTAAAGAAAATTTTGAAAAATTTTAGAAACTTTTTAAAATTTAAAATATAAAATACTAGGTAAAATAATAATAATAATTAAGTAATGGAGAGGGATTCAGACAATGGGTAGCCTCTGCTGAATAAAAAACTCCCAATTATGGAAAACGTTTCGGCTTTAATTATTTTTTTTTAATTGGGAGTTTTTTATTCAGCAGAGGCTACCCATTGGCTGAATCCCTCTCCATTACTTAATTATATACATATACAGCCATCAAAATTGTATCAACTTTATAATAATAATAAGCCGGTCAGGTGCGAGTCAGATTTGTATACCGAGCAATCTCATATATATGGGAGGGGGATCAAGGGATTCCCCCCCCCCCCCCCATACATGTGACAGTTGAATTTTTCTTTTGATTTTCTTTCGAACCACATCCTATTACTACATAGCTGTGTCTGAATTATGAATATTATCAAAATATCAATATAAAGTACGGATAGATGACGCTACACATAGTAAGTTATAAATGTTCTCTTATTCGTAAATTTTAATTTTTCTAGTTACATTAAAAAATTTAAAGCCGGCGATATTGAAACTTCAAATCCGTATACTAGTGGAATATTTTCCAGTCCAAATTTTACTGAAGATGAAAAGGAATTGTCACCTTCTAGGGAACATTGACTGTAAGCAAATGGCTTAACAGAAAGAAATACAGGCAGTAGTATACGCGTAAATGGTTATTCGAATTTAAGTTGTGTGAGCATTCCAAATTTAATAAATCCTTTTCTTACTCTATGGTATGCAACAAAATAATTAAGGGCAATCGAACACCTTTAAAAAGGCGTGATGAAAACAATATAATTTTTTTGACATCTAGTTGATCTACGAAAAAATGTTTTGTATTTCTGCAGATTGACAACTTCTGCCTACTAAATTTTTTAATAAAAAAAATTGTTAATAATGAGGTTAATTTCGAATACAAATCTTTGTTTTGATAATATTATAAAAAGAATATTGAGATAAATTTTTTCTCATTATAAAAAAATTTATTTAACACAAAAACGATTTCAAGAAATAGAGTTGGAATTCTACACTAGTGCTTTTGTTATATTCTGTTGACTGCAAATAACTTTTTATTTTTTACATTTATGAATAACTAATTAAATAGACTGTCAAATCTATTGAAAAATGTATCATTGGATTCATAAAAGTTGAATTATTGATATGTATAAATTTGTATAGAAGTTATAGCCCCTTTAAAATATCGGTCCATTTACTTTCATGTTAAAAGAACAATTTTAAATAATTTATTTCTCGGTATTGGGACAGAGGATCAACTTCAAATTTCGGGAATAAATATTTAATACATCAATGATTCCATGGAAAAAATTTGAGAATTTTCTTATATAAATGAAAAACAGTCCCGAACCCCCTTAAGAGAGAATGGTGTGGGTTCTTGGTGAAGCATTTTAAATATAGTAAAGAAAATTTCAAAAAAAATTTTTCGAAACTTTAAAATTTAAAATATAAAATACTAGATAGGCTTCACAAAAAAAATTTCAAAATTTTCTTTACTTTAAAACAATATAAATAAAATTAATTTTTCCTAAAAATAGAATGTGGTTCCTATAGATAAAGTTATTAAGAAAATTACGATAATTTAAAAAAAAAAATTCCAAGTCAAAATATCTTAATTAAAATTTGCAGCTTTTGTAGCTGAACACGATTTATCTTTTAAAGTGATGGAACACTTGCCTCATTTAATAAACTCACTCTGTGCAGATTCTGACGTTGCCGTTGGTATTAAAGAAAGTAAAACGAAAATTACAAAAATAATAAATGAGAAAATAGGACCATATGTTACGAAAATCAACTGGACGACTTTCACATTTTCACTTATTTGAAATAATCGCGACACTCCTAATTTACACCCCCTTCCTTTATTTCAATCGGATTAAAATTTATACACGACTAATAACTCATGACACTTTTTTTAAAGTAATCTCTTATTCACCAGATATTAGAAAAGTGTCTTTTTAGCACTTGATTTAAAAATTATTCTCAAGGTTTAATTTAACGTAGGAAAAATACAACTAAATAAATAAGAGTACTCAAGATTGCCGACCTCGTAGCCAATCATGAAATCATGGGTAATATACATAAAGCACGCTAAGTGTACACATTTATATGTCAGAAAGGTTAGCCTTAATAAATCAACTGGTGTGTTCACCACACGACTTTCAGATTTTAACTTATTTGAAATCACCGCGACACTCCTAATTTACACCCCCTTCCTTTATTTAATTCGGATTAAAATTTATACACGACTAATAACTAATGGCAGTTGATAAGTATACCAAGTAAATGACCGCTTTCTGTGTTCCGATTTCAACCAAAATCTTGATGTACTCCTTCTAGCCTATATTGAGCTTAAGTTTCGAATTTTGTAGCTCTGAGACTTATGCTTGCGAAACGCAGAGGGGTACATACATACGTACAACGTACATACGCACTGACCAATGGATTTTTGACCTCCTTTTGACCCCTGGGGACCACAATTTCCGGTTTTATGTCCTGAATCCGATTTCCAGCTATTAAGGGCATCCCTTCCACCTAAAAGTTACAAAATTAAATTAACTTTTTTCATCTCTGAGATACAAGGTCTCAAATAGTCAGGACCCAGACAGGCCATCGCAATAATTCGATATTATATTCTATGAATATAAATGTGAAAGTAAAAATTCTATCTCTTGTCAACACAACATTTTTATCAATAATCATAGACTAAACAAGGGACGTGTCTACTAAAAAATGTTTAGCTATATTGTTCATCCGAAATCAAAAAGTATGTGATTCATTTTTAGGATTAGTAGAATTAGATCATTATAGTTCTGCAGCGGGTATTTATCAAGTTTTAAGAGGTTATTTAGTTTCTGTGGGAGTTAATATAGAAAATCTAGCTGGATTCGATTTTTTAACCCATTACAGTACATTTTACTAAAATGAATAGTACATTCCAATAAAAGCCCGCCGCAGCACTGCTCTTTGCTTTTTGAATTCAATAATACTTCGTCCCGCCTACAGGATAGACAGGCAGTAGAAAAATGATATCTTCCAAAATACTTGAGATATCAAATTTGTTCATATTTGTGCTTCATTAGGAGAAAATTAACCAATTTTTCAGAATTTTAATTTAAATATTTTAATGAAATTGGGCTGACACAAAAATAAAAAAATTGACTACTTTGAGGCTCTTTCACACTGTCATATCAAAGCATTTTTTTATGTCTAATTCTACTTAAATGGATCTTTACAGGAATACTTTAAATTATATATTTTTTATTTTTGAACTCATAAAAAGTTCGAACATTTCGAAAATATTATTCGGTTGAATTTTAACACGATTTTTGATTAAGCCAACAAGAACATGTTAAAAAAAGTCAGTAGTTTTCCAGAAAAATGGGACAACTTAAAAATAGTCGAAGGAAAAGGGTATTTTCGCAAGCTAATACTGAATGTAATATCTTAATTCTAGTTACCACTTTTAAAGATTAATCTCCATTGAAATAGGTGGATTCAATAAATATACATTTTGAAATAATTTATTGATTATTTTATTGTACTAAATAAATAGAGTACTTTTATAAAAATAATAATTGATATTTAATAAATGTTATTTGAGGTTTTTTCATAAAATATCTGTATTTATTTAATAAAATAATATAGTAATTTTTATTTTTTATTATTTGTCCAATATATAGAAGATAAAATAATGTGTTAGTAAATAATAAATAAAATTATAAAAGTATTTAAATAGTAATATGTTCAGTTGATAATAAATCCTGGTTTAAAATTTATTATCTCTGATATTTACTGTTTTTAAGCAATCATTACCGTAAATATACATCAGTCACACATACTGTATAGACAAATAGAATAATGAATTTTGATGCTCTTATTCATCTCTGGAAATCACAAAGGTCGAATTTTTATTGAACTCTAACATAATTCGAGCTAGAATTGAAAAATTGAAAAATATAAAACTTTAAAGTCCATTTCCAGAGATGCTATTTTATGGTAATACTTCACTTATTTTATACGTGAAAAGTTTTATTAAAAATATCATAGTCAATATATATAATCGATTGGTTTCTGATTTGACGAAATACATAATAATTTGCTCCAAATAGGATGATAAAAGCTAAGGAGATATAAATTGGTCTAGTAATTAATGGAGGTGAACTGTAAAATGTCTGGTCAGTAATGTTTATTAAGCTGATCATTTTCCGGGGTAGTGGAGAGAACAATTGCTCTACCATAGTTAACTAATGACTCTCATGATCACAAAAAGCACTATAAAAAATAGAGTAAAAGCACTGAAAGATCATTTTTTAATGCGATGGAAATCTTCACAGTCAAGTTGTTTTTGTTTTATTTTTTGTGATTACAGAACAATGAAATAAGAGAATAAATCTAAGACATTTGAAGTAAAAATATATCTAATTTAATATAAATAAGAAATGAATTAAATGTACTTTTTTAATTTAAAAATATTAATTTGAAAAGATGAACTGTTTTTAGTTTATAAAAAATTTTAAAACCGGCTGAATAGATAATAGGAAAAATTTCAATTATAAATACAGCTTTAAGGCTCATGAAAAAACTTTGTAAAATAAAAAACGTTTTTCACGACTCGGTACCACTTCTTGAAATTTTAGTGATTTGTCAATTTTTTAATCATAGAATGGGTATATTACAATTTATATAATATAATTGTGTTCGTAAAAGAAAATAAATTTGGGATTTTGGCAATTTTTGGAAATTTAAATTCTTTTTAGAGACAAATATGATAAAAATAACATATCAGTGAAAAGTATTTTATACGTATTCCGAAATTTAAGATAATATTTAAAATTCTTATGATATTTGATCAAAAATTTGGAAGAATACATGGTCACTTTGAAACTATTCCTATTTAAATAAAATCTATTAATCTTATAAAAATTAACTGATGTGGCTATCTACATTTCGTAAGATCTTAAAAACACCTATGCGAAAATTGGTCTAGCACTTTTTTCATGCTCGATTACATTACTTTTTTTTATGAGAGAAGGAGTTATGCCAAAGAGGTGCATCCCCTAAAGACTTGGGTTGGTCCCTCCATCGTGAAAAGAAGAAGATGAGAATTTTAAGAGCTGGGTAGGAATTAGGAATCGAATGTATCTGTGGGTGCGGGATTTAAACAGCTGAAGGTTATAAGTCGCGGGGAAGACTGTACCTGGAAGCGACTCCAGTCTCTGGAGGTCATAAGGATAAATTAGTTGTCGAAAGCGCTGGTTCGACTTTTATCTAATTTGACATCTAAGAGGTACTCAGCGTTCGAAAACCCCGTGTTTCTCGCAAAGAGGGCATT
Source organism: Forficula auricularia (assembly GCA_024734495.1). Taxonomy (NCBI): domain Eukaryota; kingdom Metazoa; phylum Arthropoda; class Insecta; order Dermaptera; family Forficulidae; genus Forficula; species Forficula auricularia. Next base: position 17,653,749 of record JALMQS010000128.1, read on the forward strand.
AAGGGGATAATTGACTCGACTGATCAGACATCATTATAGTATCTATGGTATAGTACAGGGAAAGGACAGAAACGGCCTTACGATGAGCCAGGGAGTCGAGTGAGTTAGCTATGGCGAGGTATCCTATTAGTCTAATTGCTCGCTTCTAAATTGCATCCAGTGTGGCAAGAGAATGCTTGGAGGCCCTTCTCCTCAGATGAGAGCTGTATTCGAAACAGGGGTGAATTTGAGCCTTATACAGTGTGAGACTTGGCGTAAAATAGAGTCTATACCTAAATAGGAACCTAATTAACAAGATAATTCAAATTTAAGCTTGAACTCGATAGAATTAATGAAAAGAAAGTAATTGTAAAAAATATTTTCAAAGATCAGATTAGTTGTTAAAAAAATTTTATAGGAATTGAATTATCATGTATTTCATAAAAAATCTTAATAAATATTTTATTTACCACCTATGCCTGGTCAAAAACGTGAGACTCATCAATTTTAAGCAAAAATTTCAACATAAATTTTCTACTAATATCACAGACAAAGTTTTTGCCAAAGTGATTATTTAACTTTGTGTAAGAAATGTTATAATAATTAATTTAATAATATTATATTAAAAAATAAATGAATGGGCATCTTTTGAATTTATCATATCCTTGCACCATTCCTCTAGAGATCCTAAATAGTTGCCGTGCTAGTCTAAATCGGATAAAGATTAAGTTTTAACCCTCCCCCCCCCCTTAATTTTTAGTCTATTTCAATCAAAATTGGAAGAAAAATTGACACTTTTTCAAGAGTCAGTACACACCATCCTTGCAGTTAATTAATAATTTTAAAAGAAATTTAAATCTGATATTCATTTCGATTTAATATTTTCTTAGCTAGAGTCAAAAGGCTGTTCCTAAAATAATAGAAATTAAGAAATTAATCTCTACTAGTCTTAAACAGGGGAATTAGGTTGGTCGAGTGTTTATAGAGCAGAAGTGGCCAACCTGCGGCTCGCGAGCCACATGTGGCTCTTTGAAGGATTATTTGTAGCTCTCGATATAAATTTCAAGACTTGAAATATTTAAAATTTTTCTGAATCCATTTGAAATTAACATACTTCAAGGTGAGTTTTCCATTTTCAGTATAATTATGACCCAAAAAGCATCTGGAGAATTATAATTAATAGAAGAAGATCAAGCTCTACAATTAAAATATAAGTCGACGTCGATTACCGAATTTTGGAAATTTGTTCCAGAATCGATGTATCCTGAATTAAAAAAGGGTGCTTGTCGAATTATTTCAATATTCAGAACAACGTACTTATGTGAATCATTTTATTCCACTTTAAAATTCGTGAAATCCAAACACCGATCAGTATTAACTAACCAGCATCTCAAAGAATTACTTAGAAGTGCTGTCACCAATTACTATATTCACCAAATTTTAAAGAATTATCAAGAGAAGTGAAATAAATGTGTTTAATTTTTAATATTTAAATTCAATACACATATTTTGTACTTTTATTTATGTTTTCAATAAATATAATTTCTGTAAATTTTTTTTTAATATCTTCTTTGCATACCTTTTAAATACGTATTTAATTGCGGCTCGCGAAACATTTCAAATTTTGAAAAATGGCTCGGACTATCAAGTAGCTTGGCCACCCCTGTTATAGAGCATGCCTTCTAATCAAGCTAGCGCGGGTTCAAGCCTGGCTCGCTGCAAATATTTGACCGGCTATAATCTGATTCCTTCAGGGGAAGGCAAAGGGAAATCACCCTGTGAAAAATTTCCCCAGGAAAATTACAGTGGAGAGGATACTCTCCGCAGTAATCCCCGAAGCTCGGAAATCGAGTATGGCAATTGAAGAAGTCTTAAATCTGAATAAAGAGAGAACATTCATTCTATCCGTCCATTTTTTTTAGTTATTTTTCTCGATTATATTCTAATGAAATAATCGCCCTCTCGCACAATTACTAAATAATTAAAATAGTGGAAACCTATTTACGCTAGAGACGTCCTTATAAGTAATTAATAATAAACTCAAATATAAAATAAATTTCTTATTTATGCCTATATTATAACAATAACATTGCCTTAAAATTTCAATAAAATCATTAAAAAAAAATGATTCGTTTTGTGGATTTTTGTATCAGAGAAGCTAGAAAGCCCAAATCTAATCAGTTCAGCCTATTAGAAATACTTTTACAAGAAGAAACTTTCTACGACTTTTCGTTCATAAGCTCATAAGTTATCATGGGTATCTGAATCCAATTAGACACAGAAAGAAACAAAAATCATGTTTGAACATGGTTTTCCTCCACGTTTCAGTTATTTTTAAGCACAATGAGCGAAAAACAATTTTGAAAATTTTTCCGTGAATTAAATATTAGGCTCTAATCAGCTCTTTTTTGGCTTTTCGGCCTTTCTAGCCATAAGCCATTTACGATACTATTTATTATTTTTAAATTTGTCCCTACCCCGGGGGTCAGATTTTAGCCGGATGCCTCGAGTCGGATTCGAACCCGGGTCCACTTGGTTAGCAGGAAGACACGCTACCGCCTAGCCTATCTGACCCCCCCCCTAATCAGCTCTTAATCTCAATATAAAAATATAAAATTCATTGTTGTGTAATCTCATTTAAACAAAAAAAAGAATCTATTTAGTTCGTTTCAATATACAAGTAATTGGTACGCCCAAGAAGCAGACTACCTAGCCAATGAATTCACTGGATTATTTTTCATATATTGTGTTTAGAAATATCTGAATTGTGGATAAAACTAATTTTCAATGATCATTTATTTTTTTCTGTCTCTCTGAATTTCGAAAAATATGATAACTCCAGAACGGTAAATGTTAGAAAGTTCATTCTGATGATAAAATGTATGTATCTTCAATGCGTATAACTAATTAAATTTTGGGGTCTCTGGCTTCAGAACTTAGGTTCATACCGTGTTTTCACTTTTTCTTCCAATTATGGTAAAATATTTAACTAATAAAGAGATTTCAATCTCAAATCAAAAGTCAATGTGATATATTCACAGCTCTCTGGACGCTGTTGCAGCGAAATAATGTCTAAAATAAAACAGTTTGAAAGTAATATTATTTTCAAGTTATTGTGATGATAGACAGGCCGACTTAACATTGCCTTTTGGGGCTCTTTTCGGGCTCTCAGGAATACGATAATTTTTGGTAAGTATATAATCTTATTCAAATATTGAAAAAATGAAATTAAACATCTAGAAAAACTGGATTTCCGAAAAAGGTATTTTAATACTTTAGTTAATCTTAAAGTAAAAGTCGCAAACTTTTGAATGGAAACTGATATAATGTTGTCTAATTTCTAATGAATGAAAAATTAAAATTCTAACGACAGAAATCTTTACTTGGCTATAAAACTGTTTACTTGGTTAAGTTACGAAGTAACTTGATTAAGAATCTAAGTAAAGTTTTATCATCTTAATTTTATAATACATTCGCCATATATCCCTATAAATCGCCAGAGATACTCTCAGTTTCTTTTAAAATGTTTAGTCTTACAATGTTGTTCATAAAAATTAAATATTAAAATGAATATGAAACTTTTAAAAGTAAGATAAACACCCTTTAGGGTGGGTAGTAATGATGAAAAATCTACTTCAGCCTGGATTTTAGAGGGTCCCAAGTAGTCATTAAAGTTTGCCTTCTTTATTTCAAATAACTAACTGTGAAATATGTATTTGCCATATACTCTGACAAGTTAAAAGTATCCTATTTATTCATGTTTCCAGATTCAAATGCTTCAAATAATTTTATTTAACTTGATTTATCTATCTGTTTGTCTGGTTAGAATCTTGTAGGCGAATTCAATCTCTAATACATTTCCACAGAAATCATTTTCTTGAAATTTAGTATACCGGGTGAGTTTTTTTATCTTGAGACAGTCTTATAACTCAAAAACAGTCCATTATATGAAAAAATGTTTCAAATAAAACTTTATTTAAATCAGGGGGGGGGGACTAAAGTACGCTATTGCTTGTCGACCTAGAACAAGCTTTCAAGGGTTTTTCGAGGTCAACCTCTGTTTTTAAATGGAAACCTATATGTTTCTGTACATATTCTGAATCTACAAAAAAAACTGAACAACTTTCATAAAAACTATTTTTTATACGACATCAAATAATAAAAAAATATTAAATCAATTAAATCTCAAAAAAAAATTATAACAATCATTTTTAACAGTCATTCAACTTAATTATCAAATAATTAATATTTTTTATTATTTGATGTCGTATAAAAAATAGTACTAATAAAAGTTGTACAGTTTTTTTGGTAGATTCAGAATATAGAACTTCACTTCGAAATACCCTTGAAAGCTTGTTCTAGGTCGACAAACAATAGCATAGTTTAGTTTCCCCCCTGATATAAATAAACTTTTATTTGAAACTTTTTTTCATACAATTCACTATTTTTGATTTATAAGACTGTCTCAAGATAAAAAAAACTCACCCGGTATATTAGTATACTGGTGTTGGTGTTCCAAGTGTTTCTTGGAACACAAGCCCGGCACCTCAAAGGGGCTGTAGGCTGTAATAGGGATGTCGATTGTATTTTTGTTTTTGTTTTTTTCAAAAAATTTAAGAAAATTTGATTAGTTACAAATTTTAGTCTAGTTTACCCAGATTGTTTAGATACTTATATTTGTGACTTGATTGGATTGTTAGAGAAGTATTACTGTCTCGTAAAACCCAGAAAAGTATGTTTTAGCTTATATTCTTTTTTTTAAGTACCAATTTACTTGAGTAAATTGGAATAAGAGCATTCAATAATTAACATATCAAATAAAATACCTACTTTTTTCTACAAGTATGTTTTTTATCTCCATGTAGGAGCCCTAATATCTAGGATCGAAACACACAGACCAGTAGCTAAATTGCTATGGCACTGCACTAAGCTTTATTCTACTTAAAAGGTACCTCTAAATAGATAATTCACAGTCCATGATAAAAATATTTTTTATTTTTGACTCTACATGAAATTCGACTCTCCCCAAAATAATCATTCAAGTAAAATTCTAATACGATTTTTGATTTGGAGGAAAAGGATTATATATAATTTGTCAATATTATTTAGTTTACGAGCTTCAATACTCTGACAAACGGACAGTAGCGAAACCAATAGGATCTCGTTTTACTTTTGAATAGAATCCAAAAAAAACCTTTTATTTCAAAATATATTAATTAAAGATTACACCCAAAAAGTCCCCATACTCTTATGATCAAAAAGTTGGGCGTTTTTATCTTGAAATTTAATTAAAATAAATTCCACGCCTTTTACTCATTTTTTGGGGTATCGAAGAAAAAATTATTTTATCTTTTTTAAAGCATTCTGAAATTAAAGAATGTTTTTAAAAAGACTTTCTAATTATTTTAATTTTAAATTAATTGATTCTATATACATATAGGAATCGGATTAGCCGAGAGCTTAAAGACACTAGCCTTCTAAGCAGGAGTCCCGGGTTCGAGTCCGAGTCCCTGCACTGATATTTGACCGGCTATAATCTGATTCCTAGTCACCAATCCGTCTGGCAAGCGTGGTGACTTAATGCCAACCCCCTTCCATTTGATGGAAGAGGCCTATATTCAGCAGTGGATTGTCGCTATCGACAGGCTGATGATGATGATGATGATGATATACATATATACCAGTGGCGTGCGGTCCATCGATGCTGTGGCGCATCTCTAAAATTTCAAACATTTTCATAAATATATAGGGTCGACTTCAAAATTTAAAGAGTATCTTTAAATTTTCAAATTATTATTCGTTATTTCAAACATTTCTATAAAAAACATTTTTTCTTTTGAAAAGTATATTAGTTCTCGAAATGAAATAAAATTGTTGCATAGTTTCAAGGGGCAAATAAAATGAATGATTTTTCTGAAAAGGGCGCCGATTGAAGGTTTCAAGTCCCTGCCTGGTATGTATTCAAGGATGTCAAAGACAACCCCAAACGAGTTTTAGTCGAATAAAAATTGTTCTCGCTGAGGAACTATTAAAATAACAAGAATACAAAAAAGGAATAAATAAAGATGATTCGAGAATCTTCAAACTAATATATTTCTAAGAACTCTCAATATATAAGATCGGAAATAACTAAGAGCGCTATATAGACAAGTCATAGCTTGCTTATAGCAGTAGAATTAAGAGAAATTGAAGATTTTCTTATAGGACAGGGAGATTCATTGTAGAAGATGGTAAATTTACATCTTAGGGACTGTGGAATTTAAGTCAGAAGATTTAATTTCTGACTCGTACCCTTCCTCACACAAAGCAGTGTCCGTTTGGGGCAAAATATATGTTTAAAAATTCTAATGTTAAATTTGAAAAATAACGAAAATTTGCAATAAAAAAAAAGCGAAGATTAAAATAGAATTTCAAAAAATGAAGTGAACAGCATCCCCTGGTTGAAAAGTCACCAACCGCCACTGATATATACATATAGAGTATATAATTAATAACTTCCGGCTTATTAGATTATAGGAGGATACACTTTTATATTATAAAATAATTTATATAGGAAATAAATTCAATTAATTTAAAATGAATAGAGTAGAAAATAATACTATATGTTAATAAAAATTTCCATTTTATCATCGTCATTCTATGTAATTTTTATATACATAAATATATCTATAATATTAAAACACAATTAAAATATAATTAAACATTTCTAATTTAATATTAGTTGGTCAAATTAATCTCGATAGAGATGCGTTATTTAATTAAAGTGGGGAGGATGAAATGGTTTGAATTTCAAATCAGTTGGAATGAATAAAATTAATTGCATGTTTCCTAATGATCTTATCAAATGTTTTGAAGTATATCTAGACTAAAAATGTTCATTTCCATAGGTAATTTAAAATATAGCAGCCTTCTCTTTGAGTGTGTTCACCTTTTGAGATTCTTTAAATTCAAAAAAGTAAAATTTTCTTTTTTAATTTGAGGTGAAACTATACGATAGTTTTATGAAAATAGAAATTGTGTTAAAAATATTCGCGTTTGTCTAGGACAGTGATTTTTAAGCTTTTTTCATTCGCGACCCCATTTTGAGGGAGAAATTCTTTGCAGTCCCATATTATATAGATATATGATATAAACTATCATTTTTACTAGCAAATCATAAATAAATTTATTTTGAATCAAATCTTTAATAAACATATAGCTATTAGGTATAATAATTTCATTATTTAATAAAACTACATATTTACAATTACTAAAATTAAATATTAATCAAATGGATCTCTTGTTTCTTAAGAAATAAAGAATCAAACAGGACTAAGACCAGGGACCCACCCCCCACAGAGAGGCAATCCGAAAATGGAATCAACCTACAGGTATGTACGCGGCATGTTTTTAAAGTAAGTATCGTTTTGAAATAAAAAAAAAAAGTATACTTTTCATAACAATTTTATTTTCACATGAAAGCCTGTACCTTAACCAACATTTCGACATAGTTTCCACCAATATTAAGGCATTTATTGTATCTTTCCACGAGCTTTTGTATTCCCTCCTCCAAGAAGTCTGCCGCCTGATTGAATATCCACTGTAACTTTCGATAATTTAGTCGTTTGGGCACAATTACATAAAGAACACGTCTTGGCATTAGAGGAAACAAATCAGATGGTAGTCAAATGGGTTAAAACATATAAAGATGGCCGCACGAAAATTCATGACGAGGAACGAAATGGGCGACCTTCTGACATTACTGAAGATTTGGTGCATAAAGTTGACGAAAAAGAGAGAGAACAGACGGCTTACGATTTCGTCGTTATTTGATTTGTCTCCTCAATGTCAAGAGGTGTTCTTTATTCAATTGTGACTGAACGACTAAATTATTGAAAGTTTCAGAGGATGTCCAATCAGACGGCAGACTTCTTTGAGGTGGGAATACAAAAGCAGGTGGAAAGATACAATAAATGCTTTAATATTGGTGGAGACTATGTCGAAGTGTTGATTAAGGAACAGGTTTAAAATTGTTATGAAAAGTATACTCGTTTTTTTTTTATTATTATTATTTCAAAACGGTACTTTGAAAATATGCCTCGTATTTGTGTTTTATTTTTATTTATTTCAGTTTTCGCACCATATAACACATTTTCCAGATAAATGTTTCAAATGTCACAGCCTCAGCATAAAACCGACCAAAAGAATTGTAAATGAGATAGAAAACGATCTTATTTTATCGATTTCCTCTATCTGAAGATTCACGGTGTCTGTTTAATATAAGAAAATAGTATTTCAATTAAGAATTTCGTAGTAAAATCAATTTCTTCTCTATAATAGGTATACGGTTTTTTTTCAGTGAACAACCTCATTGATTTCTCCTTATGAACTTTTATATTCTATTCCTAGTCTTTATCAAAGTCCGTGAATATTTTTACTTTATCCAATGCGAAGCATGGGAGAAAGTATTGGAATCGCTCTCGCGGCAAGCGCGACTTCAAAGGGTCCTCAGGTAAAGACTACGGAACCCATAGACTCAATTAAGCTCACAAATTGAAGTATTCAATGAGATTGAATTTTAGCACGTGACGGTTTTGCCAAAAATTACCTGGAATCTCGTCGAGAGGCCAAAAAGTGCCATTTTTTTTGGAAGTGCGTGGGGATGGATGGATGTATGTGTGTTATCGTTTTTTTCGTCCACGATTTTTTCCACACCTTTGCGCTGATTGAAATGAAATTGAAAACCTATCATTAGTTTAACAACATGAAGCGCTGATTAGTTTTTGGTACATATCGGTCCACAAACATTAGTACTTTATTTCAGTACTTTTTTAGTTTTTTCTAAATATCTTGAAAATGACTTAACCAATTTTGATGAAATTTAATATCCTAATTAAGTACCTTGGGAGCCACAAAAAAGGTTAAATAAAGTTTTTAGTAAAATCATATTTTAAAGTACATTACTCTATAGTAAAACATAACTTTTTTTAATTTTAAATTCTTTAAAATTTATTCATTTGATCGTTTTAATATAGCTCATTTAACCTAACTTAAGTAAGAATGGTTAGGCTTCTCTCTGTGAAATGGTAAAAATTTGGGAGGAAATTTTATAAGTAACCATAGCAACCGCGTTGTTTTCTTATCAGTTACCAAGCTTGAGTTGTTTACCAAAAAAGAATTTATTCTTTTTGATTTTAAGTCGATTTTTCCACGTTTTCAGTAGAGGTTACCATTAATAGTCAAAACATCAAAAATGGAATGCAATAAGGTTATTCCTCTAGTATTAGATAAGAATTGATCGTTATTTTTGATTTTAAGCCGAATCTTCCATGTCTTCAGCAATGGTTACCAATAATAATCGAAGCGTCAAAAATCTAATGTTGAATTGTTATTCCTCGAGTATTAGATGAGAATCGATGGCTATTTTTTATTTTAAGTCGATTCCTCCATGTCTACAGCAATGGTTACTAATAATAACCGAAATGTCAAAAATCCAATATAGAATGGTTATTCCTCGACTATTAAATGAGAATCGATCATTATTTTTGAATTAAAGTCAACATGAACTGCAAATTGCAAGTGATATCTGATTAATAATAAAGGAATAAACATATTATTTTTTTATTGTTAAAGAATAAATAATTAATATATCCAATACACACCAAGCCAGCAAAAAATATTAATATTTCAAATGAATTTGGATAAAGTTTAGCAACGATCCGTTGCAGTTTATTTTTAATACAATTCACATTAAAAATTCTATGATCGAATGATTAGGAAGGACCCTTAAAAAAATGTAAATTTCATCAAAAAAGCCAGTCTCTCTATTAACATAAAAATTAAGTAATCAGAGGCTCTTATTTGAACAAACGAGTCGAAATAATTTTGAAAACCATTACAAGACAATTAATATGTAAATGTAAGTCCGAAAGGTGAATGAAGTAGGACGGAAATGATCTTTGTTGGTTAGTCGGAAACGAAACGAGCCGTGGGCGGTTCTGGAAAATCCTCCTCCGATTGGATTGCTCGATGTTTACCAGCTCATGAAGTTGCGTTTGTTCTGAAATCGAAGAGGAAAGCCACCGTTGCAACTTTCGTTTCCCACTCGACGAATGATCTCATGAAGGGAGGTGGCAAATTTCAAAAGTGATTCAATTCCAGTTCCTTCCTCAAGGTCCTCTGAAGCTGGAGCTGCTGGCTGCTCTTTCATTAACCAACAGCCCATGATGGGAACCCATTTCCCATAACTCTTTCTCTTTCTACCCCAAGCAAGATTTATACGATCATTATTATATGAACGTAGTAGTACAACATTTGAATAATTTATATCAGGATGATTCAATTTGAAAGAAATATCACTTCTACATATTCACTTTACTTGATTAACTAGCATGTTAAGAAATTAGCCAAGCAAATTTTATATAGGCACATCAATGACTATTAAAAAGTAAATAAATAATTTAAAACCCACTTTGAAAATGTTGAAACGTGCGGACTGGAAAATGTTTGGAATTGCTGAAAATGAATCTGGTTTTCGGTCAAAACAAATTTCTTTAATATAAAATATGGTCTAGAGTATTTTTTTCATAGTTATTTATTTATTTTGTGATAAAATATCTCGAAAATAATTTATCAAACTTGGATGGTGCAAAGCCGTAGTACCCCCCCATATCGTATATTTTAATAAAATAAAAGTTAAGCGAAATTATGTAAATAATCTTATTGGCAAAGGTATATATTTAAGTTCAATTTTTTTCTTTTTAACTGGGAACCTAAATGTTTATACAAAGATGAAACTTCTAATAATACCGGCTTGAGAATATTATAACTTGGTTAATTATAACGGGGGCAAGAAAAAATACTATCTAATATCTTGGCGTTGATAGGAACCTTCCACACATTTTCTTTGATTCTAGTTAATTGGAATTCAGTGATAAAATATGTTGTCAATATATTGTATATCCTAGAATGGTCAGATTACTTCTGTAGACAAAGCTGATTCATGCAAGCTTGACTTTCTCTTCTAGACCTGACGATATTTTAAGTCCACTCAACTTCTTAAGCTAGACTTGAATTCACCCTTTCTAGAATCTATTATGAGGGGCCTCCAAGTATTTTCTTGCTACTCAGGAGAGAACAATTTGACCTTAACTTCTATTCTCTAGCTCATCATGAAACCGCCTCGCTCTTTCCCTCTAATATAGATACTACCATGGTATTTTTTCTGACAATTTTAAGACGATAATCTCCCAAAAAACCTCATTGGTAAAAAACTCTCCATTCAATGTCAAAAAAGCAAAGAATCAACTAACGCATTCGCCAACTCACCCTTTATCCTTATGACTCGGTTTGCCCTCCGTCTTTCCCGCGACCAATATTGGTCTGCTTTTCAAGACGCCCATCCACAGATATGTTTGACTCCAAATCAACCCCTAAAAACTCTTCTTCTCCTCTTCCTTCTATTTACGATGCAGGGGCCAATCCTGATCTAAAGGCACCAATCTTTGTGTTACTTCTTCTCGCATCAATTTCATTTATAATAAATAAATAAAAATTGGAAACGAACGTTAAGCCAACGCTTTTATAAAATTTTGGTTTTAGTTTACAGTACCATAAAATAAATTCTTACAAAACTTAAGGGATAAAGAATTTATAATTTAGTTATTGAAATGATATTACTAAAAATGCTATCCAATTAATTCTATAATCGAAAAATCGTAGAACTAATACCACTTATTGTGTTAATTTTAATAGCAGTACATACATTCTTAAACTGTCTTCATCTGACAGGATAGTTTCCGTTTCCTGAATGATGATAAGATGGGGGTTACGATAAAATCCAAACCCAGGACCCACGCGCATAAGCTCTCTGCTGCTCTGCTTCTTAGTTGTCTTAGAGATAAAACTGACTCTAGGAAACTGTTAAAAATACGATATATAGTAGACTCTAACTATAACTCCATGAACATCTAAAGGATCTTTCTAAGGAATCAAGATTTTAAATTTTATAAATTAAAGGGGTTTTTTAGTCACATAAAATAAATAAATACAGTAATTTTAATCGATTATCATTATTTATTTGATCGATTTACCAGAGAGTTTCGGTCACCCCTGGCTGACCATCTTAACTAGTACTAAAAATTGAAATATTTTATAAAATTTTCTAAACAATTAGACAAAATAAAAACCATACAGTTTCACTTATATACATACAATTTTGTTCAAGATTTGGAATTTGTCACTCTGCATACTACTGAAGATGGTCAACCTGGAGTGACCGAAACTGTCTGGTAAAAAGATCAAATAAATAATGATAATTGATTAAAATTAGTCTAATATATATTTATTTTATGTGACTAAAAAATTCCTTTAATTTATAAAATTTAAATTCCATATAAGACACTTAAGTTTTGGAAGAACCATGATGTCTCCTTTGAAGCCACCGAGTCAGTAGGAGAGTTTCGTTATTTACTGTCGACTATTAAACCACACCTCTTCATATAATTAAGAACGATATCGAATGTTTTCATCAGGCCTGACTATAACAACAGAGATGCTTTTATCATAATAATATAATTCATTGTCTCATAAAGAATAATTTACTTTTTTAGTATTTTCCCCAAAGTTTCTTTTTTATATAGAACGCCTGAATTTATATATTTTCCGTGGAAAGCCGTTTCCAACTTATTCTTTTATCAACTAATAAAACCAAGTTTTTAGTATGTTTGCCTACGAATTTCATTTTATTTTTCCTACTGAGGATTATATACCTACACCCAGAATTTATTAGCGAACCGGATAAGTTTCGTGCTAGACAAATATACGTATATATATATATTTTGCTTTTTACAATTTAAATAAGTTCAATTTTAACTAATTAAATCTATGTTGTAATTTAAACTTTTTCTAAACATTATGATGTTTAGAAAATTAATTTTTCGGTTTAGTCAAGGTGTTAGGTTAGCTTGAGAAATTTAATTTCATTTACCCATGAGACCTAGTGAATATAAAATGGTACCTAGTTAGACTTTAGAACTAAATATGTGGATTAACATTTTATTACTAAAAAATATCTTTACATATACTTCAGTGAGCAATATTATTGTCCTTGAACATGGAAAAACTGCATTTTTTTAGTTCTCTGGCTTTTAATTGAATTATGGCCAAAGGGTGACAGGTTATTGCTTTTTAATTTTTTAATACTTATTTGTAGTTTATAAACTAATCCATAATAGATTGATTATTTTATGGGAGCAAAAATAAAAAATAGTGTTTTATCTTAGTGTGAGCTATTCCTGCAAAGATTTCTTTAATTATAATCTTTTTTTTTCAACATTCATTCAGTGATCGATTTAAAATCCTAGTGTATAGTAAGAAAGCTCCAAAGTGGGAGTTTTTTAGATTATTGTGCCTGCGTGTGTTAAGAAAGGGTTAGTCCAAAATTATGAAATATTTCCAGAAATTCACTTATTTCCCCCTTATCAATGACAAATAATAGGAAATTTATTATACAAGTAATTTGGAAGGTATAAACATTTTTCTTCTGGTCCAGTCGTATGGAATTTACAGAGTGACTGGCCACTCATCTAGTATAATAAATACCTATATGTGGGTGCAAATGGATTGGACCAACTCGCATTTGGCTTTTTAGTTATCAGGTAAAATAAGAGATCGACCTATCGTTTGGGAATCTTTTTGTGAACTTTTGAAATCAAAAAACTCGAATTCTGTTTGAAAATTGGAATTGGAATTCTTTAAAAAGTCATTTAACTATTTCAGTTAATCTACATTATTATTATTATTATTATTAAGCCTTTATTTACAATAAATTGATTGATACAGTGTATTTAAAACATAATCTACATATACTTATATAAATGAAAGTAAAAATGAGAAACGAACATTCTAATTTCGTTCGAACTGTTCAATCCTCCTTTCAATATAATAACTGTAATTGTGGAGGGTAATATTTTACAAAACTACTCTTGATAAGAGGAGTATTTTGAAAAATATTCATAACGTTCACAATCATATAAGGGTATTTTTGAAGTGGCTGGTTTATTAAAGCACTAATCAAGTTCCGAGTTACGTAAAAAAGGGAAACAAAATCAAATATTCATTTCACTTGTGATGATTAAGTGGGAGCAATATTGAGCCCACAATTAGTAAGGAGAGTAGGCTTTAACTAATCTGATCCTCTCTGAGTGTCTATAATTTAGAGGGGAAATTCAAGCTTATCGAGCCTACTGCGTACTTATGATGTCCACATCAGCCTGGCAGTTGATGTTGATGTTGATGTTGATGGGGTCAGGCCTCGAAAGGCAATGCATTCAAAGCTGATCACACTTAGAGCCCTTTAGGGTCGCGACCGGGTCAATATGGTCCATCTACTATTAATGAATCGCTTAAAAGGGATTCATCGCATTGGAAATTTTTATTTTATTTTGTTTTAATAGACAGACCTTAATTGATTTAAATTTTGAAATATTTCAAATTAATGAATTCAAATGAAGGAATTGTCAAAGAGATTCATACTTATTGTTTTTTTATCAAATTAAGAGCTAATTTATGAATCATTGAACAAAAATATTGTTATTTTCTAATGGGATAAAATTATAAATATTTTTTTTTTCAATTTTTGATATATTTAACTCTATGCACTGGAATTACTTCTAAACATTTATTTATTTTTAAAGTTTTGGTTTTTAATAGTTATCTATTTTCAGTTTTAAAAATATTGGTTTTAATTCAAACAATTGCATATATGGGTTTTTGGGTCCCAACATTTTAGGATCTAACACTATTATCATACATTTTAACCAGCTATTGGATGACATTAGTTATTACATTTTTATTTTATAATATTTTTTCATATCACTAATTATTTCAAGGTGAAAAAACTTTGAAATTAAATTATGAATTAAGTATTTGGACAACATTGGAAGAAGCTGAAACCTCATGAATGTGAATATTGGTCTCTAATGGAATACATGTCAATTTTTATTGAAAATGGATTATTAATGAAATGCAACAAAAGTCAAATAGACCGCAAGATTGAAGAAGATAAGCGAACAAGCTTAGAAATGATGTCACGTTTGCTCGAAAAAGTGGAAAATCACAAAATTTTAGGATATAAAGAATTGAAAGATTTGAAGGAATGGATCCAAATCAAAATCATTATTAAATATCTCAAAATGATCATTGAAAATAAAATATGTTTCAAATTCAGATTATATGTTGCTTGGAAAACCTAGCCAAGTTTTTATTAAAGTCAGATCTATAATTAAAAATTAAGTTATTAGGTATTATTTAGAACCATGTTGTCTCAGTTGAAAAACAATGCGTTTACTAACAAATTGTAGCTGATTACAAGCATATAAAGTTATATGTCAGCTCGCGTTAATAACAATTATTTTAGAAATTACTGACATATTTCGCTCAAAAGTCGGCATTTAGAAATGGTCAAACGTACGAAATTCATTTAGTGTTTTAGGCTTAAAAAATTAAAATTAATATTGGATTATTTTTGAGACATCCTGATAATATATATAAAGCAAGTAAATTTTTCAAGGGTTCAAAACTTCTTTGTTTCTAATCAAATATAAAATTAGATTACTATTAAGTTGGCCTTGTTCAAAGTTGAGTCGGGACTCCAAAGATGAAGGATTTAAAGTTAAAAATCTTTAATCTTGATCAGTCAAATAAAACCAAAATTGTAAATTAGATAAAAAAAACATTTAATAAGAGAGGTTTAGTAATCATTAGAACCTGGAATTGAATTAAATTTTTTTGAGTGGTGTGGTAGTGGTATTTTATCTAGAAGTTTGAATTAGAAGATGGAACTTGGCACACAAGAACAGATTTAAATTATAAACCAGATTTCTACGTATTTTAGCCATTCAACACTGCCATTAAATCCTTCTGATTTTTCGTGCATTGTTCAAACCAACAACTGAAGCAGAAAACCCAAAGTTTGATCAAACTTCGTTTTGAAAAATATAAATATTTTAGCAGCTATAATATACGCTCTACAACTTTGGTTTAATGGAATTTATCGTATCGGTATCAGACCGAAATATATTATGTCAATTTTTTAATATGGGATACATGTTAGACGATTAACAAGTTGCGTATATATGGTGGTGATACAGACCCAAAAGAAACTTCTAATGCGTGAAGCACTGGACAAATGGCGACTGGCAACTAAACAACCGATTCAGTTTAACTCTTCATGATCATGATCACTTGGAGGAGGTTGTAGCTTTGATGGTTCGTGAAGACAAAACTATTTTCATGGTGAAGTAGGTGCCTCTATTTTTCTTGATTGGTATTTAATGGTTAATTTGTTCGTAGGTGTTATCGAAGGCATCACGTTGTTACATGTTATAAAGGTATTGAAGATTCTTGTACAACTGTTCTTATTTCCAGTTTCACTAATTTCTGGAAGTTTAGGTGCTATTGGCGACGTTTAGAGTTAAAGTTGATACGCTTCCTTTAGGTCAAATTGTTGATATTATCAAACCATACTCGGCGTTTTCAAAGATTATTATTTCATCAAACCTGGTAAGAACTGGATGGAAAATTGTTTTCCTGCAAGAATTTAACTTACATCACACCTGACAAGAGAACAACCTGCAACACCTGTTAACTGCTCAATCGAACGATTCTGCTGAAGTCAAATTAATCGGTCACAATCAGTTGTTACAACATCCCCCAAAAAAATTATTGTGGAATTTCCGATATCTTTATGGTTAATAAAACATTTCATATTTCTGTTTTATCTATTATTTTTATTAATTCAACTGCCTTTGTATAAAGGGCGTATCAACTTGATCCAGGCGGAACAAGTTGATATATCTTCTAAAGTTTTGGCTTTATTTTGAAACTTTATTTGACAAGACAAAATTTAATTTTATGAAGTTTAAATAACATCACAAGCGCTTAATGAAATACATTTATGAGGTTAGATTACACAAAACATTTTAAAGATGTTGACTTGTGAAAAATTTCAAAATCAGGACGATAAAAGTGTATCGGCTAGACCAGTCACCTACTATAACTGCTGAACTAGATGTTACCGAAACGTCAACTCAATTATCAAATACTTTTAATTACTATTTAAAAATTGTTGTTTTTAGTTTTCGGATTACATTTTTACTCTCTGGAATCAGACGAGTTATGAAATTAGGAATTACATTAATTATTAACCATGTCTCTGACATATGCAATTAATTAAAATTATTCATTTACATCCTGGATCTAATAGATGACACCTCTTTTGGTGATTTTCTTGAAGATTTAACTCTAGTTCTCTTCTTGATATAAAATCTTTAAAATTAATAGTACGTATTATTCACATAAATTGAATGAATGAATTGGAAATTCATTAGACATACTTAAAGGTTTCTCATTTCAGGTAAATATTGAACGTATATGACTGGATGGTAAAACCGATCTTACTTCTATAAAGGTTTGCAACAGCATATCTTATGGCTCCTGAAATTAGAAGTGGAATCAAGTTTTTATCAGCAAGATGTAATAGATCCAACATCATTAAATATAGTCCTTTGAAGTAATACAAATTAATTAAAGATTAAATTATAATATAATTTTATTTAAATTGGAAGATTTTTTATTGTTTTTAGTTAAATATTTGAAATTTTTCCTTAAAATTACTCATTGATTGAAGCAATTAGTTGAAGATTCGAGATAACCGTTAATTCAGGAATTGATCAAAAGGCGGATCAGGAATTTTATGGGGGGGAAGATGTATGAAATTCTGATCTTCTTGCAAGATCTACTTTATCTCGTCGCGATCGAATATCGAATTATTAGCAACAGGAGGGAACTGGGACTCTACACATGGAACTTGCCTTTCGGAAGTTTAGGTTAAATAAATGTTTTTACAAATTGCTGCAGACTTTGGAGCTCTACCATGGAAGACGGTCATACTAAAACTGGATCCATGAGGTGGAGTTGACAAATTAGTTTTAATGTATGATTTAATTTTGGAAAAATACATTTTTTTAATATATTATTATTATTAGATTCAGTAGGTTGATGAGTTGTACCTGTTATTACCAATCATCAATAAAGTGAAACAAAGCTCACTATATTATTTAATCTCAATGTTCTTGTGGACCAGATGTGATGGGTTGGAAATGCAAACTATGCAAATCATAAATTTGCTATTAATTACTAACAAGAAATTTAAAAATATATAAAAATAGGAGCTTTGTCTCTGAGATACAAGCTCTCAAAAAGTCCAGGACCCACTGAGGCCTTAACCATATGCACTTCCCGTACTATAGACCAGCATGTGAAAGTGAAATTAAATTGAAGAGGTTATTTTTGACAGAGTTCTGTCTTGTCTGATTCTTGAGAAAATCTCACATTGGTTGTCCCTCATGATTTGAATAAATATATACCTAGGTATATAAATGAATATATATATGTATATGTTTATTTATTGAATACTATATGGTTTTGAGTTGACCTTCATCATCCGGTCACTTTGAAACCGACTTCAAAGGAGGAGGGTTTCTCTGCCTCAGTCGTGCTTTTTTTTGCCTGTGTTGCCTCATATCTCCGCCATCCAACCAGTGCAGTTTTTGCGTGGATCCAGTCCAGCTTCCGATTGGTCCCATTTTTCATTTTTCATGGAGATGGGCATTGGGTTTGTTTGACCTAACCTCTTTGTTTATGAACAAATTTGATGGTTCTTTTTTTATCGAAGAGGGTATCTTAGGGATAATTGTCCATATATTAATTTGGTCAGGTTCATTGAAGTAAACAGTCCTTCTATTGAAGCATCCTTTAAAAGAAAAATAAGAAATAATTTTAAGAATAAAACCAAGCTCGACTTCCAAAAATTAAATGCAACAAATAAAATACACTAAAATTACTCGAAATGAAGGTATTATCTTGTTAGTTACAGCTGAAGCGACGAAATATTAACATGAAATTACCTTTTTAAAGTCGATTTTTCAAACATATGCCTTTTATGGATCCACATTCAGATATTGAATGATCTACTTAGTTTGTTCCAGATGCGCTCGCTTATAGGTGGTTGTTTTAGGCACCGACAAAAAATAATTTCATGTTAATATTTCACGTCGTTCGTTATAACTAAATAGGATAATTATTTGCTCTATACAGTATATGCTATTTGATACATTTAATTTTTCAAGTCGGTTTTACATTTTTCTACTAAGATGTGCACCAATAAAAATGTTTCAAATGCCGTTTCTCCTTTAAAAACTTTGAAAGAAGGTTAAAGAAATTTTCTTTTAAAAAAGGTAAAAAATGGATGCTGTTTGTGAACATATTTACTATCACTAGATCTCTTTTTATATACAGGTTGCTAGATGATGGTACACATTTCCGTTTTAGAAGGTAAACCGCATTATTGTATGAAGCGACAAATATAATTTGTATTGTTGCTAAGACTTGATCCATTATTACTAAAATCATTTCACAGAAGATACAACACCAAGTTCATAAAAACTATTTATTTTCATGGGATTATAGTCCTCTGTATCCTATGATAAATCAATTATGGGATTTAGATAAAAGGATCTAGGGATTCAAGTTGTACAAATTTATTTGGTTCTCAAAGCGAAAATTAGCTGAAGAATAGAAGGTCATACTGAAAATCCTTGTTAAAGTTTTTGACGAATTTCCTTACCAAAAAAAAGTCGGGATGCTAATGCGTCGCTTGCTCCTGGTAATCAAGTTTTTATTGCAAATTTATAAATTACTGTCTTTTGATGGAAATCTATGAATTATCATTAGTATTGATAAATTATTTTCCTATTTTCTACCTTTTACTTATTTTCAGGTGTTGTTCAAATTACTATTTTAGTTAATTTATGTTGATTTTTGTTAATGTATTGTAGCTAGATTATAATATGCAATTATTTACAGATACAAACTTTCGGACTTGTGCCTCTAAACTTTCAGGATCAAGGAATAAAGATTTATTTGTTTAAATCTCATGGGAAAAATTTGAAGTGCTATGTAGGTATAGATATTTACGTTGGCTCAACATTCAACATGGATCCTGATCCTTTATGAATTCAAAGAATTGCAATGGCTCAGGTTTTCTTCTATGAAATACAAATATAAACAATCTCAAGTTCAAATTCAAGGTTATATAATATGGGATTGATGGGGTTACACTAATTATGAGACACCTGGAGGAAAACGTGGTACCTCATTCGCCAATGGGGACATCACTGACTTTTAGAAGAATGAACTCTATCCATGGGGCGATTTTTGGATCTAACACCTTCAAGACTCACCAAAATTTAACGAAAACCAATCCTCTTCGTTCCGATAATACAAAGTCGAATCTATGACGCTCACATAATCTATTTTCTTCGGTTTTTTCAATGTCTGTCAAGATTTCTATGCTCTAGTATACAACTGAATTTTCTGCACAGAGCATCTATAAAGTACTGAACAGCGGTTGAAGATCAATTAAACCAAACTATCATAAATAAATATAAACTAAATCAATTTATTATATTTATTTGAAATGCATGCAAGTGGGAAAAACATAAAAAAATTTGAATTTCTATAGCCAATTCTATCACAAATATCTATCTTATGCCTGGTTCTAGAATCTGATAAACGAGCAGAGTATTCCAACATAGAAACTCCACGGATACATGAATGACTTTCACAATAGGATGGCCTGATAGCCTGAGCACTGTCTATGATCGCATATGCAATCAACACATATTTTCCACGAATGGAAAGAGCTAAGAAACAACAAATGGCATTCAGCGGCCTGGGACTCGAATGGAAGGTCTTCAGAATGAGATTCTCTACGGTTCAAAGATAGAAGTCAAAAATATTCCAATGAAGATAGCGAAAGGGCAATCTAAGTATATAAATGGACTGGAATGGACAAATATTTTCTATCTGCTGAACGTTGAACTGGTAAAAATAAATCCATTGGAGAAATCTGGAGAATATGCAAAGGCATCAGACTTACTATCCCGCTTTAACAGCCTGCTAGACACTTGAACTAAGTGAATAATGGTAAACATTTACATTTCATAGGCCTGCATGAACGGTTCTGATACCTAAGTGAAAGTGAAAATAATTTCAAATCAAAATCCTGACCAAAAAAGCAAAAATTTACCATTTAATCCTCGTAAAGGATGTTCTCAGTTGTATTTGTACAATGAACAGCAAATTCTACTGAGTGTACAAATAATTTTATAAAGAAATTTGATTTTCAATATTCCCAGCTTATATTCTGTCATGTAAGTTATACCTTCACCTCTCCAGTGTGCCTGCAGAAGTCATGGTCCCCAAGCAAAGAAAAACTTTTGCCATGTATACCACTCACCTCTACAACTGGGAAAGTTTCAGCCCTCAAGTTGAGCATATAGATAATTCTAGATTTTAATTTATGCAACACTCACCCACAGCATACATAATAGCCATTGCAATTTTCTTTCCTGTGAATAACTGGGACCACGTGAAACTACTGTGCTAAATACCAGTTAAAGACACTTGTACTTGGAATGCCGCATCCCCGTCAAACCAAATGGGATCCCAAAACAAACAGTACTTTTTGTAGCAAGTCCACAGATTCTACCTCTCAGCAGGAAGAAAGTCAGTTAAACCAACAGAACGACAAATCAAAGAGGTGACCCTCACCCTCCTCCCCAGGACTTCTTGTTTTTACTATGGATGGAAGGGCCTTAACAAAGGGATAAATGGGGAAATCAAAACAAAATATTTATGACCTTCTCTTTATTGGGCAGATATACACAGACAGATACCCATAATATCATGACAACTCCTCAAATGTCTCCTTTGAATGGATTGTGTATCTTCAATGAACACATGTTGAGAACAAACGTCATCAATGATATACTGTTTTTTGTGATAAGTTTTTTATTTCGCATTTTTTCATTTGACTGTTAGTTTTCTATAGGTTCTTTGTGAGACCTTCATTTGGTTTTGAACAACAGGTTAGACGACTATAAAGACATTTACCATTTCTTGAAAATTTGGAAGGTTCATATTGCCAAATAATACTGCTCCAAATCTCTCAAATTTAACACAGACCACTCGCAGCTCACTCATCATCCAAGCAACCTGAAAGGCAAAGCAGAACTAGAAACTATAAAAAAGCTAGAGGATGGGCAACTCAACAACACCAAAGGACTCTTCAAAGACACCTGAAATTAAACTAAGAAGAGGGTCGAAGGCCATAGGCCGGATATGCAAATATCTCCACTACAAAATATCAGAACATACTTCTCACTCCAAATTTCGCTCTTCTGGGACTAAATTTTAATTGGCCTCAGAGTTAAACTCCAAATATCACCTGCAATATGTTTGCTTCCAACCATTTGATTAAAACAACCAAATAGATACAGAGCAGATATAAGAGTTACAAACCTGGTACTCAAAAATATTCCGTTTAAATTCATCCCCTTCTCAAAATGTGAGTAGAGCCATTCTGTGACTCGGATCAATCCATTTTATACTGGACAGTGCAAAGGAATCCTTCTCAAAACTACTGTATGAACGAAACGAAACAAATATAAATACACAGCTTTTCTCCCTCTGCATATGGATGGATATCAAATGAAGACAAATATCATTTCAAACCTCAAAGAAATGTGAGTGGAGAAACACAAAAATTAATATTCTCTCAAATATAGATCCAGAATTTTCGAATATTCCAGTTTGCAAAAGACTATATATCTGTGAAAAACCTATAAAATAAACCCAAAAATGAGATGGCATTAAAGAAACAAAAAAGAAAGACAATATTCTGGAATATATATTACAGACACTAAAATACAGCGTGCTCGGACCTGCAGCACCAGCTCCGTCTACCAAGATAGAACTGGAGCTGAAAGCATGCAAAAACACAGCAAGAACAACAAACATGTTTATAAAGGTGAAGGAAAATTTCCTTCCATCCACAACAACCGCGTACACCTGCTAACAGACAAATAGAGTATAGCACATAATGGATCCAAAGCCACCTGCGCTAACCAGGAAAGGACAAATGCAAATGGAATGAGTTCATCATTCAAATGGAATGAAATGAATAAGATCATCAAAATACAGGAGCAATTTACAGATATGGACAAAGATAGTGACTGTATCCACCAATGAAGATTCTCCAAACTTTATGGGGAAAGTGTCTGTCTAAAGCAAGGTTGCTCTGTGATTGGCAGATGATCACAGCAGTTATAATACATATCGCTTCTGGCGAGATATTTCCTTTTAAGATATGGCAATGTATCCATCTGCATAAGAACTTCTATCCAATCATTCTACAATCTTCCATCAAATACAATGTCATCGGACCATCTCAAAAGAACTAAAAAGACATTGGAAAGAACAAATCATGGGTATATCAGAAAATTTACTCATTAGGTTTCACCGACTTCTCTCTATCTCAGATCAAATTTTGTAGTTTATGATTAGCCATATGAATCAGCAAAGGGATCAATCCAAAACAAACTGGGCACCAAACGTGTATCAATTCAATTAAATTCTTATACCAAAGAGTTTATCATAAAACAATTTGGTATTCTTCCTTTATAGATTCACTAACAATTTCATTTACTTCAAGTCCAAAAATTTGTTTCAAAGCAATCTGTGAAACCAATTTTCAAAGTCAAAGTTCCACAAAATATTTTTATCAAATCATGATAATTCTATAAAATCTTCATCAAAACCAATCAATGGGACTGACGTTTCAAATAACAATTTAAAACTTCTGGAAACACAAAATGAGTACATCCAATGGGACTATGGCTGAACAGCTTCAAATTACTCAAAAATTGCTCATCAAATCCATCGAACAGGTTCTACCTCAATTGAATGCAAAGGAAAGATATTATCAAACCTGAGTATGTGACAAAACCTGAATGAATTGTCTCCTTGTAAACTGTGTGTGAACATCGTTCCACGGTGGTGGACACACAAATACACACTTCAAATACTCAGTTTAATTCAATTGCTCAGCAAATATTAAATAAATTCACAAAGTTTACAAAATGAAGCAACACAGTTGACTTTAAATAAATCATTTTAACAGATTCGTCGACATTTTATCTTACCCCAAATGGGATGTTTAACTAAATCTTCGTATGAATCTTTTCTAATGAAACTGTCCGTGAATAGTTGAAACAAACATTTTATGGTTTTATTTTCATTGATACAGCTATTACGATTCAAATCATTCATTCCTAAACATAAATATAGTACCATCATTTACAAGCAAAAGAACTAATAAAATTACTAAAATGTTCAAATTCCCATAAAATATTTTCTAAAACAGATCGATCTCTTTTCTTTGATCACTGGAAGGTTGATTATTCAGTAATTTAAAGATAAATACAAGCAAGAAAAGATTTGAACAGTTAAAACTTTGAAGAGGCTGAATTTTTGAATTTTTTTTGCCTAGCACATTAAATTTACTGATTGGTAAACATCATTTTAGGATTAATATCCAAACAAACACAGTATTTTATTTATTTATTCTTATGCTTTACTTGAAATTGTAAGTTATTTTTAATATTAAAATCTTAGGTCAAAAAAACCCAATTTTAAAAAACAAAAAATTAATATTAATGGAGATTGAAAGTTTAGGATGAAAATTGAGGAAAAGTTTAAAACTCCTTATCAACAATAAACTTATTAACAATATTTATTAAAACCTACATAAATTTTAATTACTTATTATTTAAAAATGTTTCTTCTTGAACCAACACCTAACTCTTTAAAAATTATTATATAGTAAGCATATCTCAAAAATATACGTAAGAGCAAACAAAATTTGAAACTAAAAGTTAGATATTATAAAATTAGAGTTTATAACCAAGTTTTTATTTAAATAAGGCTATTTATTCATGGTCTCTCCCCATATTTCAATTAACAAAAGATACACCAAATTTCAAGTTTTTAGATACATTAGATATAGTTACGGAGACATTATGATAAAATCATTATTTGTTTTTATTTAACCGTTTTCACCTATTTAACCCTAGTCTGATCCTTGCGTAGAAAACTACGCAGCTCCGATTTTGATTTCATTTTTTTATTTAAATCGCTTAACTTAGGCTTATGAAACTTCATGACTTTTATTTTTTTATCATATTGATTAAAAATTAACTTTTATTTTTTATTTTAAATTTGCATCTGGAGTTAATATATTTAAAAACTTGCTTTGTCTACCCTGCATGCGTAGTTTTCTAAGCATATGAAATTACAATGTATTTTCTCGTTCATTCTGTATAGACAATTTCTATTTCGACTGAAGGTTGTTATTGAATATTGTTTTAAACTAACAATACGTATATATTACAAAATGAAACATGGCAAGACCAAAATATTTAACTAACAAGGAAATCGAAGCAATGCTTCTTGAATCAGACTCTGAAGAAGATAATGATTCTTCATCAAGTAACCTCTGAACAAAAATCCCAGTAGTTTCGGAGATATTGTGATATTTTATAATGAAACTTTCTCTGTTGTATTCCTTTAAAAATTGAATTTTTGAAATTTCTTTTGTACAAGAATCTCTGTTCTAAAAGTAACCTTCATATCAAATTTCAAGTTTCTAGCCTTATAATAGTCTATACTCTAGAGAATTCTTGATGAATCAATAATGATGGATGGTATTTGGGTGTTTTTCTTTATATAGAATAGAATAAATACATAAATTATGCTATACTCGGAAACATAACATTTCAATTTAAACCTTATTTAGAGTTTGAAAAAATGTTTTTTCATTGTGTGAGATAAACAAACATTTATAATTCTTTTTAGTACATTTAAACTTCATTTTGTACATTTTCAGATTGAGGAAAAGTTTCTAAACAGACTTCTGACGTCATGTAATGTTTCTAATTTTTGTTCGTATTTTCAATGTTTGATCGATTATAACTTTTTTATTTTACTCAAAACAAAAATGCGTATGAATTATTTTTAATTAATCTTGTAACATTAAAATTCTTAAATTAAAATTAGTATACTTATAGACATTTAATCCCAATTGTATGGCTTGTTTTGAATGAAATTAATTGATAGGAGACATTAATTATTTTTTTCAAACATATATTTTGAACCACCACGAATATAAATTCGGAGTGGCTCTTATGTTTGTAAGAGCAAATGGGGAGGGAGAGGGAGATAATATTTTTTGTTAATTTAACATTATGAACTGGCAATAAGCATACAGATCCATAATGCTCTCCAAAATAAGTGATATTCAATCGAGTACATAGCAAATGGAAAAGTGGACAAGGACTAGTTAGGAGAGAATGAACATCTGACACGGGAGCGCCTGTAGCTACGCAACACGTTAATCTCTGTTAGTTTTCCATTGAGAATTCACGGACCAACTTTAGAACGCTTGGCTTTTTATTTTATATTTTTTAATTTACCATACAGAGTATGGTCAAATATTGTAATCATGAATAAGAGCTAATTAATTTTTGGTTGAAATCCAATCTAAAATTAAGGAGTGGGGGGTTCCTAAAAAAATTAAAATTATAAAATTTTCAAGCTAAAAAATTATTTAAAATGGAATTTATTATAAAAGGGCCTTATAATAGAAAAAGAGAGTCATTATTTCTTTCAGGGACCGAAATGGGGTGGAGGAGTGTTAAGAAAAAAAATTTATCAATATAAGTCCTAGACCCCCCGTTGATCGATTTGTTCGAAATTTCGTCTATGCTTTGGAAAATTGATAGTAATCTAAGAGGGGGTGGCTCAAAAATAATTTAAAATAATAAAATTTTCAAACAAAAATTGAAGAAAACTGATATTTAAAATAGAAAAATCTCATATTTAAAAAGACATATGATTAATTAAGCCCACAATGGGGAGGGGCTCGCTTTTAAAATTAAATTATAAAATGTTCACTCGTATATATTTTCAAGGTTTTATAATAAAAAAGAGTCATTATTATTTCAGGGGACCAAAATATTAAAATAGAGAGGGCAGGTGTGTGGTAAAATAAGGTGTAAGGCATCATCAGTTTATTTAATAAATAAAAAACCAGGAATAGAGTATTAAGACATTTTATAAGTATGTATTTTAAACTCAAACCTTTTGTGAGAAATCTTTTTTTTTTATCAGTGGAAATAGGTTTAAAAAATATGTATTTGTTTATAACTGATTATTTATCATTCATTTAAAAAGCATAACATTTTTACAATTCCTTATTGATGAATGGAGAATTTCTCTCGGCATGTTTGGAAATTTAATAAACGAAAAATGTTTTGATAAAAGATCTGATTTTTTTTATTTAAAATATAACCTTATTACTGCAAACATTAGGTCATTGGGTGAGATCTGTATTATATATATATTTTAAATTTAAATCTTTAACTAATTTTATTATGTAAAATAAAATTTATTGATTTAATTTACAAAAGTTGTTGTTAATTCGATTTTCTTCTTTTTTTATTTTTATATAAGAAAAAAACCAGAGAAAAATCAATATTAATTTTGCTAAGCTTAGAACTATATCCTTAAAAAGAAGTTTTGTTTAAAAAAACACCTAGATTGCATATTTTTAATTAGATAAACTCATCACGACGTTTATACACCTAGTTCTGGGGTCATTTTCAAGTACTGGTAAAGTCTGTTAATCGACTAGGTCAAGGTTTTGAAAAGTCTCCCGCACTAAATATAGAAAAGTCATGCATGCTAATTAGTTTATCTCATTTAAAAATGTGTAATCTGGGTGGTTTCAGCCGAAACTTTGTTTATGATAAACAACTAAAAAAAGCAATCTATTTCACTAAAGTATTCATGTAAGCATAGTGGTATATCTACGTTGTAGCTTGTAGCTCAGTGGTTACTGAGCTCCTTTGATTTTATCCTGACTCAATCTCTATCATCAAATCAATTTTTATTTCTATTTATCTCACATGCCCATTAGCTCTGACCATCTGCTACGAATACGGGGCTGCGAATATAGCTATAAATATTTATCATCTAGTTACCAAACTTGAAATGGCGTGAAGCGGAAAAAATTCCGCGAAATTAGGTTTAATTTTTTAACGAACAAATACCGAATGGTTAAGAGTTTATTTATTTATATCCTGTTTAATGATCTATTATTTATTAAAAAAATAATTTTGCCTCAAGTAGCAGAGTTCGATTTCATTAGAGAGTTCTTTAGTTAACCCGAGGAGTTATTTTTGATTAGATTTCAGAAGGGCTGTATTTCCTCTGTAGATCTGAACCCAAGTGCCAAAAAGGCACCCGAGCTATTGGCTCTTTTCAAAGTGGAACCAATCTGACATGTATAACGTATAACATGCTGATAAATTTCAGTCCAAGATATAAAATAATCGTAAAGTTTTCAAATATGCTTCTAAATTCAAAAATACATCAGTACAAGATAGAAATTGATTAGTAGTTCAAATTTTGAATTTCTTCAAAACTCAAAGGCAATCGAATTTCTCAAATCAAATTAAAAAATTTCATTTTCCCGATAGTATCAAATTCGATTTTATTGGGATAATTAAGAAACTTCCCTATTTAATCCAGTATGTTATGGATAATTTCTGTTACTGGTCCGAGAGGTTGTTCACTGCCTGAGAAATCGACCAAAATGCGAAAAAACTCTGTGGGCTATTGGCTGTTCTTTGACGTGGAACCAATACAAATCCTTCTGTCGTGTAATAAAAAAATATCACTAGGATCTTAAGTTAATTAAAGGACAATCATGATTTTTCTAATTTTATTTATTACCTTATTATTATAGATAATATTAGTTTCCAAGATATAAGCGGTAAAGTGTCACAAATTTTGTTGCATCTGAGCACCCGAACTTACTCTTTATCTAGTAAGAGAAAAAGTCTTAATTTTACCACAAAATAAATATTAAGAATTACATTTATTATTCAAATTTAGGGAACGCGGTGTTGGTTTATAGTGAAACATTGTTAAAATTAAATTAGGTTGGAGTTGGTGATGTTTCACAAGGAGAAACATTAAAATACAAAGCTTTTTTTTAGTTTACTCTATATATTTCGAGCTCTTAACTCATCGTCAGGAGAACATTGACTGAAGATAACATGAAATAATGAACAGAATTTATTTTAATATGATATTTCTTTCTTTCTTATTTACACTAAGTCATAAATAACTATCCATCATATTAAAATAAATTCTGTTCATTATTTTATGTTATCTTCATTCAATGTTCTCCTGACGATGAGTTAAGAGCTCGAAATATGTAGAGTAAACTAAAAAAAAATCTTTCTATTTTAATTTTTCTCCTTGAGAAACACCACCAACTCCAACCTAATTTAACATTTATTATTGTTTACTTTTAAAAGTTAATCTTGAATTTAGATATTACACCTCATTATAATAAAAATAAATAAAACCTCAAGGGCTGAACCAATGTTGTTAAAGATATATTAGATAAAGATAATCTTGTGAAAATCTATTTAAATAAAGATAGAGTAACATTCAAAACATTTAGATACAGCAAATCAATAATAATAACAATACCTAGAATCTCGAAACAAGACACAGGCAGAGATTCAAAAATTTCAGAGTCTATATTTGAATAATTTTTGGAACAATACTTCAATATTTTCATTATTTAGAGATTTTATTTAAAATAATTAAATTATACATAACTACATGAGAAATAAAAACTAGATTTGTAATATACAGGATGATTAATGAATTCTAAAGGTTTTGGCTTTATATTTTTTTTTTAATTTGTTCATAACTTAGCTCTCAATAATCCATCCTATCTTGGATCTAGTAGAAAGTAGATGATAACTTCTTGTGATTTCTTCTTCAAATGTATCTTGTATATTTTTTATACAGATTCCGCTGGAAATTGTATCTAGGAACTGGTACATATAGAAATGTTTACAAATATCTAGATACACAATTAAAAACTCAAAAATGTATCTAGATATTTATATCACAATAACGACGGTTATCTGAATTTAGAAACTCTTGTGATTTCCTCTGAAAATGTATCTGTATATTTTTAAAACAGATAAAACCTGTGAATAAAACCTGTAAAACCTGTGAAAATTGTATCTAGATTCAGATACAAATTTTTTCACAAATATCTAAATACACCAGTAGAAACTCAAAAAAATGTATCTAGAGATTTAAATCACAATATCAACGGTTAGATGAACTTAGAAACTCAATGGCTGAACTCTCAATTTGAAAAATTAATATTAATTAATTACCTTAATTTTTTGTTTTATAATTTTAGCTAAAAGAAATCCAAGTTTTATTTAATATCATTATTAATATTCCAATCTAGGGGAAATGGGTTTTCAAATTTCGATGTACTTATTTTAACATATTATAATATAGAGTGGAATAGAACATTTCCGGACTAATTTATTTTATTTTATGGCGGACTTTTCATTTCTAGTATTTATTTCCTGAAACTCCTCCATTGGACAGGGATTTGAAACATTTAAACTGGAATATCTCCGTTTTTTTTTTTTGCTCCCCTGCTGATGGTTCGTCGGTTATTCTCGAGGGAGAGTTCGAATGCTTCCATTTCAATTCGTTTTAATCTTATCAGGTTAATAAAAAAAAAACCCTTAATACGTCTAAGTAAAATCATAAAAAGAAACTTTGTGAATACTTATTAAATTTTTAAGATGATTGTGGAACGATTTGAGAAAAAAAGAGAAGAAAAAAAATCTTTCAACGATTCGTTCGGACGCAATCGATGTTTTTATTTGATTCTTTGAAGATTTATACGAATGTTTAAAAGCCCATGAGAGATTTGCAATAGGTCGTTTAATTGAATGTTTGTCTTCAAAAGAAGTTGATAATCTTGTGAAGATCTTTCATTAGCTGGAAGTTTATTTGATCGAATCCCAGGCGAATGTTGTGGGACAGTTGAGCATATAAACCTGCCAACTCGGATTCATCGTCTGGAACGTTTTTCTCATCGAGCCATCTTCAGTAGTCGCGTAGACATATGTGCAGGATGGGAAATATTATAAATAATAAAAAAAATATTATTATTACTATTCATAAAGAGAAATAATTAAAGTTGTCCTCTGCTTGATGCAAATAAACATAGGTATTTTCTAAATAACTAGCTATATACCTATATATTCAATTATATTTATATAGGTAGAGGTACATATGCCAACCCCCTTCCATTTGATGGAAGAGGCCTGTATTCAGCAGTGGATTGTCGCTATCGACAGGCTGATGATGATGATGACATATGTCAAAGAAAATTTTATTTATTGATTGTATTTTATAAAATTTTAAAAAATACAAATCTTTAATAAAACAATCAAGAACAAAAAAAAAATACTATTGAAAAAGGAAGAAATTCTCCCGAAACGTTTGGTTCAGGATAAACGTGTTCTTGATTGTTTTGTTGAAGTTTGTATTTTTTAATATGGTATGTTTATTTCCCCAAAGAGAGAACATCTTAAATTATTTATTTATTTATTTTTTATTTGGTTGGCTTCAGGTACTAAGTTCATTAAGACAGTTTCCATTGAGTATGATAGTTTTAATCACGGGTTAGTAGCGTTAGTGAGGGAACCGAGTTTTTAGCCTGAACTTGGGCCTCCCGTCTCAGCTTCATCATCAAGACAACGATGCATAAGCGGAGTTCTACTTCGCACCACCACCCGACTTCCCTTATTTTCTCTTAAAAGACACAATTATTATTTAAAAATAAAAAGTCCAATTTCTTGGTTTATTGACTTAATTTTATACTTCTAACAACGTTTCGGTTTAGAGATATGCTCTAATGTCGTGTTCGTTTCTATATAGAATGAAATAATATCGACGTTTCGAACACTTAAAAGATCCTTCCCCAGGTAACACTTTTTTGCCCTAAAGTCCATTTAGTAATACTTTTATTAAATGTTAGTAGGGTTATCTTAAATCGTCCAAAATACTTGAGATATCTAAATCATTCTTCATTGTTGTTGATAAAGAGATTGATGAAATATATGGAATTTTTTCATAATTTTAAGTTAAGCATCTTCTGAATAGAGACATACAAAATTCAACTAAATATGGCCACTTTAGCACTCTCTCACACCATAATTTTAAGGTGAATTAAATTAAAAAAAATATCAATTCTACTTAAAGAGATAGCACACTTGATAATAAAAAAATATTTTTTAATTATCGACGCCACAAAAAATTCGATATTCCCAAAATAAAATTTTTATTAAAATTTTAGTACAATTTTTCAATTGAGTATATATTTGAGCTAACATTTCATGTTTTCACGAACTTCAAGTTTCTGACAGACGGACAGTAGAGAATCGGCATTGTATCGATACCACTAGGCAGGGACGTATGTGTGTGTGTGGGGGGGGGGGGGGGGGTCTCCCCATACACGTAACAGTTAAATTCTTCTTTTGATTTTCTTTTCGAACTCCATCCTATTACCACATAGCTGTGTCTGAATTAAGTACATTAGAAAATTATAATAGGTTGGAGTTGGTGGTGTATCAGAATGAGAAAAATAAATTGAATTAAATCATTTAATTTTTAAATTCTCAATATATTTCGGATTATTAGCTCATCATCAGGAGTACATTGACTACAAGACAAAGTGATGAATCGAGAAAGTTTATTTTTTGGCAGTGTGCTTGTGTGGTCTTGAATGAATTATACATATTAGAAAAGCAATTTATTTTACCTATGTCGGGTTGAGAGGGAATAAGATACCTGAACAAATCAGTTGCTCAGTCCCCCCCCCCCTCCCCTCCTATAAAAAATCTACTACGCCACTGACAAAAGGCCCTTGGTTTACTTTTGAACGGAACCCTAAAATAATTTAACTGCTGGGTTTGGCTATATATCATTATTTTAACTTTCGCTAAAACAATAAACCTTTGCGATTAACAGCCAGTGGCAATTTGTCGATGCTTATCGGTTAACGAGATCTCTGGAGCGAGCCCTGAGCAACGGCAACGACGACGGTCCCTTGCGTATGGGGCTCACGTCCCGAAGAACCTCCCTGCCTAGGGGTCCACAAGGAAGAAGCGCGGTGAGTCACCCCAGCGGCCTGTCTCTGCCAATCTAGAGAACAAAGAACCCGATCGTCTTCCAAGCAATTTTCACCTTCTTCTCCCGAATTCTTTTGTCAAAATAATTTATTCATTATCAGACCCATGGGCGTAGTTTCCGAGTTGAATGTTCAAGATATGAAATAGAATCAAGTGAGGCGGGATAAGACAGAGAAAGGAGGGGGGAGTGATTATTAATAAAAAAATTAATGTCCTTATAGGACCTATGAGAATATTTATGTTAAGTTCCGGATAAGAGAAATGCCTAGAACATGAACGAGACAGACATCTTTATTATAAAATGAATTTCTATACGGAATAGACAGGGTGTTAAAGAAGACTCAGACATTTTAAGAAGGGATAATTTTAATCAAAATAAAAGATGAAAAATAAAAAAATTATCCCAGAAATGGTTTCTATAATTAATAGATTTCAAGATACAAGTACTATGAAATTTGAATAGTAAATATCAAACAATTTATCCTCTAATTGAATGTGTCATATCTGCCATGGAGTGAAAAAGTGTAACACCAATATACCAGAATTTTTTGACTCTTGAATCCTGAAAAAAGAGGAATAAAATTTAGGTAACTGGTCAGATCCGAAGGTACCTGTGAATGATGAAAGTTATAGACCACGGAAAAGCGGAAAGGAGAAAACAACCATAGGGAACAATGAGTTGCTAAATGTAGTTAATCTGCTTACCATATCTTTTTTAATTTTCCCATGGCAGCTCTTACAGCATACATTATATTGGAAATTATGATTTTCTTTCTGTTAATATTTTGAACCAAAATGAAGCCGTATAATCTTTAAATACTAAATACGAACTTTTTTATTTGAATTTAAGGAGGTTCTTTCGCGACAATACACACAAAAAGTTTTAGCCTCGTAACCACTCTATAAATATGAACGGTGCTAAAATTTTAGGTTATATTTTTAACGTGACTGTACTTTTTACACTACTATATTCTCTTTATGAATTGATCGTTTCTAAGCCATTGATATTATATCCCCTTCACTAAAAATAATCATCCAAATATGTTTTTTTTTTATTTTTTATCAAAACTACGAATAAAATAATTTCATTTTTTTTTAGTTACTACGAATATATTATTCTAACAAATATTAGTTTTTCATCAAGATGGTGAAAGTCCTACAATGAAAAAAAATAAAATAATGATAATTTTCCCACCCTTTCCCAATCTACCATATGTAAAAAATTTCAATTTTAATTGCAATTATTTCATGTTTGGTGTGGTAAATCGTCTTCAAATTTTAACAGTGTGTTTATTATGCTTTTAATGACTTATATTCCAAGTTTCGAAGACTTCTTGAATTTTTGCATTTGTTAAAAAAGGTTTTATGGAAAATGAATTTTGATTCTCTGATCAGAAAAATAATCAAATTATTAAAATAGAAATAATAAGATTTTATGCAAATTTTGAAAATATTTCAAATTAATTAACTTAAAGGAGGTGTTTTTCATTTATATTTTTTAAATATTTTTTTTATCTATCTATACAAAAATTAAACGTTGACGAATTATGATCTCTTTTGTAAAAATAAAACAAAACATACTGACTGATATGGTTGCGATATGAGTTCAAGCAACTTGCATAGAAACCTGGGTAGCACTAAAAGAATCATCCAAGAGAATATTCTCAAGAGGCACAAGACAACTTAATGAAAAAAGTAACATAATAACATACATTAATTAAAAAATAGACAAAAAAAACTAGAAAAAAGCCAGCCGATGGGTACTTAGGGAAATCCTGGCTTAGAAAAAGTTCAATTTATATTTTTTCTTATTCTAGATTTTTGTAAGTGTTTCTACTCGAGGTATGATAGGCTTGTTTGCTATATTGTATACAAACCAGAGAAGCAATTGAGAAAATGAACAGCGGCCGCCTGCAGCTATGCAACCTGAAATGCTCTGTTAATCGCGAAATTACACAAGCTAATCAAGTGCACCCGGCTTTTCATATTTATTCAACTCTTTTTTCATAATTTATAGTAAATATAGCTTCTAGTAATCATCAAACAATATATCTCATGACTACGTTAGATATATAAAAATAAGATCAATCTTAAGTATTTTATTTTTAAAATTTTTGCCATTTAATGTTCAACATCAAGAATAATTTCGAATATTTTTCTGTTAATTAATTTTAACAATTTTCTTTTTAAAAAATGCATGCTGTAAATAGAAAGTTTTTATGAAAAAAAATGAAATTGATTTTGAAAAAATTTCGAGAGACCCAAAATCATCGGAAATAAAGGTATATTTCCGGAAAGTCAATTTGGTGAAAAAAATCATATCTTGGGCTGATATCAAATTTGAATTTTCAATTTAATTTCCTTGAAAATGTTTTTGAGTTATCGACATAGCATTGTAGACAGAATGGCTTTTGGGTTTCAGAGAAAACGAACGGCATATTTTTTGTGCACTTCCACAATAAAAGCTATCGTATACTTTCTTCCAATTTTTTTAAATATATACCTACACTGGATCCAACTCATGACTTTTTAATTTTCTCACAGATTTCCAATTTTATCAAATTTACAGACAACATAGAATATGCTCTTAGTAGCACAATGTTTCAAACTATATAGTAACTTATATTATATATATATAAGTACCTATAGATACTCGAAATCTATATAGGCGCTAAATAGTTACTATATAGTTTGAAACATTGTGCTACTAGGGGCGATTCTTAATAAATTATTAAAATATTCTAAACTATAAAAGTTATCGTATACTTACTATTATAAAACTATATGTTATTGATCTTATTGAAAATATAAGTCACCAAAAAGGGAATTTCCGAAAAAGCCAAACCAATACTTGAACTTAGAACAAAAACTGGAATTTTTATTTTATTATGTCAAGGTCAAATTTTGAAAAACAACCAAAAAATGTACAAAATGATAGTACAATCTTAAATAACAAAACAGTTACAAAAAAATGCTCAATTTTTAAATAATTGACGTAGGTGCTGCTACATGCACTTATGAGCGAAGTAAAAAACAAATTATGTATTATATCGTATTGATTTTTTTCTTCTTTGTCTATCTTTTTTGCAATATATTATATTTAATAAAAGTAAATATATAAAATTAAATTATAGATTACTATTTGATTTTTGTAATATGGAGTGAATTGTTAGCTAAGGGGATGCCATTTTTCCTTTAAGAAATCATCTATAAATAAGCTATCATATATTTACAATCATTAGTTTTAAATATAAAGAATTTACTAGATCTGAATCATGAGCTTAAATAATGGTATGTTTCCTATATTTGATTCAATCGCGAATCAAATGTAGGTGATTTTTGTCAAATATTAAGTGAAAATAATATCTGAACTTATATATTTCTAACTTGAAATAATGATGTTAAATAAATTTATAATTTTCTCATTAATATATCAAAGAATAATTAACATATTAACGAGAATTGTTTTGATCACGCTTTTTAACAAGATATATATCGCGAGACTACTGCTGGTTGAATCTATTGGAGTCTGCTGAGTCTTAAGTCTGGACCAAGAGAGAATGAAAAAGATATGATCCATTTAGCTATAATCCAACGTCATTATTGCGTTTAGCCCGCATGACACTTGGATGGATCACCAAATGAATTTGAAATCTGAGATGTTATATATTCAATCTTCCCAGTCCAGAGCGCCCGATCTGTTAGCACGTATGTTAGGTGCTTGCCATTAACATACGTGCTAACAGATTGGGCGCTCTGGGCTGGGAAGATTGAATATATAACATCTCAGATTTCAAATTCATTTGGTGATCCATCCAAGTGCTCATGCGGGCTAAACGCAATAATGACGTTGGATTATAGCTAAATGGATCATATCTGTTTCTCTCTTGGTCCAGACTTAAGACTCAGCAGATTCAACAAGCAGTAGTCTCGCGATATATATCTTGTTAAAAAGCGTGATCAAAACAATTCTCGTTAATATGTAAATTATTCTTTAATATATTAATGAGAAAATTATAAATTCATGAGCTTAAATTTTCTAAATCTTTTCACACAAACGTATTGCTTAGTTGTTAGTCTTTCAAGACCCACATCTACAGATACCTTTAACTCCGACCCAATCCTTGAAATTTCTTCTGCTTTCCACAATACAAGAGTTTAAACCGGACTACATAGGTTGTACCTATTGGATGCAACTTCTACTTGTATCAATATCATTACAAAAAATAAATAAACGTATATAACTTTTTTATGGCTATCTATTTTTTATAATATTATAGAGAACAAAGAACATGCGATTCTTTATTTTTACTCAAAATAAATAATCTAACTATAACAGCGGCTTAGGCGTTTGAATTCGAATCAAGTACTTAGGATCGAAACTCGCCTTTGTCAGAACAATTTTGATCTTTGGCACAAATTTAAGGCTTCCCACTAAATCCAGAAAAAGGCAATGAAAAAAACCACTGTCTTTGAAAATTATCTCCTGGAAAATTACAATAGATATAATACTTTCTATTGTAATCACACTCTGAATCGAGGCACTTGAAGAAGGTAAAAGCTATCATATACATTAAATACATATTTTTAAAATTGTATGACAGGTTAATCAAATTTCAATTAGAATATCTCAAAAATAAATTTCCAAGTAACTAATCGATTACTTTCTAAGTGTATAAAAGTGAAGTATAAAATCAACTAAACTATTTATAAAATATATTTTTCTATTTTATCTGGCTAATATATCTAATTTTCGGCATTTAATAAAAGTACAAATAGGAAAATAATTATAAATTATTATTTGATTATAGTCATATGGAGTGAATCCCTAGGTAAGGGTGCCATTTTTCCCTTAAGAAATCATCAATAATAAAATAGAGGGGCTTTTTGTTCACTGACTCGAATACAAAAATATAGAAGAAGGGGACTTTAATCAATTTGTCATATTTGGAGGGTTTCGCAAAGGGTGTGAATATATCTTCCAAAAAAAGACGTGACATCTCATTTCCTCCTCCCCACTCATTTTGTCAATTTTACTCTAACGTTTAGGAAATGAGACGCATCATAAATATATCTTTATCAAGAGCTCGGGAGTCTATAGTGAAAAGTCAAGCAATTTAGCCTCTTAAGGGAAATGTATTCCCTTGAAGATAACGGACGCGAAATTCGCAGGACTAGTGCAAATGCAGAAGCTGTCGTTCTATATCTATACAGATTTAGAGAAATGGGTTCTTTGTCCCATCGGCAGCGATCAAGCGTGACAATTGGACGTGATTTCCTTTAAGGGAAAAAACTGAAACAGAAGAGGAGCAAGCTGAAGGTCTTGGAACATTGGATGATTAGAGGGCCCGAATAACCATTACGCCAGCGACCCCAACATGAGACGACCCTAAAATTTCAGGCCCCTTCTTTGCCCGTGGAAATAATGCCTACCTTTATGATCACTGAATGTTATAGATAGCTAACAACAAGTTAAACGATTCATGTGAAAAAGTCAATCAGATCGTGTGGGCTTTTATATCCAAACAAATGATCGAATAAATCAGTGAAGTGGAAATCATTTCAAGTATTAAAAAGAACATTCATTTTATTTCTCAATAAAAAAAATATTGCTATTATTATTAATTGGGAACTGAAAGGCGTCTTGTGGGGTAAATATAGTAGAAAAAGCCATGAAATAAATGATGATTATTTAAATTTCAATTAGCCATATTTTTTTTTATTGGTGTTTCGAAATATTTGAAGAAAAACTATTTTTATACATGGTTTATTCAGCCTATCCCTCAGTATGTATGTTGATGACCATCAGGCTCTTAGGCCACTTTTAGCTACAATCATAGTGTAATATTAAACTCTTCAAAAAATCTACAAATTTGTTTTCAAATTTTTTTCATGTGTTTTTATTTTGCAATTTTTTTAACATATTTCAACTCTCTATAATAGACTCTGCGTGCAATTTTATTATTAGTATTAAAATAGTTTTTTTTTTTTTTTTTTTTAATGCAATCGAATGCAAGAAGGGGTGCACCAGTAAAGATGTAGCCCCTATGGATCTCGAAAGACCCTTGCATTACCGAAGAGAAGGGAAAGTTGATTAAGTGAGAGGGTGTAGACGTAGGTGTCTATGCACCCTGGTTTTGAGTAAGAGTTTGTGTAAGGAGAAGTAGACGCTATTGATAGAACTTGTACTATACTTAATTAATAGAAAAATCTTTATTTCGTGTCTGAGCTTGTTTCAATGGATCTGGACTTGTATCGACATGTATCCGGGATTATTATAAAAGCGCCTAAGCTTATATTTCGCACCCTTTTCTTTTTTATACCAGGGTGAGACATTGTACCACAATTTCATTTCAGAGAATTTATTATTTTTTTAATTTTTATCTTTAATTGATTTTAAAATATTTTCAATGAAATAAGGAATTCATTTTTCGAAATTTCGGTAAATTATTTTCATTTGCTTTTAAGGAAAGAAAACAATATCATGAAATAATTTTATAAACAATGAATTTATTTTTATTAGGTAGATTTTTTAATCAAATAAATAAAAATTAACAGATATTTATTATGGGGTGTTCATTTTAAAAAATCAATTCATACAAAATTTGTTTTTAATAAAATTAATAATTTATTTTTTCTAATAAAATTTCCTCGGAAGC
Source organism: Forficula auricularia (assembly GCA_024734495.1). Classification (NCBI taxonomy): domain Eukaryota; kingdom Metazoa; phylum Arthropoda; class Insecta; order Dermaptera; family Forficulidae; genus Forficula; species Forficula auricularia. The sequence goes on from JALMQS010000128.1 coordinate 17,693,422, forward strand.
TTGCAAGTTAAAGCCTGCAGGGCATGTTTAATTTGTTAATAAAATTTCCAAATCAAAATGATTTAATTTTTTATTTTCGTAAAAAAATTCGAATTCGATTTTTTTTCCAATTTTTCCAACCTTAAATCCAAAAAAAATTGAAAATCTAACTCTCTATCTTTGACCAAATAAAATACAAATTTTTTGGCACTAAAACGAATTGAACGATTCTGTGTTCTTGAATAATGATAAGAATGGGGAATTTAGACCGACAAAAAAACAAATTATGGCGTTTTTGAATTCCTGAAAGAGCTTTCTACGACCTTTCGTTTTTCCGCTATTGTGAGTTTAGAACTCTTAATTAACAGCCTGTGATTGATGATTGATGATGCCTTGCCTGCTGTCTGCCAGTGTTATATCTCCGTGACATTTTAATCTTAATTTGTATTTTGTTATTGTTTCTGTTTTTGTTATTGTGATTGTCTTTTTTTGTGTTTTTCTTTCTTTGAATCTTATGTATGTTTGTATTATCTTTTTGTGATTATTTTTTAAGTTTTTATATTTTATTGATTTGTATGTATTGTTTGATCTTATGTATGTTTGTATTATCTTTTTGTGATTATTTTTAAGTTTTTGTATATTATTGATTTGTATCACTTCACTTTTAATTATTATTTATTTATTTTTATTTATTTTTGTGACTTTTGTAAAAAATTTCAATTATATTATTGTGTATAAGGATACTTTTTGTCCGTTTATTGATTTAAAATAAAAAAATAAAATAAAACATAGATGAACGAATGAACATTTCTCAGTTTCAGACATTTCTCAAACCAAAACACAAACAGTAAAAAAAGCAAAATATTAATTACTATTAAAAAAATAATAATAATAACTCCTACACATATTTATTTTTATTTTAAATTATTTATTTCCAGTAATGAAGCTGTTGAAGCTTTTATTTTTGTGATTAATTTTATTAAGATTTACATTTTTAGTTAAATCACACATAATTAATTATAATTATTTATTGAACACGAATATATAATTATAATTAATTATGTGTGAATTAACTAAAAATGTAAATCTTATTTATTTATTGGCTAACTATACAAAAAAACAAAGTGAGAAGCTAAACATTTTTTATTATTATTGTAAGAGTTCGTGGCTGTGATGAAACTATACTAGATGAAGGAGGAGGTATCAGCCAAGATGGAATCACTGGGTTCAATAAAACACCTTTAATGAGACGTTTCGGCCTAAATTTTGTTGGCCATCTTCAGTCAATTAGGAGTTATACACAAAATGCGGTACACATATGTGATCGAACCAAGCCTTGTCAAAAATAAAAATTTCTTTTAGCTTCATGCGAATTTTTAACGTGCCTGGACCCAAAAATTTCAGAATGAAACCGCATTTTGTGTATAACTCCTAATTGACTGAAGATGGCCAAATAAAATTTAGGCCAAAACGTCATTAAAGGTGTTTATTGAACCCAGTGATTCCATCTTTGGCTGATACCTCCTCCTTCATCTAGTATATTTTTTATTATTTATTGCAACGAAATTTTCTCTGGAGAGAGACGGACTGGTAGAAATTTTAATTGAATGTAATGGAAGGCAGCCCAGGGGTAGTGAGGAAAGAAAAAATTAACACATATCCAAAAAGGTGTAATTTATTGGAATCCTTCCTCCTTTCCTTTCAAACCGACGTTTCGGAGGATCTTTCCCTCCTACTTCAGGGTTTCAAAGGGTCAATGAATGAAACAAATACTGTGGAGAGAAGAAGGAAACATTTTATTTGTTTCATTCATTGACCCTTTGAAACCCTGAAGAAGGAGGGAAAAATCCTCAGAAACGTTGGTTTGAAAGGAAAGGAGGAAGGATTCCAATAAATTACACCTTATTTTATATGTGTTAATTTTTCTTTCATCACTACCTCTGGGCTGCCTTCCATTACATTCAATTTATTATTTATTTTTATCTCTTACTTTTACGATTAGACATACTTTTATTTCGGATAGGGCGCGCCATGGAAAATTTTTAATTGAAAAAAGGCGCCTCGACTCCGAAAATATTTGGAACCCCTGGTATAGTGAGTATAGATGCAGATGCACCCCCCTGAAAATAATCGGCGCCCGTGACCTGGGATCATCTTTCAATTTTTCAATTTGTTCAATTCCTTTTCATTTTTTACTCTTTGTCAATATTTTATACAAACGGCTTCACTTTCAAAATTCCTCACAATCTATAGATGCATTTTAGATTTTTTTTTAATTCTCAATCTCTATATTGATCTCTCATAATAATATCTTAGTAATCTTAAGCTTTTTTTAAGTATCAGATAAAACTTTCGCAATTCCTCGGTGTTGAGTTAATAGCCGAAGAGATTATTTCATTCACTTTTTATGTTTAGAAAATGTTAAGTCATTGAGGGTATCTATATATTATATACCTATAGATTAATGAATATTGAATATTGCCATTAGAAACTATTATGAAAGATATAAATATTATTCGCCACATAATAATTAAATAAAATTAATGACCGTTAAATAAATGTTTATTATATTAAAAAATGAATAAATTTAAATATAAATAATACTTACCATAATCGGGTAAAAGAACGATTTGCAATTCTTCGAGCATTGCCAATATTCAACTTTCTCCGACTGATCATTTTTAAATTTTTTTTTCGGCTCCTCCCATCCGTAAAAGGTATACACAATTTGCTTTTGGCCAGATCGTTCGTTCATCCAACGGTGGAATTGATTCTGATGCACTCAGCCATTGGTTCTTATCAGTATCCGGTGACTTGTAATTTCAGTTTAACTTATTTGAATCGTATTTTCTAGTAGAATGAACACTGTCCTTTGCCCACTTCAGTTTGTAAGAAATGTGATAAAACGTATCAATTTACACACATTCTATTAATAAAATCGGCATATATCCTACTGGTTAATAAAATTAAAGGAAAAAGAGATTTTTTTAAGAATTGGAACACACACATTATGATTAGCAATTTTCCTCTGCAAACAATTTGTATTACAAACATACATAATGCAAATGAATGGCTTTGAGGGAAAGAGGACCATATTTTTCATATCATATATTCGAAGTTGAGACGTTACGGAGGTGGGTTTACTGGAACCGGATATTTTAAATTTGATTTATCGGAGTCGGAGGTGGATTCGGAGTCGGAGTAGAAGAGAGATGTATTTAACTAGCTGTTAAGGACAGGCCCATGCTCGGATTCAGCCGATCCGCGCCCCCCCCCCCCCCAAAGCATTGGAGATCAACATTTGTTATGTTTATTTAATTTTTTTTTATAACATTAAATTTTAAAAGAAAATAAAGTTCTATGTGGGGGGCGTCTCTGACCCCCCCCCCCGCTTGAACAATTCGAGATGAAAAGCAGATCTTATATACATCGGCCACCCCTGAACTATATAGTTCAATTGAACTAGTTCCATATAATGAACGAACTATAAAAGAACTATTCCCTAAAAGAACGATTTTTCCCATCTCTATTAAAAGTGTTGACAAAGGAAATGAATTTAAAAATATAATGCTCTTTTTATTTAGTTTGAGATAGGATCCATTTTTCATTAAGGGGGGGGGGTAAAACTCAGTGGCTGCCGACCGCCCCCCCCCCCCCAAATCAGAGGTCTGGATCCGCGTCTGGACAGGCCTAACGAAACAAAAGTTTATAATTCAGTAATCAGTCTCTTTAATCAGTCAAATATAAATAATAATACACATACGTAAAGTAACAATAGAAAAATATGATTAATTAAAGATTTTAAATCAATTTGAGTGACTCTAAAAGTAGCAAATTGTACTTAATAAACAAAAAGCTTAGCAGCTTTATTTATCTCTGTCAAGTTTATTTCTCAGCGGATCATATATGTGGCGTTCAAAAGCAGAGTGCATCATCCCACTTTTGGTTTTTTATGAGAAAATAGAGGTAAAGTTTCGAGGGAAAAGTGATAGCTGAACTGTAATCTAGAAGGACGTTTAAAAACTAAGTTTGTAGCACTCTGTCTATTTAGTTTTATCAAAAATCTACTTGATTATAGAGGTTTATAAGCGAAAATGAGATTTGTGGGTTGGTCCACTCTGCTTTTGAACGGCTCATATTAGGCCAAATGAACGGGAGATGCTGGCGTGCGTGAGGGGATTTCCCGGCCGACAAGTCAAAACTTGTAGATACGCGCTCTGACTGGCTGCGGTCGAATCTCTCGATCTTTATTATAACCTTCGATTCAAATTTTTCAGAGCATAAGTCGGAGCCGGAGGTGTAAAATCAATCGGAATTTCCGACCTTTCGGAGTCGGAGTCGAAGCTATGTAACCTTATCCCTAATTCGAAGCATGTTAGTTCCAAATATTATTATATTTTCTTATTAGCGGCTATGCTTCAGTTTCTAAAAGTTTGTTGTATTCAGTTCTAAAAAGCGGCTCTAGTATTTAATTCAGGGCGACTGTAGGTCAGTGGTTAGAGTGTCGGGCCGTTGACCTGAAGTACGCTGGTTGGAGACCGAGTCTCGGCAGATATTTGCAGTCGTCTCCTCTTGGAAAGCAATGGCAACCTACCAAGAGTATAATTTCCTAGTAAACCTCTCCAAACTAGCCGTTCGAAACCGGCGTTAAAAAGTAGGTTCCGTATATCTGTGTAAAACAACTAAACACACTCAGCACAGGTATATGTGGAGAGGCACCGACGCCCGTTTCGGGTATGGCACTATAAGATGAAGTATTGAATTCACTCATTTCTTTTTCTTTTTGCTCATCATGATTAATGTCTTAAACGTGAAGAAAATTATTTTCAAATATAATTTTGTTCCTGTCTGTGTCTGTCTGTCCGTCTGTCTGACTGAATTTCGAAACCCACGATAAGTCAAGAACGGAAAGTCTGAATTATGATCGTTCCTAGGCTACAGATATTTTTTACAATTATAGTGAGATTCATTGATTTATACAAGATATTAGATTCGTTCGTGGTCCATATCGTGTACATGAACGTCCTCTAATGTCTGGCGCATGCGCACTGAAAATTTGAGTGTTCGTGGTAAAAAAATTACTTGTTCAGAATAAAAATTCTGCGAATACTAATATTTGATTAGGGATATGTTTCGAACGGATTCGATGGATCCTTAACGAGAATGATAAAGGACGAATTTATTTCTAGTCGCGCATGGGCTGTTAAAAGATTCAGGGTTCACCTAAAAAAATCCCGAAAATATATATTTCGGACAACTCCCACTAATAAAGTTAATATTTATCTTTCAAGTGGTTTTGGATGAAACCACCTAATTTGTATATTAATTTTGAGATAAACTTATTGAAATCCTCAACATTTTGAACAATATTTCTGTGTTCATCATCACCTTATATTATCTCTAAGGTATTATCTCTAAGGATGTATACCAAGTTGAAGCCCTGTTCAAAACGATGTTTATCTTAACCAGTTATCTCATATTTTCAAAATTAAATTTCTACCGATCTATTTGTCTATTTATTTAAATATTTATTCAAGTTTTTCACCAATTGTCATAATTATATAGCTAAATAGCTAGAAAATATGTAAAAGCTAAAAGTATGTATTCTTTATTCTAATTGAATAATATTACTTATATATTATTTTAGGACTAGAAGAGCTTAATCTGATTATATATTTTTTATTAACATATCACTTCGAAAATCAAGCCGTCGAGACTTTTCAACTAATATCACACCATGTATTTTTATATAATTAAAAATTTTAATTTAATATTAATAATATCAATAAATATAATTAATTAATTAATAATATTAATATTAATCAAAAGTTACACTACTGACTGAATAATTTCGAATTATATCGATATTTGTATTTTGCATCTATATTTCAAATATTTATATTTTTTAGTAGGTACTAGTTGCGAGGCCCGCCTTCGGCGGCCCTCTTCATAGCTAGGGGCACGCCCCCTGGACCTCCAACCCACGAATCCCACCCTCACACTACACTCCCCCCGACCCATCCAGCACCCCTACCCCCGCACCATGAACCCGTGCCCAACCCCCGCCCCCATACCACAGAACCCAAACCTCACCCCCCACTCCAACCCACCACACTCCCCGAAACCCACCCAGCACCCCAACCCCCGCCCCCACACCACCACCCCAACCCTCACCCCACCCACCTCGGGCCCCCAACCCACGAACCCCAACCTCACCCCCCACTCCAACCCACCACACTCCACGAAACCCACCCAGCACCCCAACCCCCGCCCCCACACCACCACTTCAACACTCTAACCTGCACCCCCCACCTCGGACCCCCACCCCGTACCACCCCACTACGCCACTGGACCCTCACCTGAACCCCCCATCCACCAACCTTGCACCACCCCCGTGCCCCCCCCCCCCTACTCCGCCATACTCCCTCACTCCACCGCCATTCCACTCCGCGCATCCCATGCCCTAACCCACCCCCACTCCACCCCCGCACCCAGTTTTTGCATTTCTAGCCTTCTAGTGACCCACAGATTATGTAAACAAAATTTGGTTGAGTTTGGTCCAAGAGCAAGAATTTTCATTTTTTGACCCCCCCCTCCCATTTTAGGTGGTTAGTTTTTGCATTTCTAGCTCTCTAGAGTCCCACAGATTATGTATACAAAATTTGGTTGAGTTTGCTCCAAAAGGCAAGAATTTTCATTTTTTGACCCCCCCCCTTTTTAAGTGGTTAGTTTTTGCATTTCTAGCTCTCTAGAGACCCACAGATTATGTATACTAAATTTGGTTGAGTTTGGTCCAAGAGCAAGAATTTTCATTTTTTGACCCCCCCCCCTATTTTGGGTAGTTAGTTTTTGCATTTCTAGCTTTCTAGAGTCCCTCAGATTATGTATACAAAATTTGGTTGAGTTTGCTCCAAGGGCAAGAATTTTCATTTTTTGACCCCCCCCCATTTTGGGTGGTTAGTTTTTGCATTTCTAGCTCTCTAGAGGCCCACAGATTATGTATATAAAATTTGGTTGAGTTTGGTCCAAGAGCAAGAATTTTCATTTTTTGACCCCCCCCCATTTTGGGTGGTTAGTTTTTGCATTTCTAGCTCTCTAGAGGCCTACAGATTATGTATACAAAATTTGGTTGAGTTTGCTCCAAGGGCAAGAATTTATATATTTTTCTCCTTCCCCCCTTTTTGGGTGGTTTTTTGGGGGAATTTTTTTAAACAAAAGTTGTCAGAAATCACATCCCCTACAACTTTGCTCATTATAAAATTTCCCGTAGAGTTAATAGTTTAAGAGTTATTTGATAATTTTCATTCGTGCACCCCCCCCCAAACCCCCTTTTGGGGTCAAAATATCAAAACGTTATATAGCTAAAAACGTAAGTTAGAAGACCTCTGATACAAATATGAAATTTCATAATAATCCCTTCAGCCGTTTTGACGTGAATCGTGAGCAACTTTTCGCGGAAACCACTGAAACAGACAGATATACATACATACATACAGACAGACAGACATACAGACAGGAATTTTGTTGAGGGTGTTTTCGTTCATAACTTTGCTTGAAACGTGTGCAACCAAAATTTGGCGTGATTTGGACCAATGTACAGACAAAACCTTAATTTTATATATATAGATTTATGTATTTGGTATTTGAAATACATTTTTGGAATTTTCTAAAGATATTTTGTGTTTGGGAAACCAAATATAATTGAAAAGTTTTAGTTTGCCAAAAGTAATAAAGTGGGTGATTCATTTGGAGAAATCAATGAGGTTGTCCTCTGCTTGATGCAAATAAACTTATATCTATATATATATAATGAATATACCATAATGAAAGGCTACGGCTAAAAACGATCATTGTCACTTGTCTTTTTATTAAATATTCTATCTGTTATTTCTCATGAGTTCAAATTCTCTTTTAGATGTATGTAAATTTATGTTGTAATAGTAAGCTGTGCACTTCATTAATTCATTCATTGGATTTGTTTGTGAGATGACTAGATAACTATTATAACAAAACGAATTTGCTTACATCCAATCGGGTATTTAAACCCATAAGAAATAACAGATAGAATATTTCTAATTAAAAAGGCTGATGATTAAACCCGTCCGTGCCGCTCAAGCAGCATGGAATATTAATTTAAATATTAATAAAATAAAAAATTAATTATCGATAAAAATAATGGACTGTATGTAGGTTTAATGGAATTTAATATAAATTTTTGGATTATAAAATATGAATTTTTAAAGTTGAATACAAATAAGTGATGTTATGAATAAATTGAAAGTTTTTGCCGAGAGTAGCAGAATTTTTATATATTGAAGGAGACAATAGAAGAGTGTATCTTCTGCTGGAATTATAAATTTTATTTATTTATAACGAGACTATAGTTTCGAGGGCTTTGCCCTCTTCATCAGTCTATTACAATGTATTCACAGGAATTAATTTATGATATATATATTATATATATATATATATATTGTAATAGATCTGATGAAGACGTGTGCAAAGCCCTCTGAAACTATAGTCTCTTTATAAATAAATAAAATTTATAATTCCAGCAGAAGACACACTCTTATTGTCTCCTTCGATGTTATGAATAGCTTAAAACTATATAAATAAAGATAAAAGGTTTGAAAAATGAATGTTAAAAATTCAGCAAATTTCAAAATACAAATATGCACAAAAATATAAGCAAAGTTTATATATAAATAAATTATATATAAATTAAAGTAATAATATAATTAATTCTACTTAAGATGAAGAAAATGGACGAAATGCTCCTCGTTCACTCGGACTCCTTATCCAATCAAGTTATATTTGGTTTTCAATAAACCTTGGAGAATTCTTGGAGGGATTTGAGAAACCAGTTCAATTTTATTAAAAATTAATTAACTAACGCCAATCGCGTTTTTAGCACAAATTGCTAAATATATAGCCAGATAACCGTGAAGCGTTCAACACAATTTAATCTATTTTTTAGTTGGTTGTAAATCAACTAAACAAATAGAAAAATTCAATATCAATCTCAATTGATGAAAAAATAAATAAACATATGCTTACGATCTATCTGCTATTAACATGAATTTTGAGCACTCTCAATAATTCATACTAGACGCTCTTTGCGTAGGTTCAAAATAAAAGGGGTTTTTTGTTGCTTCAAGTTATCACAAACATATGTGCAAAGTGAGGTTAAGAGATGATTTTCCTTATTCTGGTCATCTGATCGGGAGAGAAACAAGCGGCGATTTCATGGTAAAATTTAACAATTTTCCACTTTGCGAGAGGCTATCACAAGAGCTAGGACCATTCCTAACGACATCAAAATAAGAAGTGAGTTTAACATAAATTGGTGATTAGCTTAGAAGAAAAGCAAGGAAATAGATAGAAGATAGCAAATATTGCCTCAAAAAATCGAGGTACACAGCTCCATCTATTTTTCCATTCGACACGGCGGTAAATTTTGAAAACGAGTTTTTTAGTGGTCAATTTGCTAGCACCAATGGCTATGCACACACAGTCGATTTTCAGTCGACCCAACAATTGGGTTGGTTTGAAATCATGATGCATTATCAGTTTATAACCAGCTCTAATTAACTAACTAAGCTCGAATTTTTTATCATAAGTGTTCATCGATCGCTTTTGATTAAATAATCGACTTGATCTGCAGTTGTGTTGTGTATGCACCTACATTAAACTTAATATATTATGTATTTATGTCCATCAACTAAACTATCGCTTGACTGAAAATCAACTGTGTGTGCCTAGCCTATATAGTCTCTAACATATAAAGTACCTATATATATATATATTATTACATATGAATATTCATTATAGGTAAGTATATGTTTATTTGGATCAAGTAGAGAACAACCTCAATGTTTTCTCCATATATTTCAAATATATTTCGAAAAGTATTTCGTAATTTGTATTTCAATTACTTCAAGTGATGTATTTTTCTCAGCTCTGTGTAGCAGCACACAGGACGGGTAACACTGTCCTAGGTTAATTGATGAGCACTATAATAATTTTCGTTGGGAAGTAAACCCCATTTTAGCTTGAGCATTTCCCGGCTTAATTTCTTTTTGTCTTCTCCCGTTCCAGATTATTTTCCATTCCAGGTAGCAGAATACCTTAAATCTTTCCAAGTCCTATTCACTTACACATATACAGATTATACATGCAAATTCTATGTTTTAATTAAAACAAACGTTGCAAAGTTTTCCCCAGTTGCAAGAAACTCCTCGTGTACTGATGAGTGGTTTATGAAAAGTTTTGTCAAAAATCAAAGAAAGAGAAATGACATATATGGAAATAATGAGAACAATGGAAAGCTTTATTGATTTATTTACATCCAAGACTCAAGTTGTTTGTTCTTTTGATGTCTCTCTTATATTACAATAAAATAGAGATCTTTTATTTCTTTTGTTCTGCGCAAATATGGCAAGCATTCATATAAGAGAGTGGGAGATAATTTTATCTCTTTCTCTCTCCCTGTAACAGTGATCTAGAGTATTTTTTTATTTTTCTTTAGTTATCTCGTCGATTCCGATTAGGTAAATATATCATTTTTGAATTTTTATTAATTTTTCAAAGATATATCAAATGGATGGCACTAATGATTTTTTCATTCTATTAGGCGGCGGTTACACTGGATAAGAATTCGTACGAACATTTATTCGTACGACTTCGTAAGAGTCCATACGAACTCATCAGAAGTAAACAAATGCATTATTGTTAATAGAAGTGTTTACATTGCTCGAGTCATTTTATTAGGAGTTCTTACGAATTCTTACGAACTCATATGACTATTTCAATACGACCAAATATTTTTGTTTTTTCATTAGCTTTAGTCCGAAATGTGTGCTATCTATTTCAAATGTGTGTTGTCAACAATGGATTGCGAACAATTAATTACGTTGGTGGAGGAAAGAAAATCACTCTGTGTTCAAAAATATAATAAATATAATCAAATATAGTTAAATATAATCAAATATAATTAAATATAATCAAACGTAGATGGTGTCATACGTGTATATTCAAAGAACTCCGATGGGTTAACCGCGATTGGAATTAGGTGTACACCGTCTTTGGAATTACTTTGGAATTCATTAGATAATCTATTGTCATCAATTGTCTTCTACTTGGAAATGAAAGTGGAAGTAGGTGTACACAATTTTAGGTCGTGGTTCACCCCTCGATTTTCTCTAAGCTCTTTATATGACCTCTCAAATTCCTCATTTTCACTTCTTGATGTTAAATAATTATATGAACCCATATCCGTTTGTTCGAATTTTCCAACAAAATAAATTTTATGGTCGGAGTATCCGATAGATATTCAAGCTCACCAAGTCGATCCATTTTTGAAAGAGAAAAATTGTATACTGAACCACTACCACGTTTGCAATCAATGAAACCACTCTATTCGTACGAATTCAAACAAAATATTTCACACGAGCTCGTAAGAATAAATTTTCGTACGAATTCTTATCCAGTGTAACCGGCGCCTTCAGATAAAATTTGTATTATAAAAGTAGATATATATACTATAACTCATTCATTCTACATTACCAATGCTCATCACCGCAAATATGATGATTCTTCATCAAAATAAGATTTTTCATTTTAAACTTTCATGGATATTCCGAAAAAATATGCGGAGATTACATAATTTTTCATGTCTCTCTGTGTGTCCGGATATGATAACACAATACTTTGTGAATATAGTTCGTAGGAACCTACATGTATTATTTTTAATTGCGTTTAATTTCAAAACTGTGTGCATAGCGATACCTTGATGATGGCTGGAATGGGTTAAAACGTTGAAAAAAAAATAATTAAATTTTATTTCAGTTTTATTCAATTCTGGCTGCAAATAAAATTCGACCTTTTTACCTGAATTCAAGGTCTAAAATAATATTAATATATTTCTTTTACTAAAGCCAGGTTCTACGTAAAGAATAATAGTACAGGAAAGCTGTACGCCTGTACCTATGCAACCAAAAGACGCCTCTGGAGAGTACTTGCCTACACTACAGGCGTCCTTGTCAAATGAATATTTTTCATATTTAAAATTTGATGGCCATCTACCATGAGCTAATTTCCTATTTTTCTAATTAGTAGTGGTGGAGCTAGGGGTGGGTGGGGCGAGCGCCCAACCTGCTAAATTGAGCATTTAATCGAAAAATATTAAAAAATCGAGTTGAAAAAAAAGGTAAGCCATCGCTTTTTATATTATAGACTTTATATAATAAAAATATAATATTTATGCATTATACTATTAAAAAAAATCTATATTATACAAAAATTTGAATTACCCGAAATAATGCACATTTTTGCTGCCCACAGGGCTCTTCCCCCCCCCCCCCCAATTTTTCTTCCGAGTGGTCGCCCAACCGAAAAGAAAAAGCGCCGCCACTGGACCTGAAGAAGGAAAAGTTTCGGTTTTTCGATTTCACCCTTCAAGCTCTATCAGTAGGCCGAATTTCAGCATTCAAGGGTCATTGTATTTCCACTAAATGTTAATTGAGCCTATAAATTTCACTCCTTCATTTCGGGCTCTGAAGAAGAGAAAGTTTCGGTTTTTCAATTTCTTTCTTTATTAATCATATCAAGTTTTACCAGTATGGCAAATTTAAGCATTTAGGTTGATTGCATGTTGTTTAAGCCTATAATAAATTTCACCACTTCATTTTAGGCCCTGAAGAAAGGAAAGTTTCAATTTTTCCCTTTAGTTGTACTCCAAACTCTACCAGTATGCCAAATTTCAGCATTCTAGGATCATTGGAAGTATTCTGGGTTTCTGATGAGTGAGTGATTCAGTGAGTCAGTGATAAAAATGGCATTTTCAGACCTTAATAACTCAAGAACTATAATAGGTTTATTCATGAAATTTGGGATTCTATGAGTTCCAGTGGGCCTTATTAGAGACTCAAAATTGCAAGTGTGTAGGTCTAATAGTTTTTGAGTTATGGGGGGTCGAAAGTAGCTCGAATAAAAATACCTATACATATGACCGGTGCGTGTTTCTTTTCCGAACTTAGCTGACATACTGCCGTGTGTCTAGATAAGGCTCTAGATCTCCTATTAGTTAGGATTTAACACTTCATCACCTTATACAAACCAAAAAACAGCCCTTCCTAAACCCATTTATCAATATTAAGAAGTAAAATTTAAACTTACCGTATTTGAGATAGTTTCAATCGTGATTTCCTCGCAATAAGATGGTTAATAATGGCTTCCAAGTCAACGTATATGACCAGTTCTCTTCAAAATTAGATCTCCAATTTAATATTTTAAAAGGTTTGAAAACAAGCGTTCAGTGGAATACACTTTTCATTGCCTTAGATAAGAAACGAGTTATTATATACATAAATCTGAGTATGTATAAGAGTTTAAGTTGCCGTTAAATTTAAAAAAAAATCACAAGATCTATTAGATCCCAGAAGGAAAGGATTATTTCTAATTATATGTCAAAAGTCAGATAGATATGTTAGAGGCAGCTCCGGCCTTTAGACCCTTTGGAGCCCTTGGCAAATTTTACGGGGCCCCCTTGTAAGGATTGAGTATTTCGATAAACTACAGTTTGGGTCATTAATGTAATAAAAAATTCAATATTGATGTTTTTAATTATTACACACAGTTTTTATTATTAAATTATTATAAATTAGTAAAATAATGAAAGATTTATTTTATTAAAAATTCGCTTTTGGTGCTTTCTTTTCGGCAAGATCAGTAAATTCTCAGCAATGTCATTTTTTTTTAATGATATTGATGTGAGAAGGAGATACACCAGAAGGTGGATCCCCTAAAGGCCTGTATGGGCTGGCCCCTCCATCGTGAAAAGAACAGAGTAGAAGGAAAAGAAGCCGGGATCACGAGCCAATCTCAGAAACTTAGATACAATTCAATATCCAATTTACTAAGGTTTTAGGGGCTTCGAGCAGTGGTAAATTCTCCGCGCGATAAATTCGGTTAAATTTATCTCCCACTTAATTTTTATTACCAGACCTTATACTTACAGAAAAAATGTCTGGGTATAGCCGGGAATCGAACCCGAGACCTCCGGGTTGCCAGTCAGGTTATTCTGACCATTACACCACGGAGGCGGACATATATTTCTATTGAGGGAGTTCCTAAACTAGATAAACTCTTGATTCATAGTGGATCGCAGCTAAGTTTCTAATAATTTGAGATCTCAATTATGCGAGCCCCAGGGCCACCTTGACTACAGGGCTAAATGGGCCCTGAGGGCGCGCCAGCCTTTTTGGAAGGCAATTTTGCTTGCGCTCAAACGGCTGGAGGAAACTAAATATTTAAGTTATATATATAATAAGTTACTTCTGTTTTTCTTTATATATTTTGATTTTGTTCATATGGGTTATTTAAATTTTGTATTTTTCTTTTTTATTGGTAATATACTTTTTCTAGCTCAGAAACTTTTGTAAAACTTCGCCGGTCACCCCACACCCACGTCAACTTCCCTTGTATATTTTTTTTATGAAGAGGGTTACATAATTGTTAGTAGCCCATGGTCGCCAAATGTATCTTAGGGCGGTCATTTGGTGAAGGGATTCTCAATTTTTGATTATTTTCCAATATTTTTTTCAAAATGGGTTCAAAATATGTTCACAAATAAAAAAAACATATTACCTCCTGATTTGACAACAAGTTTATGTAGGTCGGGTGAGCTTTCAATTCCAAATTTAATTATGAATTTGCATCTTAAATGAAAATAAAATGTAATTTCTTGGAAAAATCACGAGGGTTTTTCTAATAAGTTAGTGTTGCTATGGATAGTTTTTAAAATATGTCAGAAAGGTTGTATTCAACTCCTTAGGAATTAAACTCAAGTAAAAAAGTAACCCATACTAACGTCCTCCAAAGTGGAACCAATCTGCCATAGTGTATCACGAGAGTAAAAAGTTTACTTGAAGTAAAAATTTGGTAAAGATAAGTAATATATCAATATTGGCACTGTAATAGCTTTTAAGTGAAAATATAAATGTATTCAGAAGCAAAAATAATACAAGCATATCGTCGCCTTAGAGTGTAAACCTGCTAACTCACAACAAAGAAATTTTACAGGGCAGAGAAAAAACAAACAAAATTTAATATTGTTGTTATGGAAAAAACTATTTTTTACATTTTTTCTACAACTTACGATGGTAATTTTAAGTAGCAGTTTTACTTGTACGATGTAGCATCTCTTTCGAACGGTATTAATATGTCATATTTGATAAAAAATGGAATTAGCAGGTTTGCACTCTAAGCCGACGATATGTTACATATGCAAATGAATAGTAAAACATATACAAAAAAAATCTAATCTACTTATTGCAGATTTGATGCTTTGCTGATTAAGTTGTTTATCAAAAGAGAATAAGTTTCGGATGAAACCATCTAGATTGCACATTTTTAATGTGTATCCTGATGTTTAAAAAATATACAATCTAGATGATTTCAGCAGAAACTTCTCTTTTGTTAAACATATTTTCTATCGGAAAATATGCAAATATTATTGTTTCATTATCCAAGGCAGAGAGAACGAATATATAAATATGTTCACAACATGAACATATAAATAATATATACATATTATATAAATATCCCAATAAAACGAAAAATTCACATAGCAGCTATTAGAGTACTAGTGACGATTTTTAGAAAAGGATTTGGTCTTCAATTCAAAGGGTTTAAATAAATAATTATTTGTTTATATAATACTATTAATAATGAATTTATTTACACCAACTCAATTACATTCTGGGTCGGTAAATCAAGTACAGTTTTTTCAGAGTCCACTGATAAATTTAAGAATAAATAAATAATTAAAAAAAATAAATAGATATTTTAATAACAAAATTACTGGCATAAAATAGCTTTTAAACAAAAGCCAGACTTGTTTAGATGTGGTCCAGATAATTTTTACAGGTCTATAGATTGAAAAAGATAATAAACGTTCTTCTAGTAGGTACATTTTCTTCTTTCATTTTTATAATAACTATTCACATGATTGAATTGTTAGGAAGTTTTCAAATAAGTATATAATGCAATTGGATGTTGATGAAAGCAGTCCACGGTGGTTGTAAAAAAATAAGACTATAGAGGTTTTATTATTTTACATTTATTTGTTAAACCGACACATATTGATCATCAATTGCTTTTTACTTTATTTCTATTCGAGATGAAAAATTTTTATAATGTTTTTTTGGCATTGTCAAAGGAGACAGAAAGTAATTATGTTTTGAACTACTTTCATTGACTTTTTGTTACCCTGAAGAAGGAGAGAATAAATCTCCGAAACGTCGGTTTAACAAATAAATGCAAAATAATAAAACCTCTATAGTCTTACTTTTTTACAACCACCGTGGACTGCTTTCATCAACATCCAATTGCATATTTATACCAGTCCGTCTCCTAAAGAAAAACTCTATTAAGTATATAATTATTAATAGTTTAAACAAATTTCTAAACAACTGATTATACTTTAATTAATAAGATATTTTTTCATTCATCAGAATCAATTTTTAGAACAATTTCATAGTAGATTATATAATTATACATATTTTTGTTGGTGTTTTAATTAAAAAAACATACGAGTATTATATTAATATAGATTATTGCTATATTGGATTGCAGAACAAAATCAACTTTTTCATCACGGCCAGCAGCTACAACTACAAAATAAGTTAAAAGTTGAATTTAAATATATAAAAATAGCGGCCAAATTCTGCAGACAAGAGAATTGATTTCATTGGAAATACAACTCTCGACAAGATGATCTTATCATATTTTAATCGTTACAAAATATATTTATAAATCCTTTGCATATTAAGTTTTCTCATATTTCAGGTTCATCTTAGTGATAGTCCACAGAATGTATGCACATATAATACTATATTCACACTTATTTACAGTAATGGTCTTCTAATTTAAAACTAAATTGAAGTGAAAGAAAAGATAAAAATTTTTCAAGACTCGGTAGTATCTTCACAAATTTTGGTAATTTGAAAATGTTTGTATCAAAAAACAGTTTATTCTGGAAAGCTTAAACTTGGCAGAGCATTCAGTTTATTCAGAACCCCGGGCGTGAATTTCAGAGAGAGCTGAAAAGTATTTTTAATATATTATTATTAAATATTCACAATGTTTTACAAATAAAAAAGTATTATAATTGTTTTGAAAAAAAATCCATTGTATTGAGATATTAGGTAAAATATATTTATGTTTCTATTTATTTAAAGTTTATTTTTGCATTCGGCTATGTAGTTTTCATTTACTCTATTAAAAATGCAAAGTTCATCGTTAAATTAATAATTAAAAAACTCCGAGCTTATTAGGGTAGTTGTTTCGCCAAATGGGTTTTCTTAGGATTTTTTTGAAATTTAGACAGATTATTATTTAAATAGGAAAATTTACATACATATTTAATTATAATTAAGAAACCCATCTTACCATTTTTATAAAAAACTAAACCAACATTAAACAATAACCAATAATATTTTAAAACAATTTTGATTCATAGTTACAACACAGTTTCTGAGATAATAATGAACAAATAATGAAAAATGTATAAAAAAAATTTACACTAAAAACAATTTGGCAACAGCGCATTTATTTAACCAGCGAAAGATGTATAAAGCGCGCACGCGCTAGATTTTTTCAAAATTATAATTTTCATAAGGTGTAACATAAGCGTTGATTACATACGATTTTTATAGAAATAAATCGACCTGTAAAATGTATTTTATCTGTCATTTTAATATAAAAATATTCAATCTCTTACAATGGTGCCAGATTTGTCAAACGAGCAAGGGATTGGCTAGAATCGGTACATAAACAGCAAAAAGTTTTGGGCTTATGAATCCTTATTGTCTGTTCTATATACTCTAGCATTAACTTTTTGCTAGTATTGTAGCGAAACAACTACCTTAATACAAACTTTTCAGCTAAATTTCAGGTCGTTAGCTAATGAGTATTTGGGAGCTCTCAACCATTCGAATGTTTTTTTTTCTGATTTTCTGCATTTTTCAAACTGAAGTTCTGAAGTTAAAAAGCCCAAAATCTAATCGGTTCTTATTTTGACAAAAAGAAACTTTTTGCCACCAGGATGAACTTATAAAAGTCTTTCAGTTCTTGAGTTATCGTGGAACGAAAGACAGATTATGTTTGAGATTTATTTTTATCCACGATTCATACATAAAAACACGAATAAGAAAATCTAATTGAAAATTTTTGAATCAATCCAAAAGTTTGAAGACTGCTGTTATAGAGCAACCCTTACAGATAGAAAGAGGGCTGTGGGTGGCAATTTAATAATATACCATAATAAGACCCGATCTGAAAGTGTAACTGAGAGTTTGTGAAAACTTCAAAGAATACATAATCTATTTAATATGTAAATATTTAACCTTGTGCAAAAAAATTCAGGGCCTCTAATTTAGGTCTAAGACATTTAGACAGTTGATTTAGAAAACTATAGAAGCCCCTGATATACACGAGATTACAGTTAATCTATTTAAGCTAGAAAATATTAACTTCGCGGTAGACGTTCCGAACATAATAAAGATCCTTTTGTGTGGTGTTATCAATGATTAAAAATAAAAATAAAATTCCCCAAAAAATTTAAAAATCTCACTTTGTTTTTTAAATGTTTTTGGAGAGTTTCATTTTTACCGTTGATAACACCGCACAAAAAGATCCTGAATATGTTCGGAACAACTACAACACATGGCACTAACGAAGTTAATATTATTTATTTTTAAATACCAAATATTATCACTTATTTTTAAATTCCAAATCAAAACATATTAATATAATGAAATTTCCAAGTTCTTCTTTCTTCAAACCATTCTTTTTAATTATAGGAAAACTTAAGTTGTTTAAATAAGGGTTATTAGTCAAGAAATTATTATATTATACCATCGTGAATTTATTTCGAAATGCTGAGAATGTATCGGGGAACGTTCGTTCCTCATCTTCAGGGCGGATAGGTCAATTAAATATGAATATAAAAATTTATATTTCGTCTACCATAGATTAAGTTATCCCTGAAACATTGTCAGCATGGAGCAATTAATTTATAAGAATTTATTGAGTAACCGTAATTTAAGCCCCTTAAGTAAATAAAAGACTCAATTTAGCAATTGAATAAATAAGAATGAGGTAATTAAAATTAACTTTAAAATTAAAATCACAGATGGAAGAACATTATGTAGATTTTTGTTTTCATTTAAGTTCTTAATTTGATAGAGAAAAGAAAAGCTGTGTAAGAATAAAAAAAGGAGTGAATTCGAAAATGTAATGCCATAGTACTTAGAATAGAAGAGATAGATTTATTTTATTTTTTATGAATGGCCTGTTGACTGTTGGATTTATGCTTTTTACTTTCGTTGTGTTGTAAAAATTGAATAGATGAGTTCAGAGAAAGATCACAGATTTGGCAATAATAGTTACCTGTAAAAAAAATTATAAAGATCATGAAACAATTCGTGTTTGTCTACTATGTCAGATTTCGATTTGCAATATGAATTGTACATTCAAGAGCTAAAACGCGAGCGCTTAATAACTTTAAAATAACCTCCGATATGCAAAATGAGCATGTGAAGGTATAATATACAATTTTTTGTAAAAAAAATTGGTATGAAGCTTCAAATCTATTCTTACTAAAACAGGTATAAAAGTGAACTACGCTCTATTGTACCTCGAATAAATCAAGTTTAACTGTACATTAGTGTGGTCCTTATTTTGGGTATTTTCGAATTGTTATGCCGCGTGAGGCTCATTTGGTTCGAAATAAATAAAAGAAAATATCTTTCTCGCAAGTTTCAAGTCTCTATCTCGATTTTAATCTGCGCCCCATAGCGAGTTTCCTATCTAAATAACATGGGGTTTTTGGCATTGAATGATCAATTTTTTGTTTCGGTCAAATACCTCAAAAAATTTGAAACTCTGTAGACTTTATCCTTATAATAGTAGCTATCCTTCAGAATTTTTACAGATTTTTATCTATTATAATTTTGGAGTTACAGCTAGATAAAATACTGCTATATCTTAGTGTTACTAAGATATAGACTCCAAAATTATAATAGCTAAAAATCTGTAAAAATTCTGAATAATATCTACTATTATAAGGATAAACTCTAGAGTTTCAAATTTTTTGAACCATTACTTTGGCCGGAATAAAAAATTGTAGGTGATCCAGCCAGTAGTTGATCAAATAACGCCGATGCTACGCTATTTTTATCACCCAGCTTTCATTTTAAATCTTAATAGAAAACTCACACCATAATAACAATCCCTTATATGTGTCCAATCATAGGAGAATATAAATTTCAGGCCTTATTAAAGAGTATAAATAATAGAATTTAAAAAAAAATTTGTTCCAGTAGTTATCGGGCGAATCCAATTTTTGATCAAAGTCAAATCCAATGATTTTAAAGGAGGTAAAATAACACAATTTGATAATTTTATTTATATTTTATTTTATTATTATTTATTTTTTTATTATTTTTTAAGAGACACAATGGAAATGAAAACATTACATTTTTTAAAAGTATTGCAAATCATGAACCGAAAAAAGATTTCTTGTTTTGCTGGTTTTAGTTGGTTCTTCGATATGTGAAACAACCTGAGTTGACAACATTTAAATCATAAATAGTTGTTTCCGACTGAAAATGACACGAAAATTTGAGCATTCGATCAACTACTGGATGGGTATCAATTACTGGCTGGGTCACCCTATGTTCAATGCCAAAAACCCCCCATGTTACATCGCTGTGGGGCGCATGTTAAAATTGAGATAGAGACTTGGAACTTGCTGGATATTTTCTTTTATTTATTTCGAACCATATGAGCCTAGGGCAGCATAATAATTCGAAAATACCCAAAATAATGACAACCCTACTCTACATGAATAAATAATTATATGAGGCTACAAAGACGTACCCAGAAATTTGTTTCGGAGGAGCCGAAATAAAAGGAAATCAGAATATTATAAAAATAATGAACGTATTTGTTTAATAACAAAAATTGGAATAAAAGTTTTAATAGATTTAACTTTTATAAGATGTTTTATTAGTTAATATTTAATTAATTAAATGATCGACCACTTTTTCTTTTATTTGAAAAGAGATCTTGATATATATCGTCAGGTAATCAAAAATTGAAAATCCACCCCATGTCGAGCTTTGGTTGTATTTTACCACTCCTCAGAGCCCAAACAAAAAATTATACTAACTTCACAGATCTTAACAAAATATCAAAGGCAAGAAACACAAACCAATCAAAACTCACAGTGTGGAAAAATTTACAATTCAATTCTTTATCTGTCCTTCTTTCTTGGATAGGCCCCGAGGATTTTGAAAAAATACAACGAATTCTTGGCAAGTGGATTTTTTATTTTTTATTATCTGTCCATATATTTTAAGGTTTTCTTGGATTTATATTTATATTTATGAAATTAATAATAATAACACGTATCTTGAGTATATATTTAGAGGAAGTTTTTTTGAGATATACTTGAGAACAGTTTAAGAAAAAAATATTTTATTAAAAATTGACCATTTTAGTATTTAATAATTAATTTAATATAAGAGGAAGTAAAGAGGAGAACACAGTCACTTGAAAATATGTTCGTAAAATCTTTGAATTGGAATCAGCGGCACTTGAAATATAATCGTAATATTAAAAATATTTAGTTTACCCAGAGTAGCAGTGTTGTTGATTTATAAGATGAAAACAAATGACAAGGTCAGTAATTTATACTTATTAATCGATATAAATGAAAACTTGGGGGAAATTATTTCAAGCCAATTCAGAGATCATATTCGCAAATTTTCAATTATATTGATTTGATTCCAGGTGCTGATGTCAATTAAAAGATTGTGCGAAACATATTTTCAATTGATAAAGATAAGAGTAAATAAATATTCCATTTAATATGGATTTACTATGAGTTAAGGATACTGGGTCACTTATTTCACCTTAACTCATAGTAAATCCATATTAAATAAAATATTTATTTACTCTTATCTTTATTAAAGATGTTTCACCTTGCACCAACACCACAATCTCTACTGATTATTTTCAATTGCCTTTGTCCATGAGTGTCTGCCTATTTCCAATATTAAATTAATTATTGATGACAAACATCGTCGATTTTTAATCTAATTTTTTTTCCCTCAAAGTATTCCTCAATAACTTATATATATAGCGGGTGAGTTTTTTATATTGAGACAGTCTTATAACTCAAGAACAGTGTATTATATGGAAAAAAGTTTCAAATAAAAGTTTGTTTATATCGAGGGGAAAACTAAACTACGCTATTGTTTGTCGACGTAGAACAAGCTTTCAAGGGTATTTCAATGTCAAGTTCTGTTTTTTAAATAGAACCCTATATTTTTCTATACGTCTACTTAATCTACAAAAAAAACAGAACATCTTTTATAAGAACTATTTTGTTATACGACATCAAATAAACAAAATACATGAATCAATTAGATCTCAAAAAAATTCTTAATAATTATTTTTAACAATTATTTAACTTAATTATCAAATATATAATTATTAAATAAATAATTTAATAATGATTAATAATTTTATAATTTTTCGACACTGTTCTGAGACATTTCAGAGTGTATTGCAAGTCTTCTGGATGAATTCCAGTTCCAATTTCGTTATTTTGGCCTGTTTAAGTTTCTTAGTAGCCTTTATATTTCGTTTTTTTTTTTAAACAGATTATACAACACAATAAAATTAAGTTTTGAGGGTGTATTCCTATCAGGAAAACGCTCGGCATCCATTTCAATGGCAGCCCCATAAGACTTCTTCCACATTCACCGCATAAATTAAGACCATTTTAATTCTGTCTTCAACAAAAAAATTCTCCATTTTTATTATGGTAATACAATATAACTATCTACTGGATTGACACGAGAAATAAACTTTTTTAAACTCTAGAATTTCAACTAGTTCTATTAAGTAGAAAATAATCTCTTAAATCTGAGTATAACGAAGTTTTAATATCAATATAAATCCTTATTTTCATTGTTGTGACTTTCCGATTTAATGATTATTTATTTAATAATTAATTATTTAAACATTATTATTTTATAATTAAGTTAAATAATTGTTAAAAATAATTATTAAGATTTTTTTGTGATCTAATTGATTCATGTATTTTGTTTATTTGATATCGTGTAACAAAATAGTTCTTATGAAAGTTGTTCAGTTTTTTTTGTAGATTAAGTAGACGTAAACAAAAATATAGGGTTCTATTTAAAAAACAGAACTTGACCTTAAAATACCCTTGAAAGCTTGTTTAACGTCGAGAAACAATAGTGTAGTTTAGTTCCCCCTCGATATAAACAAACTTTTATTTGAAACTTTTTTCATATATCACTGTTCTTGAGTTATAAGACTGTCTCAAGATAAAAAACTCGCCCGGTATATATAATTAATGAGGTCCATATTTCAGGTAATTTTTAATTTATATTTAGTGTTGATTCTGGAGTGGGGCCTGGGTACGTATCTCTGTTGGTGGTTATGAATTTTTTTCAATTTCCTTTTTTTTTTTTACTTTATTTTTTTTTTTTTTTTAATAATAATTCGTTCAGATTTTATTTATATAAATATTTGAATATATTTTATTTCCTAAATTAAGTAATATATTTAAATAATATAAAAGATCTAGGGAAATATTATAATTCGATACCTGAAGGGGTACGATATATGGAGAAGTCTTTTTTGGTTGTATCTTCTTTTTTCATTAGTGATTCTAAAATAGAATTTGAACCTAAAAAAATGTATAAGAGCCAATTAATATTATCCATTGATATTACAGCAGTGGCATTTATAAATATAATAGATCTACAAATCAATTCGGTGACAATTTTTAAAGTATAGTGAAATTTTATTTATATAATTTTTGAGTTTATAGCTCTTACATATCTTTTGATAATAGTCCCACAGAAATTATCAATAAATTTGATGCAGTTTTTATTCTTTTGTATTTACATTCAAAGCTGCAAACTCCTTAATCAATCAAATATAAGTGTTATCATTTCTTACTTATAACTAGTCTGAATATAGTATCATAGTTTGAGCATTTACAGATTTTTGGAATGGATATTACACTATGCACTTAGCATAAAAGATTTTTTGTCAATTTCTCAAATTCACCAAATGGGAGATTACCTTTAATATCAGACACCTCTTATAAGAAAGAGAAAAGAGCTTTGCTCTGTAGAGACAACCCACGATAATACGAAACTCTTTAAGGTAGTTCTTTCACAAATGCAAAAATTCAAGAAGTTTTTGAAACTAGGAATATAAGTCATTAAAAGCATAATACACATACTGTTAAAATTTGAAGACGATTTACCAAACTAAACATGAAATAATTGGAATTAAAAATGACATTTTTTTACATAGGGTAGATAGGGAAAGGGTGGGGATATGATCATTATTTTATTTTTTCATTGAAGGACTTTCACCATCTTGATGAAAAACTAATATTTGTTAGAATAATATATTCGGAGTAACTTAAAAAAAAAATAGAAATGATTTACCACTTAGTTTTGATAAAAAACAAAAAAAACAAACATATGGGCGATAATTTTTGTGGAGGGGATATAAGCACAATGGCTTGAAAACGATCCGGCTAGAATGTGTGTATCCATATAGAGATTTCGTAGTGTGAGTGGTACAGTCACGTTAAAAAAACATAACCTAAAATTTTAGTTCCGTTCATATTATAGAGTGGTTACGAGGCTAAAACTTTTTGTGTGGATTGTCGTGAAAGAACCTCCTTAAATCGAACATTTCTAGAAATTCAAGTCAATGTCTTTCTTTGAAAAATTCTCTACATTTAGAAAATATATAAGAAATTAAATCGTAGTTTTTCTATAAGATAAGTATGATTATTTCACATCAATAAGTTGTATATTTCTTTAATATAGCCTAATCCTAAACAACTTAAAAAATCAAATAAAAAAATAGTTTTTTTATCTACGGTATAATTCGAAGTGCAGGTACGGGGGTATAATTTGGAATTCGTACAATTCAGTTTAAGAATTGCTGGTAATCCCTATAGCACGTAGTCTCACCTTAGTCAAGTTTTAGAATTAGCGAATATCCTCGTATAATAATCACTTTGTAGCAATAAATGAGAGTATAATTTGAAGATATTCAAGAATTTTTGGTAGATGAAGTTGCTGATGAAGCAAAGTTAGAAGAAATGGCCTCTGCAATAAGTGACTATGACTATCCATTAATTACATCACGAAATTTTGTGGTTTTATGAAAGCTTCCTCCCCTTATGTCACAGATTGTCGTATTCGAGTGACGCCCCCTCTCCTATTGTGATGTCTCATCTTTGTTCTTCTTAATTTAGAGATAATTTTAATTAAAATAACATTACGATTATTTTTTATTTTTAAAAAATTTTAAAATGGATTTAAAAAACTCCCATTTTAATTGGCTGCTTATATTATTAATTGTTTTCATATTTTAGATGAGACAAAAATGTGTTACCAATGTCTTAACTCCCCCCACCCCCCCACCCCTCTCGCACACTTTGCGGACCCTTCTTCTAATGTACTCCTATACGGATGGCCACCAAGCCACATTAATTCCGAAAACGAGAGCGCAGATAGAAAGGCTAAAGTTTAAAATTTTACTCTAAAGAGGCTACAGGAATTTACTTAACTGAACAAGGAAATTTTTATTTTCTAAATTCAGATCTTTCCACTGAAAGAAGAGCAAATTTAAGAGAACTTCACAAATGCACTGCTACTTAGCTCAATATAACAAGATTTAAAAAGACTTAAAGATAACTCTCGCCGATATTATTATAATATTAATTATGATTATTGATATTAGATGATGTTTTTTAGAAAGAAATGGTTATCGTTTAATGTTGTTTGACATAGAAGAAAATATTATGTAATATTAACCCTTAACTAGTAACAAGTGCGTATGAGACCACAAAAAATTATTTCGAAAGCCTCTAGTCCAGTGTTCCGCAAAGTGTGTGTCGAGGCACACTGGTGTACCGTGGTCATTAGTTGGTGTGCCGCGGAAAAATGTCAAGTTTTATGAAGATAATGCACCTACACATAGCTGAGAACAGCTATGCGAGCAACAAGAGATGAGAGCAGCCTTATCAACGATTGCTCCAAATTTTGATCGCCTGTGCTCAGTTAAGCAGGCTCATATTTCTCATTAAACATCTTTTCATATTATAGTGATTTGAATAATAAACAAATATTAAATAAACATTGGTTTTTTCTTTGGTGTACCTTTAAAATTTGTTGATTTGGTAGGTGTACCTCGAACACAAAAAGTTTGCAGAACACTGGTCTAGTCTATTTCTCTGCCTCTTCAGGTCCAGGTTTCATACCCATACATGATGATGCTATATACATGTCTTCAGCAAAACCTTCCTTTCTAAGCTGATGGAGGAGGAGAATAATAATTTTTGTTTTGAATAAAACTCCATTTTAGCTAGAGCAATTCTGTTTGACTCCTTTCGTCCTATATGACTACTTCCCAGATAGCGGAATCACTTAAATTCTATTTTTCTGGGTTTATTTTTAATCATTCATTCTTGCCTCGATTGTTTTTTCTTTATTTTAACTAAGACTTCTTCTTGTTAATTGTTTTCATTTTGATTCATTCAATTAATTTTTTTTATTTTGATGATATTGATGCAAGATGTTGATTCCGTTCCGTTCCTTTAATTCGTTTTTATGCCTCCTAGAAGAACAAAGTCATCAGCAAATCTAACCAAAGTAATCTTTTGTTCATAAATTCTCATTCCTGTAACTATGATATCCTTAAATTCTTTTATACATAAATTAAAAATCATGGGTGTCAGAACATTGGCTTATTCCTTTCTTTATTTTTATTTCTCATTTTTTTGTCATCTGATTTTATTATATTATAATAATAAATTAATCTTCTCTCTCTAATTTTAATCCCGCCTGTTTTAAGATTTTAAACATAATTTATCAATTGTCATTATCGAATTATTTTTCTTTCATACATTGTAGACAGATTTTTCCCTGATAAAGCCCTTTCTATTATTAATCTAAGAGAAATCATTGCTTCTCAAATTCCTTTATTTCTTCTAAAGCCGAATCGGTCCTTCCTACACTATTACAATAGAGCTACCTTACACGATGATTTACACCAATCATATCACGATTAAGTTCATCGACTTAACTTTTAATTCGAAGAAAAAGTTCCACTTCCAAATTATCGAGATACGATATTATACTACTGTGGGCAATAAATAGTAAGACTTTGTTCTTAATTTTAAAATTCTTTATTTATTCTTCCAAATCTATTTCGTCCCCCACAAAGTAAATCCCCCCGGCCTCAATACACTTGCGCCAACGTTTTTTCCAATCCTCGAAACAGTTGTTAAAGCCAATTTCCGGAATAGCCTTCAATCCGCGTAGCGATTCGCGTTTAATATCTTCAATTGACTCAAAACGGTTTCCCCGGAGCGGTCGTTTGAGTTTGCTGAACAGCCAGAAGTCACAAGGAGCTAAATCAGGCGAATACGGTGGTTGTGGAACGATATTGATTGAATTTTTGGCGAAAAACTCACGAATAATCAATGCAGTATGCGAAGATGCATTATCGTGGTGCAAAAACCAAGAGTTGTCGGTCCATAATTCCGGCCTCTTTTTACGAATAGCTTCGCGCAAACGACGCATAACACTCAAATAGTATTCCTTGTTGACAGTTTGGCCAGTCGGAAGGAATTCGGAGTGCACCACACCTCGATAATCGAAGAAAATTGTCAACAGGACCTTGATTTTTGACTTGTTCGTCGTCAACGCGTTCTCGACCCTCTTTGAACAGTTTATACCAATCAAAAACACTTGCTCGCGACACACAATTATCACCGAAGGCCTTTTGCAACATTCTGAACGTTTCGGCACCAGAAATTTGATTCCGCACACAGAATTTAATGGAACTTCTTTGTTGAATAATTTCAGTCATTGTAAAAATCGCCGAATGCACTTTTTGTACTTCAGAAAGACAAGCGTATACTAAACACCAATGATTATTTTGATGTGACATTTGGCACAGATGTCACTGACAGTCATACCAACCTAGAAACAATATATTTCGACGAATAGGTTTCCGCGAGAAATTTAAATTAAAGTCTTACTATTTATTGCCCACAGTAGTATATCATAATTGATTTTGAAAATTACTTAAGACTGCTGTAAGAAAATCAATATTCACAACGAATATTTCCATAATTGAATTTACTTGATTAAAAACTCTTGATATTATTCAAATTTATTTGTCTATTTAATATAATATTAAGTGCATAGATATAATATAACATTGTGAAATTAATATTTAATGTTAAAAATGTATTAAACACTTTATATTTAAGGATAAAAGGAAATATATATATGGGAAATATATACTTAAATTCATTTTAAAAATAATTTATCACAGAAATAATAATTGCGAAAAAATAGTGAATTGGATTTACAATTTATAATTCAAATTCGAAAGCTGGAATTCATCTCGGTTTGAAATCATTCAGTTATCTAAAAATTAAAATAAATAAATAAATAAAGTAATTTAATTATATTAATATTATTGATTAAATATAAAAATATAGATATTCAAAAGTAAAAATCTGAATTAACTAAAATGGTCTTGTGTAAAGATATGTAGGGGAATATATTTACTTATCACAGCTCAAAATAAATTTAGTGAAGAAAATCTCAGAATTGATCCTAGATACTTAAAAAAGTTGATTCACAGGATAATGTTTGAATTTTTAAAATATATCATGGTTTTGAAATATTTTTGTTTAAATCTCTGTAGAAGGAAATTTCAACCATTTTTGAGGCGCTCTAGATATGAAACAACAATATTTGATATTAAAATATTGGTTTCTTAATAGAAAAAAAGAGTCAACAATCATTTCCAATTGACCGCTTTGCTGTTAGCTCAATCTAGATCTGATTTATAATAAAAATACTAAAATTATATTATTTTGAATGATTATTTTTTTCTATCTTTAAAAAAAATATATATATATTTTGATTATAAAACAAATCAAAAGGCTAGTATTAATGATGTTATTAGATATGTTTTGATATAAGAAGGGTTCATCTACTTTGAATTGATTAATTTGAAGAATACCTCCAGTGGGCAGAATTTTAAAAAATTTCAATGAAAAAAAAAATTATCGTAATATAATGAATAAAAAAATTTTGTTCTTAATTAGATTCGAACCATGGACTTATGCAGTACACTAGCCTTATCTAACAATCGTTTGATATAAGATGTTGGTAAAAATAGTGACTTGAGTCACATCAACTTCCAAATCACTCCAGTCAATCAAACACAAAGAGTTCATAATTTTTTTAACCGACTTCAAAAAAGGAGGAGGTTCTCAATTCGAATCGAATTTTTTTTTGTATCCTTGTTACGATATCTTCGCCAATTGTGAACCGATTTTGATGAATTTTTATGCATTGGGTTCAGTATAGTTTCCGATTACATTGGTATTGGACCTTTTTTGATATGTATATTCAGACATAACTTCTTTGTTTATGGACCGATTTCAATGATTCTTCTTTTATTGAAAAGGGGGTCCCATATTAATTTGGTCAAGTTCTGATGATATGATCAATGACGAAATAACTTAAATCTCCAATTCTTATGAGCAAATAATCGAAATTATAATAAATAAAATTTTTTATAAAAAAAATCTTAAAACATTCATTTAAAACCCGCAAACGTTTCGAGAGAATATCTATATTTATGAATTAAATTTTATCATTTTCTGATTCATTCGCCCGACGCTTTCTCTTACGAGATACATGCAAGGTATTATATTAAGTCACTATTAATAACATCACTAAAAAGAGAAAAAATAAAAATAATTTTTATAAAACAAAATAAGACCGACTTCAAAAAAATCAAATGCTAGAAATAAAATAATAAGAACTCAAAAATAAAATAAAATGAACTAAAAGGTATAAAATAATTATCTAATTTAGTTACAACTAAACGACGAAATATTAACATGAAATCACTTTTTGAAGTCGGTGCTAAACAAACTATATAGGCGAGCGTACCCGCCAAACGTACTAAGTAAGATCCGTCGAGTTGATTCATAAAATGTATATGTTTGGCACCGACTGCAAAAAGTGATTTCATATTAATATTTCGTTGTTTAGTTGTAAACTAAATTAGATAATTATTTTATACCTTTTAGTGCATTTTATTTTATTTTTGAGTTATTATTTTATTTCTAGCATTTAATTTTTTTGAAGTCGGTTTTATTTTTTTTTATAATTATATAAAAACATGTATAGTTTGTGATTGACTGGAGTGATTTGGAAGTTGATGTTTGAATGTAATGCTTGTATTATAAGATTGACACGATATTTATGGGAGAAATCCTCGGTTGGAGGCAGAACGTAGCTGAATAAACATGTAAAAAGTATTTAGAGTCCCTACATTTTTTGTAAAGAAAAGAAAAAAGATTTAACTCTCAAAGTAGTTGAAATACCAAAATCGTTTTATTGGTTGTTCATAGCCTTTGTATAATTTTTTATAAAATTTCTAGTTCAATATTTGAAAACCCCACAAGGTACAAAAATTAAAAAAAAATATGGATACTTTGATGACTTCCTATGGCGCAATATCAAAGTAAATAAAATTGTTTAAAAAAAAAGTCAGCTTAATTCTTCTTAATGAGATTTTTACAGGGATCTATCACAACATATGTATAATAAAAACAAATAAATAGTTTATTTTTGACCTTACAAGAAAGAAAAATCGACCCTCCCTAAAAAAATCAGGTGATTATATTTTAATATCTTTGATTTTGGAGAAAATGAATACATATAAAATGTAAATTTCAAATTTGTAACTAATTTAGTTTATAAGCTACACTGCTAGACTAATAGAGTTCCGTTTTTCGTTTGTACGGAATCTTAAAAATCGGATAAGTATAAGGAATCTGTGTAAAAATTTTAAAATATTAGAACCAATTCTTAGGTTCTCTTTAGGAAATTTATGTTTAATATTTGTTGACCTCTGATCTTTTAGTGAAAATTTAAAAGATAGATTGATGTATTTTTAATTAAGAATTGTTATTATAATAATACAATCGAATATGGATTTAACTATTCTATTAAAAATTCGATTTTTTTGGACCCTACTTCTAAAGCTGTTAACAAGTGTGGTAGAATAATACGGTTCGCATTTTTTTTTATTATACATCTATATTGTATTATAAAAATAAAAAATAAAATAAAATTCACCTTCCGAACCGACATTTATTGTGTTTTTCATCAATTCGGCTCTTGCTGCCTTTTTTTTGTGCTTAGTTCCATTTAAATGTGCCACAATTTGGTCTCTTGATGAGCAGGTGACATCGCAGATTGTACAACAACCACTTAAAAAGAAAATATTCCAATTTTAAAAATGATAGATAAACAAATATATTATGTCAATATTTATCATTATAATTTATCCTAAGTATTAGCTTCGTTTCTGGTAGATGTCCTGAACATGTTCGGAATTAAAAATCTCATGAGCGACTGACGATATGTTTGAAAATTTCGTTACTACCAACGATTAATGAGCATATTTTGTTAAAATTCAATGGTTTAACTTTAATATTCAGAAATTTTAAAACGGTAAACTGGCTGCTGTGTCAATTGCCGGGTTAGGTGAAAAATTTAATACACTATCCATCATATTAGTATATAGTATATTGTGGAAATAAATCTTAAAAACAATCAATTATTTTTAGTCGAATGTTTCCTATATTTGATTCAATCGCGAATCAAATGTAGGTAATTTTTGTCAAATATTGAGTTGATCACATCTTTTTCTCTCTTGGTCCAGACTTAAGACTCCGCAGACTCCAATAGCGTCATCCGCAGTAGTCTCGCGAAATATATATTTTTCAAAAAAGAGCGATAAAAACAATTCTCGTTGATATATCAATTATTCTTTGATATATTGATGAGAAAAAATTATAAATTATTTTAAGCCTTTTAAAAGCTTTTTTCTTTCCTATTATAAGAATCGTAAAATTAATTCAGTGGATTATTCAAAGTAGTGTAGGGTATACTAGCAACTTTTAATCTGGGCGATTTTGCTTAATATTCAGTCTGAAAATTGATTTTGTAGAAGATAAATGTGTTTGTGTTCTCGTTCGTAGACAACTAAAAAGAACAAAAGAGCATAAGATTTTAGGTCCATCCAATAATAAGTAGAAGACTAATGGATAATTTTATCAATTGTTTGAAAACTTAAGAAAAGACCCCACAAAAATTTTAAGCTTTCGTGTTGAAAATTTCAAAAATCTGTTGATATTAGTGGGTGGGACCTTGTATTTCTTACCATAATACTAAATTACGTTTAGCTGTGCAACAACAGAAAAAATTGACTAAGCAATTCAATATTTGAGAAACATTCTTATACCAAGTGGTAGTAAGAATGAGAAATCAAAAGGATTAACTAGTGTAGATTAGAGCGTATCTAAACTTTCAATAAATTGTTTATTGTTGCCTAAAATCATGAATATTCAATCTATATATATATAATTAAGGTTTTGTCTGTACATTGCTCCAAATCACGCCAAATTTTGGTTGCATGCGTTTCAAGCAAAGTTATGAACGAAAACACCCTCAACAAAATTCCTGTCTCAGTCTGTATATTTCCGTCGTTTCCGAAAAGTTGCTCACGATTCACGTAAAAACGGCTGAAGGGATTATTATGAAATTTCATATTTACATCAGATGTCTTCTAACTTACGTTTTTAGCTATATAACGTTTAGATATTTTGACCCCAGAAGGGGTTTTGTGGGGGGGGGCGTACAAATGAAAATTATCAAATAACTCCTAAAATATTAACTCTACGGCAAATTTTATTATGAGCAAAGTTGTAGGGGATGTGATTTCTGACAACGTTTGTTTAAAAAAATTCTCCCAAAAACCACCCAAAAAAAGGGGGCGGGGGGGTCAAAAAATGAAAATTCTTGCTCTTTGACCAAACTAAACCAAATTTTGTATACATAATCTGTGAGTCACTAGAAGACTAGAAATTCAAAAACTGGGTGCGGGGTATGGAGGGCACGGAGTGGGGCCCGGGGGGTGCAGGGTTTAGGTGAGGGTCCAGAGGCGTAGAGGGGCGGTGCGAGAGGGTGGTGGTGTTGGGGCGGTGGTTGGGCACGGGTGCGTGGTGCGGGGGGGTGGGAGGTGCTGGGTGGGGTTCGGGGGGGTGGTGGTTGGGAGTGGGGTATGAAGGTGGGGTTCGTGGGTTGGGGGTCCAGGGGGCGTGCTCCCTAGCCAGCAAGAGGGCCGCCGAAGGCGGGCCTTGCAGCTGGTAAGTTATAAATTTTTCTCATCATTTTCTCTCAAATATCTCCTGGATAATAGCATCCTGGAAATACATAAATAGAGTTCTATATTTCAGCTAATTTTTATATTTAAACATGATATTTTTTTATTTATTAAATTAATTTCTAATTGAATGGGCAGGGGGCTGATTTGTAATCTTCCCTAAGATCATAGGATCTATCAAAGTTTCAATACCATATGTCTCAAATCAAATATTTGTTTACTATAAACTCGGGATTCATTATTCTGTAGATCTAAGTTTTTACCACGACTGATCATATTCTCAGTGCGCCTGCGCCGAACATGAGGATGCTTGTAATATCTACCTCGAACGAAGCTAATATTGGTATTTTATATCCATTTATTAATCAAATAATACCTTTTTAGAGGATCAATATTTTGGGTAGTTATATCTTCAAATAAATTTAGCGGATCAGACTTAACTTTAAAATCTTGACCAATAAAAAATCTTCCCGATGAATCAGATCTGAGGACAAATTTTTTTATAACTATATATTGTATAAAAAATTTCAATTAAAAAGGAAAATGGCTATACTTAGTAGGTGGGCCTTTTAATTTAGGTATATTCCGTCTGTGGTTTTTTCCCATATAATGCTGTCGAGCATTCATCTTTGAAGTAAATGTAATATCACATTTGGCGCAATGTAAATATTCTTTATCAATTTCCTGAAAGCAGCGTCAGGAATATTATTAATTATTGTAAATATTAAAATAAGGGTTCTTGAGAATTAGGAAGAAAAAAAATTTCTAAATACTTATAAAATCTTTATCCAGAGATGTTTCGCCTCCAATAGATGGCTTTTTCAGACAGTAAACTATACTATATGTTTCGTAGTCAATCTATAATACAAGGATTGCATTCAAACATCAACTTCCAAATCACTCCAGTCAATCAAACACAAAGAGTTCATAATTTTTTTAACCGACTTCAAAAAAGGAGGAGGTTCTCAATTCGACTGAATTTTTTTTTTGTATCCTTGTTACGATATCTTCGCCAATTGTGAACCGATTTTGATGAATTTTTATGCATTGGGTTCAGTATAGTTTCCGATTACATTGGTATTGGACCTTTTTTGATATGTATATTCAGACATAACTTCTTTGTTTATGGACCGATTTCAATGATTCTTCTTTTATTGAAAAGGGGGGTCCCATATTAATTTGGTCAAGTTCTGATGATATGATCAATGACGAAATAACGTAAATCTCCAATTCTTATGAGCAAATAATCGAAATTATAATAAATAAAATTTTTTATAAAAAAATCTTAAAACATTCATTTAAAACCCGCAAACGTTTCGAGAGAATATCTATATTTATGAATTAAATTTTATCATTTTCTGATTCATTCGCCCGACGCTTTCTCTTACGAGATACATGCAAGGTATTATATTAAGTCACTATTAATAACATCACTAAAAAGAGAAAAAATAAAAATAATTTTTATAAAACAAAATAAGACCGACTTCAAAAAAATTAAATGCTAGAAATAAAATAATAAGAACTCAAAAATAAAATAAAATGAACTAAAAGGTATAAAATAATTATCTAATTTAGTTACAACTAAACGACGAAATATTAACATGAAATCACTTTTTGAAGTCGGTGCTAAACAAACTATATAGGCGAGCGTACCCGCCAAACGTACTAAGTAAGATCCGTCGAGTTGATTCATAAAATGTATATGTTTGGCACCGACTGCAAAAAGTGATTTCATATTAATATTTCATTGTTTAGTTGTAACTAAATTAGATAATTATTTTATACCTTTTAGTGCATTTTATTTTATTTTTGAGTTATTATTTTATTTCTAGCATTTAATTTTTTTTGAAGTCGGTTTTATTTTTTTTTTATAATTATATAAAAACATGTATAGTTTGTGATTGACTGGAGTGATTTGGAAGTTGATGTTTGAATGCAATGCTTGTTTTTAAGATTGACACGATATTTATGGGAGAAATCCTCGGTTGGAGGCAGAACGTAGCTGAATAAACATGTAAAAAGTATTTAGAAACTTTTTTCTTCCTAATTTTCAAACTCCGTTCACTCGTTCACAACATAAATTTGTCCAACCTTGATCTAAACCCTACACCAATTTATACTGAAACTTGTATAGACACATATAGAAAAAATAAAATAAAATACATAGGATCTGGCTAAATAGGCTTTAGTTCTGAATGGCAAAAAAAAAATACCTCAATATTCATTATCTTTTTTTGAAAATAATTTTACATGTTTTGAGATAATAATCAAAAATATTTTAATAATAATTTAAATAGCTTGAAGAATCTATTTTAATTCGTTAAGATATAAATAATTTGAAAAGCTAAAATATATTTATTTACTTATAATGTTATAATATATTTGGAATCTAGATGAAAAAGTGACTTCTAAAAAGTACGAGATGTAATGATAATATAATTTAATAATATATGTGAAATTATTAATCAAGTTAGTAAATTTATTGATTTTTTTAAAATATAAATTAAAGAATAGAAACGATATTACCTCTTCTTTTTTCTCTATCTGGAATCGGATTGCCTGTTTTTATACTCCATTCCAGTAAAAATTGGTTTACTTTTTTTTCATGAGTTTTTCCTGTGTAATGCATTTTCGCTTGTAATGTTGAATTCATAATTGCTTCACAGAGATTACATTTCAAAGGAGTAAATTTCTCTTTTAGTTCTTTCGGCAAGCCTGCATCATTAAAGATAGTCCATGCTTGGGATTCTAAGATAAATTGCAGATGAAATAAATTAATTGGTAGATAGTAAAATTGAAATTTTCAAAAAAGAAAATACTTTTTATTTTCGGTCTTTTAAGCTGATCTGTGTCAAATTTACTATCAGATACCGGATCAGAATCTAAAATCAAGTCATTTGGATATAATACTACGATAAATTGCAAATGAATTAGATTGATTGGTAGGTATTAAAGTTAAATTTTCAAAAAAGAAAATACTTTTTTTCAGTTTTGGTCTTTTAATCCGTTCTGTGTTATTTTTAGAGTTAGATGCCGCATCAGGACCTAAAATTTTTGAATTTAATATTAAAATTAATTCCAGATTAATTAAATTAATTAGTACAAGACCACTTCGATTTTCGCAGAGAAAAATAAATCGATAAAATCAATTCGCGATAATTGTGATAAGTATTAGGGGTAAAATGTGTGATCAATGTGTGATCATTAACAAGGATTTTTCAAATCTAATTAAATTTTATACAGGATAGGACAAATCTCCGTGCATAGTTCTGAAGGTAAATTAAAAAAATACAATAAAATGTATTTTTACATCCTAAACTTACAAGAAAATTTTATCTCATGTGCTTTTGAAAATAATATTGACCAAGTGGTGTCAGTCAGTGTCCAAAACGGTGCTGCAACTTGTGAAGTTTCTCATAACTCTTGTGAGCATTTATCAAGTATCTTTCTATTGTGTAATAAGCAAAATATTCGATATTAGAGTGAAACCAATACGAGGTTGATCCACCAGAAGCCTTTGCAGAGTGATCATGCTACAGTTTGGTGCGTTGAGTCACAAATGGGGATCATCAGACCTTACTTATTTGAAAAGGGAAATCGGGAAGCTACCAACAATTCGGAGCGGTATATGAGTATGGTCCAAAATTTGTTGGCCAGAGGTCTTGAAAAAATTGGCCTGGAGAATATCTGGTTTCCGAAGGATGGGGCCACAGTAGCAACAATGCAGATTTCGAGGAAAATGTGCCCGGGCGCTTGATCTCACTGTGGCGCTATTACATGGCCCGCTAGCTCGCCAGATATGACCCTGTGCAACATTTTTTGTGGGGGCTATCCCAAAACCGAGATTTATAAACATCGTTCAAGGTAAGTGCGAACCCTAAAGAATCAATCCGGATAGAAATTCACCATATACCTCAAGAAATGATCGAAATATACTTCAAAAGTAGCTTGCAGTTTTTGGTACAATGACGGACACCACTTGCCCAATATTATTTTAAAAATAAAAATTCGAGATTGCAAGTTTAGGATGTGAAAATAAATTGTTTATAACTTGAGGCCTGTTTTTTTTAAATTCACCTTCAAATCTAGGGACGGAGTTTTACCCTACCTTGTATGTATATGGGATAAAAATGAAATATGTGCACTTCTTATTATTTCGTCCATTACTTTGAGGGTAAATTACTTCTGTGTCCCGTCAATTTGTTCATCATTATATTATCGAAATGAGCTCTCTAGGTTAATTAGGTCATCATAATTCAGCTCTTGAACATCACCTTTTTCAGTTTCTTTTAGTCCTAGATCGAAGTTAGCATAGTTATGTCATTGATAACATGAATTTCTTCATTTTCACATGCTTTGAAATAATTTGCACAAAGATAAAGAGAAATATCTTTTGGCAAGATGGTCTCAGGTTGCTAAGCGTTATTTAATTCAGTGGTTCCTTGACATTGTCAATGCAATTTTTGATACATAAATGACTTCCAGAATTCTATCATAGTCGGAGCTTCATCTCCTGTAGTCCTTTCTATTGTTTGTGAAAAATATCTTCCTAGGAAATATGCCTTTAAGGATGCGAATACATTTTGATCCATTGGCTGGATGATGTAAGTGGTATTAAGTGGTAAATAAATAACTTTACATTTTAGCACATGGTGTTGTTGGACATCTGGGTGCATTATCAATAATATTTAATGACTTGCAGAATGTTCCATCTTTGAGATAAAACAATTTTTAAACCAATCCTTGTTTTTGTTAATCAAATTTTTTATTGGATCTCCAATTTTTAATGTAGTGGGATATTTTTCGAGACCGCGATAATTCGAATTTGGAGAGCAATAATTGGAATTTTGGTAACAAATTATAAACCGCGATAAATCGAAACTAATAAAATCGAGGTATTCCTGTAGATATTAAAATTAAAATAAAAACATACTTTTTTTAGTTTCGGTATTTTATATTGATCTATACCCTCTGGAGAATTAGATGCCGCACCCTGATCTAAAATTAAGTCATTTGTATTTAATATTGCAATAAATTGCAGATGAATTTAATTAATTAATGTTCAAAAAAAAAAATACTTTTTAGTTTTGGTATTTTAAAATGAATTGTGTCATCTTGAGAACTAGATGTCGGTGCAGGATCTAAAATGAATTCAATTGGATTTAATATTACGAAATAAATTGTAGATGAATTAATTTAATTAATAGATTATATATAATTAAAAATGAAAATACTTTTTAGTTTTGGTATTTTAAACACATCTTTGTCATCTTGAGAATTAGATGGTGTACCAGGATCTAAAATTTATTATCAATTGGATTTAATATTACAAAATATTATTTGATAAAATATTAATTTAATTTTCTTACCGGTAGGTCTTGGACGTTTTTCGGATTTTGAATTGTTATCTGAAAAAAAAAATAACAAATTTATAAATGTATTTGAACGAAATTTTCTCTTTGGAGAGAGACGGACTGATAGAATTTTCAACTGAACGTAATGAAAGGCAGCCCAGGGGTAATGAAGAAAGAAAAAATTATCATATATCCAAATAAGGTGTAATTTATTGGATTTTCATTTCCTTCTTTCCTTTTAAATCGAAGTTTCGGAGGATTCTTTCCTCCTTCTTCATGGTGTCAAAGGGTCAATGAAGGAAACAAACAAGATGCTTTCTTCCTGTCTCATCAGCAGTGTTTAAAATTTCTTTCTTCCTTAGCAGAAGAATTAAAATAGAAAATAACATTTTTTTGATATGTGATGATTTTTTTCTTTCTTCACTACCCTTGGGCTGCCTTCCATTACTTTCAGTTGATATATACAGGGTGTTTCAGGAGGAATAGTAAATATTTAAGGAGGTGCTAGTAACGACGAATTGCAATAAAAAATGCCATATATTAGTTGTACAAATAGGTTTTGAGGGATTTTCAAAAGATGGAGTAACTAGCATTAAATCGCATCGGATCATCTTGTAACTATATTCATGTTAAAGCGTCATCATTTCCCTATAAAAATCAGTATCTATCATTTCGCTGAAGTATAAGCAACATACTTTCTTTGTGCTCTAACCATGTCAACGTTTATGCCAACAAAACTCAATTGCCGGAAGCGCTGCTTTTTTGTTTTCATTTGAAAAAAGTGCAGCTGATGGACATCGATTGCTGCGTGAAGCATATGGGGAACATACTCCATCAATAAAAACATGCGAGTACTGGTTCCGGCATTTTAAAAGTGGCGATTTTGACACCAGGGACAAAGGACGAGAAGGGAGGCCAGTAAAGTTTGAAGACGCTGAGTTGGAGGCCTTATTGGATCAAGATTCATGCCAAACTCAAGAGTTCGCTGAAACCTTGGAAGTGACTCTACAAGCTATTTCGAAGCGTCTCGTGGCCATGAGTATGGTGCAAAAACAAGAAAATTGGGTTCCCTATGAACTCAAGCCAAGAGACGTCGAACGACGTTTTTTCACGTGCGAACAACTGCTTCTAAGGCAAAATCGGAAGGGTTTTTTGCATCGAATCGTGACGTGGGGCGAAAAATGGATCCACTACGACAACCCAAAGAGCAGAAAGTCGTGGAGTAAGCCCGGCCATGCATCAACTTCAAGGGCCAAACCGAATATTCATGGCCAGAAGCTAATGCTGTGCATCTGGTGGGATCAGCTCGGAGTAATCTACTATGAGCTACTCCAGCCTAACGAAACTATTACTGGGGAACGTTAACAACAGTTGAAGCTCAAACGCTCGCAATATGCCAAAAGACATGACAAAGTGATCTTTCAGCACGACAACGCTCGGCCACATGTTGCAAAAATAGTCAAGGAAACTTTGGAGGCGCTTCAATGCGATGCCCTCCCACACCCGCCGTATTCACCAGACAGACATTGCTTCTTCCGACTACCACTTGTTTCGGTCGATGACTCATGCCTGGCCGAGCAGCACTTCACTTCTTATGAAGAAGTCAAAAATTGGATCGATTCTTGGATCGACTCAAAAGACGAGGAATTTTTTCAACGCGGAATCCGTATGCTGCCTGAAAGATGGGGAAAAGTCGTAGATAAGGATGGACAATACTTTGAATAAAATACATTGTCCAATTTCTCTGAATAAAGCTTCAAAGGTACAAAAAAACCTCACAACTTATTTGTAGACCTAATAGCATGTGTCCAATTTTTATTGAGTACAGAGATACAGCTGTTAGTATGTAACCCAATATCGGCATAATCAGCATGTGTAAATACGTGAGGCAGGTTTACACGCTAAAGTACAGTACACTTGGCCAACAAATCGCAATGAAAACTTCAATGTAAACTAAAGCAAAACTTCACAACTTGAACATCAACACTCTTCTGCTGACATTCGATAAATACGCCCATAGCAACCCATAGCAACCGGCGTACCAAGACACGAAACGAAAATGCATTGAACTCAGCTGTATCTTTGTACTCGATAAAAACTGGACACATGTTATATGACATTTTTTAATGAAATTCGTCTATACTACCACCTCCTTAAACATTTACTATTCCTCCTGAAACACCCTGTATATATATCCATATTTCAGGTAATTTTTAATTTATATTTAGTGTTGGTTCTGGACTGGGGCCTGGGTACGTCTCTTTGTAGGTGGTTATAAATTTCTTTTCAATTTTCATTTTTTTACTTTAATTTCTTTTTTTTAATAATAATTTGTTCAGATTTTTTTATATAAATATTTGAATATATTTTATTTTCTAAATACAATAATATATTTAAATAATATAAAAGATGTAGGGAAATATTATAATTCGATACCTGAAGGGGTACGATATATGGAGAAGTCTTTTTTGGTTGTATCTTCTTTTCTCAATTGTGATTCTAAAATAGAATTTGAACCTAAAAAATGTATAAGAGCCAATTAATATTATCCATTCATATTACAGCAGTGGCATTTATAAATTAATAGATCTGATTGATTAATTAGATGACAATATTTAAAGTATAGTGAAATTTTATATATAGGTAGGTATATAATTTTCTAAATTATATAAAAGATGTAGGGAAATATTATAATTTGAACCTAAAGGAGTACGATATATGGAGGAATCTTTTTTGGTTGTATCTTCTTTTTTCATTAGTGATTCGTATAAAATAGAATTTGAACCTAAAAAAATGTATAAGAGCCAATTAATATAATCCATTGATATTACAGCAGTGGCATTTATAAATATAATAGATCTAATCAATTAGGTGACAATCTTTAAAGTATAGTGAAATTTTATATTATATTATATAGGTATATAATTTTTGAGTTTTAGCTCTTACATATCTTTTGACGAGGGGTGAACCGCGACCTAATATTGTGTACATCTACTTCCACTTTCATTTCTAAGTAGAAGACAATAGATAAAAGGGCATTATCTAATGAATTCCAAAATAATTCCACATAATTCCAAAGATGGTGTACACCTAATTCCAATCGTGGTTCACCCCTCGTCTTTTGATAATAGTCCCACAGAAATTACCAATAAATTTGATACAGTTTTTAATCTTTGGTATTTACATTCAAAGCTGCAAACTTTTTTCTTTAGTACCATGAAAAATAATAAAAGGAGAAATAAATTAAAAATCCACCTTCTTTAAATAGCTAGAAGAGCGAGGACTGATTAGCTTTAGTTGGTTAAAGCATGATGCTATCAAAGGTCAAATTATCGAATTCTCAACAGGTCTTAGTGTCTAAATAACTTTATATTAAATATATATAAAATTAAGGTTTTGTCTGTACATTGCTCCAAATCACGCCAAATTTTGGTTGCACACGTTTCAAGCAAATTTATGAACGAAAACACCCTCAACAAAATTCCTGTCTGTCTGTATGTCTGTTTCAGTGGTTTCCGAAAAGTTGCTCACGATTCACGTAAAAACGGTGAATGGATTATTATGAAATTTCATATTTACATCAGATGTCTTCTAACTTACGTTTTTAGCTATATAACGTTTTGATATTTTGACCCCAGAAGGGGGTTTGGGGGGCGCACGAATGAAAATTATCAAATAACTCCTAAACTATTAACCGTACGGCAAATTTTATAATGAGCAAAGTTGTAGGGGGTGTGATTTCTGACAACTTTTGTTTAAAAAAATTTTTCCCAAAAACTCACCCAAAGGGGGGGGGGGGGGGTGAAAAAATATAAATTCTTGCCCTTGAAGCAAACTCAACCAAATTTTGTATACATAATCTGTGGGTCACTAGAAGGCTAGAAATGCAAAATCTGGGTGCGGGGGTGGAATGGGGGTGGGGTGAGGAGTGATGCGGAGTAGGGTGGGGGTGCCGGGGGTGGTGTCCACGGGCATAGCGGGGGTGGGGTTCACGGGGCTAGGCGGCGGTGTAGTGCGCAGGGTTGGAGGGCACGGGATGGATGGGGTGCGGGTTGTGGTGTGGGGGCGGGGGTTGGGAACTGGTGCGGAGTGAGGGTGCTGGAGGGGTATTTAGGGGTGGGGGTAGTGGGTTAGGGTGTGGAATGGAGTGTTTGGGTGGTGGTGTGGGGGCGGGGGCTGAGCATGGTGCGGGGTGGGGGTGCGGTGGGTGGGAGGGGGGGGTGAGGGTGGAGTTCGATGGCTGGGGGTCCAGGGGGCGTGCCCTCTGGCTAGCAAGAGGGCCGCCGAAGACGGGTCTTGCAGCTAGTATTAAATATTTTTAGGTTCACTTGACAGATTTGTTTTATTTGTTTCTTCTTATGTTAGGTTCTGTATATCTAAATTAGTGAAGAAAATATCAAGTTAATTTCCGAAAATACCAAGGTTATTTGAGAATTTTCAATTGAATAATAGAGAATCCCAATTGGATTTCGGAAATTTCAATTCAATTTCAGAAAATCTCAATTGTATTTAAGGGATGTATCTTTTTAATCAAATAAAATGGTAGGCCAACAGAAT
This sequence comes from Forficula auricularia, assembly GCA_024734495.1. NCBI lineage: Eukaryota > Metazoa > Arthropoda > Insecta > Dermaptera > Forficulidae > Forficula > Forficula auricularia. The sequence goes on from JALMQS010000128.1 coordinate 17,736,720, forward strand.
TGCAGGGCCTTGTAGTAGCTACCTTTTTTTTCTATGTATTTTTATAAGTTTTTTAATCACCACTTACCGGACTTGATAGTATCAGCCATAATGATGAATTATTCAACTAATTTACTTAGAAATTAGCTGAATATGAAATCAAATAGAGGATTCAGTAAATGTTATTCTACATGTTAAACAGTTTGACATGACATTTAAGCAATTTAAGCATGCGATAGGCTTGCCATCTAGTGGAGTTCTAAATATCTAATCCGAATTTGACCAGCAATTTCGATTTATTAAAAAGTATCTGGCGAGCTTTGGTCGGTAATTTTTTGCTTTAGATAAAAGCTAGCTGGCTAGGACTAAAAGAAACTGAAAAAGGTGATGTTCAAGAGCTGAATGATGATGACCTAATTAACCTAGAGAGAGAACATACTTACGATGCTCATTTTGATAATATAATGATGAACAAATTGACGGGGCACAGAAGTAATTTACCCTCAAAGTAATGGACGAAATGATAAGAACACATTTCATTTTTATCTCATATACATACAGAGTTTGCTGGCTAAATGGGCACAGGGTAGGGCAAAACTGTGTCCCTAGATTTGAAGGTGAATGCCCCAGCAATAAGATATACTTCAATCGGTTGTTCCCCGGTCAGTGTCCCTTATTGTTCTGAGTATTGGTACTCCGGACGACCTCAACGTTTTCGTAGAAAACCAGCCTAATATCTTGAAGACTACGAGCTATAATTTTGGAGGAGGAGAATGTGATAATTAAAAATAAATGTAGTTATGTTAGTTTCATAGAGTCACATACCCGCATTATCAAATATGCGCTGTTATTTTTTTGGCTTTTCGGCCTTTCTAGCCATAAGCCAATTTACGATACTTACTACTTATTATTATTTTTTTTTTTAATTTGTCTCTACCCCGAGGTCAGATTTTAGCCGGATGCCTCGAGTCGGATTCGAACCCGGGTCCACTTGGTTAGCAGGCTGGCACGTTAACCCCTATCCTAACCCGAACTCCTATGGACTGTTTTGTTTATTTATTCGCATCCTGTTGTAATTTTTCAATACTCTTATTATTCTTTTGTATCAATCTTTAAGTTAATGAAAGCCTATAATTAAAGGTCGTTTTTGTGTAATTCTTTACAATATTCATGGGCGTAGTTAAGGGGGGAGGGGGCAGTGCCCCCGCTACAAAACTCATTGACCCCTAGAAGAATAGAAACTCCATTATTATACCTGGAATCTCTTATGTATTCCTCATTAAATTATTTCGTTACTTCCAAAATTTGTCAATTATTTTACTAAAAAGTTAGTTGACTCTATTCCCATAGGAAAACTCCCTACTTTATATAATATTTTTTATGAAATGCTAAATTAAGGGTAGTCACCTTCTGATAGGGGGCGAAGAGTTTAACATAAAACTTATTGCTGTGGCTATCTATATTCATACTTATAGTGATTTGGAATTGTCCTACATAAGCAGCTAGAAATAATATTTTTTATTAAATGCAAAATTAAGGGTAGTCACCCTTTTTAGAGGGTAAAGGATTGATAATAAAACGTCATGTTCATACTTAGTAATTCGGAATTGTTCTAGAAATGACATGTAACTATATCTTTCTCTTTTTCAAAAAGCCTTGGAGAGGAAGCATATATTTCCACCGCTGGCTGTATTCACTCGAGAAGAAAAATGACAATTCTTGGAAAAAAGCGAAAGTGAGAGCGAAGATGGCGACAATGACTTCCCCACCCACCACTCTCTATTAATAGAATTTTTTTTATAATGATACTGATACAAGAAGAAGTTGTACCGAAAAGGTTCAACCTCTGAAGCCCGCGGTGGACCCTTTTATCTTGGAAATAAGAAGAGATTTAGGGATTGGGTCGGAGTTGAAGGTGTTCGTGGATGCGTGTCTTGAAAGATTGAAGGTTATTTGTTGCTGGGAAGACGGTCGGGGGAAGAGAGTTCCAGTCTCTAGATGTCATAGAGATAAACGAGTTGGCGAATGCGTTCGTTCGATTAGTATCCAAATTAAAAGCGCGTAAGGGTGTTGAGTCCTAGAAAATCGTGTGTTTCGAGCAAATGAAGCCTTTTATTTTAAATCAGTAGACGGACAAAAGTGTCCTTATACATAACAATACAAGTACAAAATAAATTTACAAAAATATAAGGTGATATGTTAATCATTATATAAACATACAAGAAATACAAATTTTTTTTACAAAAATATAAGGTGATACGTTATAATCATAATATAAACATACACAAATTTCGAAAATATAAGGGACACACCAATCACAATACAAACACACACAAGATTCAGAAACAGAGAGTGAAAAAAAAACACAATAACAATTATCACAAGTACAAAACAAAACATCACCGAAATTTAACATTGACAGACCGCAAGTAAGGTATCGCCAATCACACGAAGTTCGATTACTCAAAACAGATTGATTTTAGGAATCCCAAAGAGTCATGGAAGATATCAAAGCGATGTGAGATCCGATTAGTAGATCTTTCCCTAGTAGCACAATGTATAAAACTATATAGTAACTATATGGTCCCTATATAGATTTTGAGAATCTACCTACATAGGCACTACCTATATAGTTACTATAAGTATAGTTTGAAACATTGTGCTTCTAGGGTTGTATTCGGTCAATCGCATTGACATAACCATAATTTGTGTTACAGCACTTTTGAGAGAGAGGGAGAATAAAACATAGAATTAAAGGGAGCATGAAAATTTTACAAAGAAATTTAAATACCAGTAGGTTTATTTATATGTATTCAAAAAAATTGAAGGTTTTTCTAAGACTCTGTACATTAGACCCGTTCTAGTAATAACCATATTGGACCTAGTTAGTAAGTTTTTCTATATGGGGCAACCGACCAGCTAATTAGCCACCACAAGGTTTCAATTTCGGTTATCCGATTAGAGATCAACTATAACTTTTTAGTAGAATTGACAAATTTTGGAAGGATGATTGAAATAATTTAATGAGAAATACATAAGTGATACAGTGAAGCAGTATATTTCTTCAATACTGTCTATTTTTCAATGGGGGGCAATGAGTTTTGTAGGCTAGCTACACATATTTGGCCGGCTTATTATTTTATTCAAGCCGATAATTTTTTTTATCCATAGCTTTTCCGACATAGTAGCTTGAGATTCTTGGCTCTAGAACCTTGATTGCTAGCCTCCCGGAAACTAGCTTATAAATGCTTGTCAGAATACTTTTAAAGGTGTTATAAAATAATAATTACTCATTAATTAAGTTTTTGAAATTTTCAAATAATATTTTTAAAGAAAAATGCATTTTTATTTATAATTTTTCGTTTTTTCATTTCTTCACGTTGGCAACAAGTTTCTTTAAAAACAGCCATGAACTGTCAATTGAAATGTCAATAATAAATAGAAATTCATTTATTTTATTTATATATAATTATTCTATTCTGATTTAAATATCGTTTTAAAATTTAGAAGATAACAATTTAAAAAAATCTACTAAATCGATTTAAAAATGGATGAAAATGAAAAATGTAAAATCGTGAAGTCGATTATTTCTGCTGGAACAAAATCTATAAATTTTTTTCCAGGTTCAAGAGTAAGTTAATTTTAATTATGCTGTACCATTTTGTCTTAATTAGTTTACATTAATTAATTTCAATCATTGTTATTAGATGATATATATTACATATTACAACTAGGCTTATAGCATATGTCTCAGTTTGACCTGGACTCTTTCTTTAAATGTATGGTCTCGGTGTCCCGGCGAGTTAGTAATTTTCTCCCGGTTACTTGGAAAACATTAAGGTAAAAATTGGCGAATATACACCATGTTCAGGATCGTAAGATATTTGCCGCCTATGGGATAATTACAATTATACGCCCCTTTTCATGAGATTCAATATATACGGGAGATTGAAGCGGTTGCGGGGTGATCAGTGAACTTTTACTGAGCTAGAAAAAGTCAGTATATTACACAACTCTACGAAAAAATGTTTTTCCTCTCCCAAAGTTTATTTCATGATTTTTCTATTCATTGTGCACCAAAATAATGGAAAAGCACCTATATTCCGTATAAAGTTTGCTTTTGTAGTTGTTATAATAATATTGAAGGAGACAATAAAAGAGTGTGTCTTCTACTGGAATTATAAATTTTATTTATTGATAACGAGACTATAGTTTCGAGGGCTTTGCCCTCTTCATCAGTCTATTACAATGGATTCACAGGAATTTATAATTCCAACAGAAGACACACTCTTTTATTGTCTCCTTCAATATATAAAAATTCTGCTACTCTCGGCCAAAACTTTCATTTTGTTATAATAATAAACGACGAAAAAGGCCATTTTGACTAATTTTCGATTCCCATTAGATATTAAACAGCAATATTTGAAATTAAAATATTTTGTTGACGTGATAGAAAACAGCTTCCTCTTTGATTTTCAAATTACCATTTGTTTGTAACTCAATTAGAACTCCAGTTATAACTAAAAAAATTAACACCATATGTTTTTATCTATGTTTATTATCCTTTATAATCAAGAAGTTTTAGTTTTTTAATTATAATTCGAGTTCTAATTGAACTAAAAACAAGGCGTAATTTGACAATCAAAGAGGAAGCTGTTTTCTATTACGTCAACAAAATAGTGTGATTTCAAATATTGCTGTTTAATATCTAATGGGACTCAATATAGGTCAAAATGGACTTTTTCGTCGTTTTAACCGATAATATCTCCAAAACAAGAGCTAATCGGTAATTTTTATGGTGATTTTTGAATTCAGCAGGAGGAAATACATAAGAATCAGCTATTTTTGGCCAGAGGCATTTTCATTGTCGACCTGTGTTACCAATAAATCAAAGAAAATTACAAAATTAACTAAAAATAACCCATATGAACAAAAACAAACTATTTAAACAAAAAAACAGAAGTAACTCATTATATATATAACTTATATTAAATTGAAAGTTTCTTTTTGCCGAGAGTAGTAGAATTTTTATAAATTCAAGGAGACAATAAAAGAGTATGTCTTCTGCTAAAATTATAAATTTTTAATTTATTTATAACGAGACTATAGTTTCGAGAGCTTTGCCCTCATCATCAGTCTATCACACTTGATTCACAGGAATTAATGAAGAGGGCAAAGCCCTCGAAACTATAGTCTCGTTATAAATAAATTAAAAATTTATAATTTTAGCAGAAGACACACTCTTTTATTGTCTCCTTCAATTTATAACTTATATATTTACTTTCCTTTTAAACCGACCTTTCGGAGGATTCTTCCCTCCTTCTTCAGGGTTTCAAAGGATCAATGAAAGAAACGGAATTAAGGAAAATATTTTTTTTTCTATTTTAATGCACCCCTAAAGAAGGTAAAATTTTCAAACACTGCTGAGGAGAGAAGCACCTTGTTTGTTCCTGCATTGACCCTTTGAAACCCTTGAAGAAGGTGGGAAGAATCCTCCGAAACGTCGGTTTAAAAGGAAAGGAGGAAAGAAAGAAAGGACTAATTTAATGCAAATAATTTTTATTTTGTTGCCAACGTTTCATCAACTTTATTGACTTCTTCAGGGCTCAAATAGTTATCTTCCTTGCATATTTGTCATTTTTATAATTCTTTCTTAGTTACAATTAGCGAAAAACATAGCAAGGCAAGTCACTGACAAATATGCAAGGAAGATAACTATTTGAGCCCTGAAGAAGTCAACAAAGTTGGTGAAACGTTGGCAACAAAATAAAAATTATTTACATAAAAATATAGTCCTTATTTCCCGATACCAACTTTAATAATTAATCGATGGGCATAACTAATTAAAATAAAGAAAGGAATGACAATCAAATAAATAGACCCTATTTGGAAATGGAATAATTTTTTCTTTCTTCACTACCCCTGCCTGGCCTGCCTTTCATTACGTTCAGTTCAGTCAGCCCGTCTCTCTCCAAAGAGACAATTTCGTTCAAATATGTTCTTGTTATTTTTATTAATATTTATAAAATAAAATGGGGGAGTTCAGATTTAACAGCTAACACCGGCCCTTCAAATGCGTCACTGGATATGACATTTGAAACAACTAGTTATCGACTGTATTAATACAAATCTATATATATAAAATTCTTTACCCGCTACACTCACTCATCATCAAAACAGCCAGAACCACTGGATATAGAAACATGAAATTTGGAGAGGATATTACATCTATGACATAGGGGCTCACTAAGAAAGGATTTTTCGAAATTCGACCTCTAAGGGGGTCAAAGGGGGCAGAGTGTGTTTTCACTGATTATGCGATATCTCTTAAGGACTATAAAATATCTACTTGCTTTTTACTTATAAAAATACTAAATTAAAATATCTAAAAACTAATTTCAGGATTTTTTGAAATTCGACCCCTAAAGGGGTCAAAGGGGGGAAAATATCTTTGCAATATGTTTACACTAATTATGCATTTTCAATTAAGAACGATAAGATATCTACTTGATTTTTACTTAATAAAATTCTAAATACAAATATCTAAAAAGCAATTTCAGAATTTTTTGAAATTCGACTCCCAACTATCTAAAATGTGAGTGAGGGAAAAAATTAAAACCCTCTCCTATCTTGATCAAATTTTGTAGAGTTATTCTTTATTACTTTAAGAAACTATTCTTGTAAAAATCGACTATCAAAATTGACTGTAGGGGGCGAAAGGGGGGGGGGGGGGCAAAATATAGAAATTTTTAGCTTTTTTGTACATTTACTCTTTAGAAAACTGAGAGTTATTTATTTGCAAATATCTAAAAAATAATTTCAACCTCGCAAAATGTGAGTGGAGGCAAAAAATTAATACTCTCTCCGATATAGATCAAATTTTGTAATGTTAGTTTTTAAGACTATATAAAATGTATGCCGTAAAAATCAATAGCCAAAATGAGTGGGGGCGAAAGAGGGGGCAAAATATTACAAATATATATTACAGACCTAATAATCATATGCCGAGAAGCTGCCTGCTAGGGGCACCTGCCCGGAGGGCCGAGCTGCAAAGGGCGTGCCCCCTACAGCTCGTTATTTATATAAAATAAGAATTTGCTTTCAAATCCTCTTTGCTATAAGTACTTTTGTATATAAATAAATTCAACATAGAGCCATTTTCACACTAACTTCAATATATCTGAATTTCAATTCACATAAAATTTATTCACATTGAAAATAAAATACTTCGGTTATTGGGTTGTTTAAAAGTAGAAAAATTTCCCCCCAGATTAAACATTTTTAATGCCATATTCTAATCTGAATACAAGACGTAATACCATATATGCAATTAATTTATTAAATTATTCACTTAAAATGTTGATTTATAATAATAATAATAAATATAATTAATAATAGTTTAAAAATTGTTTTTAATATTTCTAGGTATATTTTCATTTCCAAACTATTAAATGTGATGATCAAAGAACTGTAATCGACGATAGCAAGAAAAATGGAAAGCCAATGGAGCTTGTTTTGGGAAAAAGTTTTAAATTTGAAGTTTGGGAATCAATCATTCAGATGATGAGCATTAATGAAATAGCAAGATTTACAGTCGACAAAACGGTAATTGTAATCATATGAAAAAATTAATCAGAGATTTAAGAATCTGCTTATTCAGTTGGTAACTTCGTATCCATTTATATCAAAAACATTGAGAGACGCTTCGAAGCCGCCTGAGAAAAGAAATCATCGATGTTGTGGTGTCACATTACAACATGAGGGAATCGGATATGATGATTTAAATGAATTAATCAAAAATCCTGTTGATTTAGAGTTCATAATAGGTAACTTGAAATATATATTATTTTTAAAAACATATCGTCGCCTTAGAGTGTAAACCTGATAACTCACAACAAGGAAATTTTACAGGGCAGAGAAAAAACAAACAACATTTAATATTGTTGTTATGGAAAGAAACTATTTTTCACATTTTTTTTCTACAACTTAGAATCGTAATTTTAAGTAGGAGTTTTACTTGGACGATGCTGCATCTCTTTTCCTTTCAAACGGTATTAATATGTCATATATGATAAAAAATGGATTTAGCAGGTTTACACTCTAAGGCGACGATGTTAATTTTGTTATGAAATATATATATATATATAAACTTAAACTAGGGTGACACTACTGTGTATGTACTTTTCTCTTTCACATAATTTATAGACCAACTACTTAAAATCATTTTGATGGGCCTAGTTCTTTGATTTAGCCTGAGAATTTTTAAACTAATTTGAGGCAAAGCTAGCTTTCAGTCATCAATAGACTTTGTGATCAAATCATAAAGTAGGCGAGCCGTACTTCTTTTCCTTCTCGTTTCTAGACTATACATATAAAAGATTTTCAGCATTATACAACAAAAATAGACATGTAATTTTAAGGAAAAATTGGGAATTTAGCCAAGTTTTGTCAAAATATCTCGAAAAGGGTTAAAATTATTTTGATACAATCATGTGAGCGAAATCGGGGAATTAAGGCAAAAAAAATCATTTTTTTAAATATATCATTAAAAACGACAACTTTTTTGTTTGAATTTTAACCAAACTCTAATCAGCTCATAATAGCAATTTAAAATAACTAAATATGAAATTCATTTTCATATTCATTTTGGTTTTTGGGCTAGAACGCACAAAAAATTTTGCTAACTCACAAAGTCACTCACGTAAGCAAAGACATTTTACAAAATAATTCATATCTTTTTTCTTTAACATTTTTTGATTTTTGTCCTCCTTAGCGCCCTGATTCAGCACATTTTTTTTATTTAAATATATATAGCCGTCTTTGAAATATTTCGAAAAAAAACCACTACTTTTTCTTGCACAATTACAATACGTGCCCATACTGCGTATAATAAATTAAAAAAGATTCAACTTTTAAGTTTGGAAGATGTTCGAATAGATGGTGATGTTTGAGTTTGGCTTTTCTGAGATTACTTTTGTTGGTGCATTCTGGAAAGATCTTTACTTCTATAGTTCTATTGGCTTGGTGCAAAATTATTTTTTGCGACTTTTTTTTCTTTAAAAATGCATCACAATCATTTCATGATTTCAACAAACTTTTTGGCGAAGGAGCAATCAGGAAAAGCCAAGTTGAAAAAAGGTTGAAGAAGTTCAAATCGGGTGATACAAATCTCGCAGATGAAGAAGGAAGAGGTTGACTATCAAATTTCGACGACCAGACACTTTTGTCAGCAGTGGAAGAGGACGAAAGCTTGACAATCAAAATGTTGGCCGAAGACGTCGTTCCTCGCCTCATAAAGCTCGAGAAAATATGAAAATTGGCTGGATGGGTTCGCCACGAACTCTCCGACAACAACAAAGCCGAATGTGTCCGAATTTTCACCGATTTGCTGCAGCTAAACGAGCAAACTCCGTTCCTGCAGAATCTCGTCACTGGGGATGAATCGTGGCCTCTCTTCAAAAAGGTTAAAAGAAAGAAGATTTGCGTTTCGACAGGTGCTTCACCCAAAGGAATACCGAAAGGCGTCCACTGTAAGAAGGCAATGTGGTGTGTGCCATCTTTCAACTTGACTGTTGCTGATTGTTCCTTCGCCAAAAAGTTCGTTGAGATCGCGAAATGACTGTGCTATATTCCAAACTTTTTCGAAGTGGTCATCATCATCATCATCATTGAGTATACAGTCTAAGACTGGTTTGACCCAAACACCCGTCTCCACTCGGGTCTGTCTCCCCCCAGCTGTTTGACCTCTCTAAATGTCTTGCATCGGATTCCCAATTATTTGGTTGAAATATTCTAATCTGGGCCTTCCCCTTTTCTTTCCCACCTCCCCCTCCAAGTGGTAGAGCATAACATGGTGAATATGGATATGATTGTCGATACGCATTTTCATTAATAGAACTATACTTGTTTTGCACGCTAAGGACATTTTATGAATTTGTTTCGGTTTTTTTGTATTAAAAAAGTACAAATAATTGTTTTTATTTTTAAATTTGTTTATTTTAAAACGATTCTCTCCTTATTTTATATATCTTCTGTCATCTCGTTAAAATTTAATTATATTTTCATCACTCAATTGGCTATCTAATGATTTTTTCGTAACCTTTAAAAACAATTTCTACCATCCCATTATAACTATTTTAATTAATGTTACAATTTTATAAATTATAGAATTATTGAAAGTTGAATCGCCGGAAGATTATGAAAAAGAATCATGGCAACTGAATGAAGAAGAGAAATTAAAAAAGATTCCTGCATTGAAAAATCAAGGAAACGAATTGTATAAACAAGCGGAATATTCAAAAGCATGTGATAAATACGCCCAAGCCATCGGCATGCTGGAACAACTCATGCTTAAGTAATTATTTTTATCTACAATTTATTATATATAACTCTTAATATGAAGCGTTCAAAACCAAAAAGAATCAAGTCCACATATCATAATTAATCATATAACGATCTTAAAGTTAATTCTTAGCTCTTTCCTCAAATCTAGATAGATATTTGGAAACATAGCTAAGCTTTGATCTGAGAACTCAATAGGAAAAAATTATCTGTTTATCTAATTAAAAGAACGAATATTATGGATATGATTCTTTTTGGTTCTGAAATGTTTTAATGTCGATAGGGTCAAATGAACATGATTTAGTTAAAATCCTTGCCAGCCACTTGTTTACAACGGTGAAACTAGCCTAAATTACATTAAAACGATACAAATTCTGTCTCTAGTTTTCAATTATTATTTATTTTAATGGTGAGGTCAAGCTCAAGGCTAAAGGCATTCAGGTTCAATTCCCGAAAGGATAAATACAACTCATCTGACATATAATAAAAAATTATCCATAACACCTCGGATTTAGTAGTTGACATTTTCTTTAAAAATTACAATATTTAATCATTAATAATATTATATGTAGTATAGTAGAAGAAGCGACCAGTAAATGAGTTTTTATCGATGTTAATAATAATAAAGTCCAGCGATCACAACCAGTTGAGAAGTAACATCAAAAAAAGTCCCTTTAATTTCCTTATTATATATTTATAATTAAAAAGTTAAAAACAAATAAATCACGTGGAAGTGACGGTGTTAAAAACGAAACTTTAAAATATGCCCAAGAAATAATTATAAAATCACTCACTTTAATATTTAATTAATTCTAATTGAACTCTTATTGAAGATCTTAATGCATTATAAAAATTTACTATTTTAAGTTGTATTTAAACTTGAAAAAAAATAAAAAAATATCTATATAAAAATATGTTATTGTTTTTTTTTCTAGCGAAAAACCAGGTGAAGTCGAATGGAATGAATTGAATGATCTAAAGCGACCACTCTTACTTAATTTTGCCATGTGCAAATTACAATTGAAAGATTTTTATTCAGTGATTGAACACACGTCTACTGTACTTAAACAAGAACCTGATAAGCATCTTCTATTATAATGATTTTGAAAATAGAAATATTGTCAAATTTATAACAAAAGATTATTTCTTTAGATAATGTAAAGGCTTTATTTCGACGAGCTCGAGCACATAAAGAAGTGTGGAATCCAGAGGAGGCGAAACAAGATTTTCAAAGGGCCGCAGATCTAGACCCATCGCTTAAAATTGCCGTTGCCAAAGAACTTCAAGAGATTGATCGACTGCAAAAAATTAAAGATTTGAAAGATAAGGAACTGCTAAAAGGAAAGATATTTTAATCAATCTTTGAATAAACTCATTTTGAAAAATACAAAAATAACTTTTATATCTATAAATATTTTAAAATAAATTCTTGATTGTTTTTATTTTATATAAATGAATACAATTTTTTATGAAGCAATCATAAAATTTTTTGAATAATAGTTGAATTAAATAAATGCAAATTGAGTTTTCCAAAAATAAAAGAAAATACATTTCTCTCGATATATTTCGGGATATTAGGGGTGTTAAGGGTATTTAGGGAAGAGTTTGAAGAAAAGGGATTTAAAAGGAGGGGTGGAGGTAAGTCAAGTAAAGATTTGAAAAAAGGGTCAAATGAAACGGAAAGGGGTGAATGTTTATTTATATTTGTGCTTGATTGTACTTTTTCTAATTTCTAACTGATTATTTAGCGTATTATTTTCATTTGAGAAGCCAATATAATTTCAGATGATTCTAAAAAGTCTAGTCGGAAACCTTTTGTTTGTAAATAAATGGGAATGGGTTTGTTGACACCATGTTCCTTAACAATTATCAAAACTTCTATTTAAAACTCAAAGATTTTGGGAGAAATAAATTCTCACTCTTTCCAGAAAAATCAGTAAAATGAAGTTGTCATTTTTCTTTTAAAGATCTTGATGCATATAAATGTTGGACCAAAAAGATGCAACCTCTGAAGTCAAGGTGGACTCTTATTCCTTCGTGAAAATAAGGAGAAAAGAAAGAAATTTCAACGATTGGGTCGTAGTTGGAAGTACCTTTGGATTCGAGAATTGCTTTTAAAAGAGTTGTTATCCTCTTAAGAGCAAGTGCTTTTAATAAACGTTTTTATCATTGTTTCTTAAAGAATCAAATTCAATTTATATCTTTATATAATATTGGAGCTTTCTATTTTGAAGATAAATCGATTAAAGGAAATTTTATTTAAATAACACAGAGCAAATTTTATAGATATTTTTTGGTAAAACAACAAATAATACAATAAAGAATTATACTGAATACTGTAATCGTTAAATTGAAAGTTTTTGCCGAGAGTAGCAGAATTTTTATATATTGAAGGAGACAATAAAAGAGTGTGTCTTCTGCTGGAATTATAAATTTTTTTTTTTTATAATTCCAGCAGAAGACACACTCTTTTATTGTCTCCTTCAACTGTAATCGTTATCATGTATGAGTAACCCACTTCAATTTTGGATAGACTGATTTGGTTACGTTCTTTACTCTCAAAATGTAAAGTTTGGACCTGACAGGTTGATCTTGTGATCTGAATCTAAAATAGCTGATGTTTTAACCTGATTGATCTATACATTTCAGTCATTATTATTAAAATTTTCTTAATGGCCTCACAACATATACTTAATTGCATTCTCAAATTACTTTGTAAACGCCATTAATAAATAAACCATTGAGAAGCCATGTTTATTAGACCACTCATCAAGCTGTGTCCCCTTCCGAGTCAATGATGACCGCAGGCAGTCATGGCGGGTCGTTACACCCCCCTAAATGAGTCCAAAACTATAGGCTGACATCTTCGCACTCATCAACCGCTTTCGTCTACATAAATACGTATTTAGTGCCGATATCCGCCAGATGTACCGTCAAATCCTTGTCAGAGGGGATCAGCAGGATAATCAACGCATCCTATGGCGGTTCTCTCCTCAAGAATCTATATCGCCATATCGTCTTACTACGGTCACTTACGGCGTATCTTCCTCTCCATATCTCGCATTACGCACACTTCAACAACTCCCCAGTGATGAACGTCATCGCTTTCCGAATCTTTCAATCAGATGTATATGTTGATGATATTTTAACGGGTTGCGAAACAACAATTGAAGCACTTCGTGTGCGTCATGAGTTAGCTGACCTCCTTATGACGGGCGGGTTCGAATTACCCAAATGGCTTGCTAATTCATCTACACTTCTCCAGGGACTTCCAGCCGATCATCTTCGGATCCCCTCGTCATCAGACACTCTCACCCTTGATCGTGACCCCGTCGTGAAGATTCTTGGTCTCGAATGGAATCCTGAATTGGATCATTTTACTTACTCGGTTCATATATCCATACAGGCATGGACCCGATTCCAGAGTGAACTCCCCCTCGTCTAATATCACTATCCCTCGACATCTTGTGGGCGTCAAAACTCCTTCTTCAATTAATTCCTTGGTGAGATTCTGTGACGCATCAGAACGCGGGTACGCCGCGGTAGTCTACTTACTCACCGCCCTCCCTCACGGGGACCCTGACGTTGCGCTCCTTGCTTCGTGGTCTCTCGTTCCGCCACTTAGGAAAGTAAATGTTCTTCGCTTGGAATTGTGCTCTGCTCATCTGCTTGCTAAACTCGTACAAAACCTTTGCACACAGTTAACCGACTTCCAAATTGGCTCCGTATTCGCCTTCAGCGATTCCACCGTTGCACTTGCATGGATTGCGGGCGAGCCTCACAGATGAAAAACATTCGTCGGAAATCGGGTTTCTGAAATACAGGACATGATTTCACCCTCGAGATGGCTTCGTGTGACTTCCGAACAAAATCCTGCTGATTGTGCTTCTCGCGGATTATTCCCAAGAGAATTTGCATGATCATCCCTTGTGGTGGTCGAGCCCCACGTGGGTGAAGGCGCCACCCTATTGGTGGCCGATGGGATGTCTATCCGATCCCAACATCCCGCAAATATTAGCGGAGGAACGGGCTTTTCCACTCTTTAATCTACTGGTTCCTTCAGAAACTTTTGAATTCGAGGAACGTTTCTCCTCACTCGACCGCCTTAAACGAGCATATTGCTTTCGGTTCTTCCACAACGCCAGGGCATCCCGTACCGTGAACACACGTCAACATGGTCCTATAACCACCATTGATTTGAAAAGTGCACTCACGTGTATCCTTCGCCGGGTCCAATCGATCGCCTTACCCATTAAAAGGGAAAAAGCTGTGAAGCCATGCACTCGTCACCGCCTAGTGCGACGGCTCGCGCTCTTCCTTGACAAAGATGATGTTCTGCGTGTGGGAGGCCGTTTGTCTGCCTCCGGTCTAGCATACGAACAGCGACACCCTGCATTGATACCAAAATCACACCATTTCACGAATCTCGTCATTGATCATGCTCATAAACTCAACTTACCCGCCCGTGCATTTTCCACTCACGCCTTTATTCGTCAATCCTTTTGGATACTCGATGGACGCAATGTCACCCGTTATCGCATTTCCAGATGTAACCGTTGCTATTCGTGCAAACCCCAACCTGCCATTCAGCCTATGGGAAGCTTACCCGCTGATCGGTTTCGCGCCTTTGCTTCTTTTCATCGGGTCGGAGAGATCCAAATGGCTGGTCCCTGAAACAGTCATCACCCCCGGAATTTTGGTCCTAATCAAGAACGACCAGGCACCAATACACTCATGGCCCCTAAGGCTCATAACCAAGATATTTCCCGGTCCTGCTGGTGTTATTCGCGTGGTTGAAGTAAGGACGACAAGCAGAACGTTTTTTAGACTACTCATCAAGCTGTGTCCCCTTCCGAGTCAATGATGACCGCAGGCAGTCATGGCGGGCTTGGGCTCCTGTTGGAATTTGGGCTGCCTGCCGGCCTATGTCATTCGTTTTTTTCGCTCGACCAAGCCGCATCCACATATTTAAAAATCGAGGCTTCGACGTGGAGCCAGCCATTTTTGTTTCTTTGTTCATTTATTCTTTTCGCTAAAGATTATCTCATTCTTTGTACATATCACCTCCGCCAAATAGTGGGCAATAAATCATTATTTTTATATATGGTATATTCGTCTTACGTGTATTTCATTGACTCCATACTGAAGGGCTGTTTTCAGTCCGGCCCTGCAGTTGAACAATTTCTCTCCCATCCCGGTGTACGCCGTTACAGTCATTATTGTTAAAATTTTCTTATTGGCCTCACAACATATACTTAATTGCATTCTCAAATTACTTTGTAAACGCCATTAATAAATGAACCATTGAGAAGTCATTGCGTATATTAAACAAAAGTTATACAAAATTGATTTTTTTAAATCCCAACTTCATATAACATATTCAGAAGAAACAAAAAGTAGAACCCTATGGGGTAAGCAAAAACAAGAAGTAAAACCTTATCTATTAATATACTATAATAATATCTAATAATATACTTAATTTATTGAATTCGTCAGAAGTTAGCCAGACATTTAGGCAACTTTTTATTATTAATTGATTGAGGATACCTGATTATGTAGTGGTAATAAATAAATAAATAGTGACGATAATCAATAAGGGATGACATAACTAGGAACCAAATTAGGAATGTGATTGCAATAGTGAGAGGTTTATAAGGAGAGGGGTGAAAGGTCTCATGGGGGACTTTGTTCCTGGACTTGACTGAGGCCATTGTTCATGAGATAGTTCTTGGATGGGTCTCTTGAGAGATTGTTCCGAAAGGCTGTTTGAGGAATGTTTTTAACCGACTTCAAAAAAGGAGGAGGTTCTCTATTCGACTGAATTTTTTTTTTTTTTTTTTTGTGCCTATGTTACCTCATATCTCCGCCAATTGTCAACCGATTTTGAAAATTTTTTTGCATTGGGTCCAGTCTAGCTTCCGATTGGTCCCATTTTTTTTTCGATTTTTTTCCATAGGTATTAGACCTTTTTTATTAGGTTTGTTTAGACCTAACCTCTTTGTTTATGAACCGATTTCGATGGTTCTTTTTTTATCCGAAAGGGGGTGTCTTAGGGATGGTGTCATATTAATTTGGTCAAGTTCTGATGATATGATCACTATTAATGACATCACTAAAAAGAGAAAATAAAAATAATTTTTAAGAAAAATAAAAACCGACTTCAAAAAATTAAATGCAACAAATAAAATACACTAAAAGGTATAAAATAATTATTATCTTATTTAGTTAACAACTAAACGACGAAATATTAACATGAAATTACTTTTTGAAGTTGGTGCCAAACATATACCTTTTATGAATCGCACTCGACGGATCTTACTTAGTACGTTTGGCGGGTACGCTCGCTTATAGGTATAGTTTGTTTGGCACCGACTTCAAAAAGTAATTTCATGTTAATATTTCGTCGTTTAGTTGTAACTAAATAAGATAATAATTATTTTATACCTTTTAGTGTATTTTATTTGTTGCATTTAATTTTTGAAGTCGGTTTTTATTTTTTTCTTAAAAATTATTTTTTTATAATAAATACATTTCATTTTATAACTACGTCTCTTACAACATACATACAACTCTTAATCATTTTCTGGCTAAACCACTAACGATCATAACGTTACCGACTGAGGGTCTTTTTGATGATTTTGTATGGAAGTAATTTTGAAAGATGATGGGCGGCTATAAAAAGAGAATTTGGGAAGAGAACGGTAACCGATCAATTTGATTCATACTTTTATCAACATTGCTGGAGGAAGAAGCATGGCGTCCACCCTGTCAAGGAATTTCTTAGGCATTTAAAGCAGTTTTTCCTCCAGAGAAAAAAGATGCCCCGTTCTAAGAAGTACAATATTTTTGCGCGTTTTAAATGTGTTTTATTTAGGGGTGGGTGGGGAGATAGGCAGAGTGGAGAACTACTGACAACTAACATGTTTTCATGTGACGTCACGGGACATCTACTCCCGTTTTATCAATTTTGTCCATTTTCTTCAGATAGACTACTACTTCTAGAAGCTTTGGAACTACGAATATTTCCCTTAACCCTAACCCCTTGTGAGGTTACGTCAACTCTAACTTCAATAGTAGTTTAACTCGCATACTACTATGACTATTATTACAGATTAAAAGTTATAAAAATTTAGAAATTTTCAAAAAGTGAACTTAATCACTCGTGTTTTTATCACTTAAAACTTAAATGACTAGATTTTATTATAAATTCATTTTTAATTTTGCTGAATTAGTAGTTCGAAACGTCATAATTCTTTATTGTACTGTATTATTTGTTGACTTATAACTAATTATCTTTAAAATATACTATATGAGATTTAAATAAAATATCCTTTAACTTTTTTTTATCTTCTGTTTTGTAATAAGTATCTAGATACATTTTTGAGTATCTAGTTGCGTATTTAGATATTTGGAAAAATTTATATCTGTATCTATTTAAAAAACGATACAAGATACATGTTCAGATTCTAATTTTTTAAAATTGTAATTTTTATTTGAACTCGTTTATTTGTTCCCTTCGATGGCATGTTGTTTGTCACATATTGTTATTTATAATATCTAACCAAGGTCCGAAATTTGTTCCCCATTCTTACTTAAATCTAACATGAAATACATTTAAAATAGATAATTAAAAATTTAGTTAATAGTTTTCTTTTTAACCCTAAAATTGTTCAAAATTTTCAAATAACTCAAAAACTAGATGTTAGAATCAGTAGCGGGAGATCACAAGGTTTCCTGGTGGGCCGGTCCAAACGGAGCCACTATGAGTAATTTTTCGCGTACGAGTGATCTCCACCCGAAAAAATAAACTCAATGAGGCCGGTCCATTAAGATTTTACAAGGCAGGCTAACTCTACCAGCCCGCTTCTTGTTGGAATATTTTATTTAAATTAATCATATAGAACTAATCAAAGAAAAAATATACAAAAAATCTCAAAACTTATTAAAAAGGCTATTATTGGATAATCACCCTTTCTATTCTAATTCTAGTATTTGTTTCCTAAATACTTTTGTGAAATTTAAGTATTTTTAATAAAATGTGTTAATAATTAAAAATACTTGGATATTTTTTGCAAAGATCCAACTACAGTAGCGCTTAAAATTGTTTATATCTTCACATGTAACTTGTATCTAAATATTTTGCAAAGGCTTTATCTGTATCTAAACATTGGAAAATTTGAATCTGTATGTGTATCTAAATATATTTTCAGAGCATCTATCCGTGTCTAGGGAGGTGTCCATAAAATAGGGAAGATGAGAGCATATAGCCGTTACAATATGTGATGAGGAGGGAAAAGGCGATCAGTTGCAAATGTGACGTCACGTAGCTACTACATTAATTCCATTTTTATTCTTTTAACAACCATAATTTTGAAATAAATTAATAATTAAACTAAATGAGGCCTCATAATTTTTAAATTTGTTTTATTGGTTTTAAAAAATTATAATTTCTTGCTCCCAAACTTACATTCTTTTAAATAAATATAATTTTATGAATATGCTTGTATTATTTCATTTTTCGTTTTAAGACAGGTGAGGGCTGGAGTCTCGTGGCGTAATTATATTTAGGAGGTTTATTGAAATGTGAAGAACTGCGTCAGAGGGGGAAAGGGTGTCGAAAATGCCTTGATTTAGCGAGCCGTATTTTATGGACATCCTCTAGAAGCTTTTAAGATTGTATATTTAATAACATAGTATATCTAAAATATCCCTAATATATATATATATATATATATTGTAATATTATATATTATTTATGTTAAAATTTAAAGAACTATCAGTTATTATTTTATTTATTTTTTAAAAAACATACATTCTATTAAAAATAAAATTTGTTTAAGTCTATTTTAAAATTTACAATTTTTCTCTTTTCCTTTTTCGTTATTCCTCAATATTTTCCTGACTGGTGTTAAAACTTGATGGACACTCGTATCTAACCAATAGTCTTTCCCTAGGAGCTAGAAAAAATAAAAAAAATAAATAATTTTAGATTAATCTTTTGGAGAAATTGTCAATCATAAATATATATCTTACCAGATTTTGGAAAAATAATTTTTTCTAAATTTATAAATGGTGCTTCGAAAAATAAGGATAAAATTATTGCAATAAGCGATGAAAATATGAAATCGCCAAAAAATAATGGAATCTAAAATCGAGAAGTTATTTTTAAAAATTTATTTCATTTCATAAATACATTAAAATAGTAAATTAAACATACAATTATCTTATCAGAAAGATAACTCGTATATCTATATGATGAAAGTAGAGCCACCTGAAGCGACATGTGCACAATAAATATCGCATAAGTTAGTCGAGACAACGGAATAAAAATCTTCCAGGATAAAAATTTATTAATAATTCCTAAAATAAAATAATTATTTGATTTTGCTTATATTACTATTCAGGGGAGAGTAAACCAATTGAATCCGTTAATTGTTGTTACTTGTAACTGGTCATTGTTAAAATAAAAAAAAAATCGTATTCTTTTAATTTCAAGGGTAACTTGCTACGCAATTGAAATAAATTTAATAATTTGATAATTTTTTTATTTATTTATATTCATCCACTAAAGAGTTTCGGTAACCACAGGTTTACCATCTTCAGTAATAAAAATCGTTTTAGTTTTTGCAGATAGCTAATATAAACATCTCATTCTTAATTTGTCTTCATAGATCTTGAGATTCAGATGAATGAATACCCTTGTGTGAGTGTAAAATCCATAAAAACAAATCAAGAATCATATGTTTATTATATATATAGACAATCTCTAAAAAATAAAATGATTGACAAGTATAAAAGAATTCAAATTACATACAGTCATTTATCTTGTATATTTATAAAAGATCTTGTACTTATACTCACTATCCTTTTTTGGGAGCAACTGTAACTTTAAATATAAAGTTACTAGTTTCTTTAATTATTTTTGTTTCATGGGATCTCATACCTTACCAAGATTTTATCTGAAATACTAATTTAGCGAATTTGGTCTTAAAATTGAATCATTATTATCCACAGTAACAGATAATTCATACAATTTTGTAAAAGCTTTAAGGAATTCGGATGACTATAAACCTTTAAGTGAAAGTTAAAAAAAAATATATTTTATTAAAATTTTAATTAATATTTCATTATTTTTGATTTAGTGAAGAGGTGAATCAGTGAATGATAAAATTGATTTAGAAATGAATAAAATAGAATTACTTAAACCTCTTCATTAAGCTGCTCTCACATTGTCCAACATTGTGGTTTCGGCAGATTTTAAAAATGCCTTAAGAAATTCCTCCTGCTTCTAAATATCATTACTTTATGGAAAATTTTCTGCTCATACACCAGATAAATCGAAATTTTTTATCAGTAATTCGCAACTAACTTGAAACTGCAATTAGTTCCCCAAAATGAATGGAAATAGTTCTTATACTCAGTTCTTTAAAATTAAAGTAATTATTAAATAGTTCTCTTATGTTTCTGTTAGTATTCATTATGTTTATTATGATTAAATAAATAAATCAATAAATGGATCATAAGTAAACGCAAGTTACCTCCATTTCCTGAAACACAGGCATAAACAATGCAGCCTATAAAAGCAGCCCATGCATGTCGATAAGTTGCCAAATAAAGAGCTTCAATAAATCGATGTCGTTGATAATCTGTCTGATTGAATGGATAAATGGATACCAATACACCAAATCCATAAGCAAGAACAATAGTCCATAATAATGTCAGAGATTTCTGTAAAATTTTATGAAATATATATTTATTTAATTTTTTTCTTTTTGTTAGCAATTATTCACTTCCTTCAAATTTCCACGTTTATTTGCCTAAACCTTAATTTATAAATAACCCATTCCTATAACAAAAAATCAGGGTTACTCTCGTAAAATGTACATACCTAATTCCACAGGAACTCTTATTGTGGCTTATTCATAAAGTAAGGTGTGTATTTCAATTAATCTAGAAATTTGGATGAGCTTAAGATTGCCTTAAATAAATAAATATAACTTTTTTATTTTTTAATTAACTAATGAGCATCAAACTATTGTTTTCTATTTTTATACACATATCGTCGCCTTAGAGTGTAAACTTGCTAACTCACAAGGAAATTACAGGGCAGAGAAAAAAACAAACAAAATTTAATATTGTTGTTATGGAAAAACCATTTTTCTTATTTTTTTCTACAACTTACGATCGTAATTTTAAGTGGCAGTTTTACTTGGACGATGCTGCATCTCTTTTTCTTTCGAATGGAATTAATAAGTCATATCGTCGGCTTAGAGGGTAAACCTGCTAACTCCATTTTTTATCATATATGACATATTAATACTGTTCGAAATAAAAAGAGATGCAGCATCGTCCAAATAAAACTGCTACTTAAAATTACGATCGTAAGTTGTAGAAAAAGAAATGTGAAAAATAGTTTTTTCCATAACAACAATATTAAATTTTGTTTGTTTTTTCTCTGCCCTGTAAAATTTTCTTGTTGTGAGTTAGCAGGTTTACTCTCTAAGGCGACGATATATGATAAAAAATGGATTTAGTAGGTTTACACTCTAAGGCGAAGATATGAAATTGTTATTCTTCGAATTTCAAATATAGAATCTTAATTTAAATAAATAACTAATAATAATCATCATCAAGTAAGTATATTGTCTTAAGCCTGGTTTGACGCAACATCCCTCACCCACTCAACTATCTCACGCGAACTCTTTGACTTTTCTAAAAGTCTCATCTATTTAATTATCTGGAGAAAATATTCTAATCTAGGTCTTCCCCTTCCTCTGAGTTATAAGGTCTGCCTATCATATGATCTCTTCTCATCTTCACATTCTTCCAGTCTTCTCTTTTCTCTAATTTCTTCAAGAACATCCTCGTTTGGTATTTTATAAATATTAATTTTAATTATAAATAATGAGTGTGTTTTCAGTTCAAAAATGGCCAACTTACACTATCCCTTGTTTGGAAATGATCTTTGTTTTTATATATATAATAGCCCGTGATCATCCCTAGCACATAGGGTCCAAATCGAGAATGAGTGGTTGAGTAAATATCTGGAGGACCACTAAAACAATACAATTAGTGACATAAAAATTTCTTCCTGTAAAAAAAGGAAACGAATAAATATAGAAATGAAATATTTCTAAGACCCTCACCACTCAGGTATATGGGTATTAATTCGTGGAGCGTGGACTCGACCAAAGCAGTTGTTTTATATTTAATATGAGTACCTGTTCAGATATCCTGGACTCAAGTGATTGACGTAGGCTATACTAAAGACGACAATGACACTTGCGAGGACAGCGACCCAGCAAAGAGCGATCCCCAACGCGGGCCAAATCCACAGAGGAAAGAGCAGAATTGGAGTCAACCAAAAAAGTTGCATATCAACGGCCAAATACCACGCCTGTCCTATACACGGAATATAACAATATTTTTTATTAAGCTTATATATCATTATTATTTAATATTGTTTTTCAAAGATTTAAGATAATAATTTCTAATTTAAGATTCGTAGAGATGTGGAAAAAATAAACCCTCTAGAACGTTTCGTCGATTTATTCCCACTACATCAGCAACTTAGATTTTAGTGATTTGACATTAAAACTAATAAAGTAAAAAACAAAAAGTGAATTAAATACTAGGACCGAGTAATTTATAAATCATGGAGACTAATCATCCTAAAAATGTATTATGTTGATTAATCCGTCTAGACTTATTTTGTTGTATCAATCTAGAAAGAAAAAATTCTACTATGTCTCAATTATTTTTATCTTTATTTCAACCAATGTTGCTCTAACCAATTGAGTGCTTGAAAAAGTCTCGAGAGAGACGAAACGTTGTACAAAAATTGAATAAGAGCTTCAATAAAAAACATTGTCCAAAGAACTGTGAATTTTTAATCTAAAAATGTATGTTCTCTGGACCATTTTTCAGAAAAATTATGAATTAATATTACTATATATAATTGAATCGGTCATTTCAAAATCCACATAAGTCAAGATTTTTCCAAACATGCTTTTTTTTGTCGCGAACACTTTATTAAAGGTAAACTCATAATCTGAGTAAAACCATCACGTCAGTACATTCTTTCCTATTGAAACAGCACCCCGAAGTGGTCGGTCGTTCATTGCTTAAACGACACAGGTCAGTGACTTAAGTTTGATTCCTGAAAAGTTCTGATTGTATGACTTAAGTGGTTTTTGGAATGACCGATTCAATTATTTTAATCGAAACCCTTGTAAAGTAAACATATTTATCTCTATGTATTAGAAATTAGATTATAATACAGGGCAGTTCTTTAAAATTTAACATTGTATTTTAAGTAGGTACTCTAAAATCACTAACGGATACGATTTCTACCGGTCTGATTTAATTCTAATCTGGACCTGCCTAATTTTTGTAGGACCCGGTTCAAATACTGACTTTAAAGTATAAGAAAAATAAAATAAATAAATTTACTCTAAAAATTAATTACTCAGGATTGGATGAAGGCAGCCCGGGAATAAATAAGAGATAAGAGACTATTTCCAACAAATAAAATTTATTGGAAATGTTTTTCCCTTATAATATTGTTTTGATACAGACGTTTCGGAGGATCTTCCCTCCTTCTTCAGGGTTTAAAAGGGCCAATGAAGGAAACATATAGTACTCTTCCTTCTTGCCTCCTCTCTCAGTGTTAGTTGGTATGTAGAGAATACTTAAAGACTTCCCATCATCAGTAGAATTTCATCCAATCCTGAGATATTAATAAATCATTCCGTCTCCAAAGAAAAATCTCTAACGTAGTAATTAATTAATTAATCGCGGAACCAAACTCGCTTAACCATTCTCGGAGCGGCTCTTCTCTCAATTACAATGAATTTATTATTTCAATAGACTTATTTTTCAAATTGCTATGTGCTCCTTTTTGAAGATATTAGTATAGTGAACTTTCTCTTCTACCAACAGTTTTTTTTTTTTTATTAAATACGAAGGATGTCGCTTCTGGTCAACATCAATCAACCTGGGGAGAGACTTTTAAATTAATATTAGCCAAGGAAATTACTTCTCCAAGGTAAGTTTGAATCAGCATATCATAAATTGAATTCCTAGCGTTTAGCTATTACACTACACTAGTCCCCTCAAAACAAATGATCTCATTTACCGGAAGTGTGGCCCCATCTCCAGCTTCCTCTTGGACATAATTATTGACGTAAAGAAGTAAATGCCACCAATGCTTTTTGCAACCGTTTTCAAAAGTATCCGTTGCTAGTGGCCAATAAGGTCCATCACCAAAAAATTTAAAAATTGTTACATGGATGAATATCATAATAGCAAGAAGTGGAGTTAATCTATAAAAGATAAAATAAACAAATATAATCAAAAGGGTATTTTTCCGAGAATAGCAGATTTGTTTATATTAATTAATAAACTATACATCATAGTGTGCGACTTCTGCTTGATATAAATAAATAAATATATCTCGGGATTGGCGTAGTTGAAAAATAAAGTATTAACTAAAAGCTAACTAAAGAATAAAGACTAAATCGACAAGTACTTTTAACATAATTAATCATTTAGTTTTTGTTAGGAATCTATATATATATATATAAAATTAAGGTTTTGTCTGTACATTGGTTCAAATCACGCCAAATTTTGGTTGCACACGTTTCAAGCAAAGTTATGAACGAAAACACCCTCAAAAAATTCCTGTCTGTATGTATGTATGTCTGTCTATCTGTTTCCGTCGTTTCCGAAAAGTTGCTCACGATTCACGCAAAAACGGCTAAAGGGATTATTATGAAATTTCATATTTACATCAGATGTCTTCTAACTTACGTTTTTAGCTATAACGTTTTGATATTTTGACCCCAGAAGAGGGTTGGGGGGGGGGGCGCACGAATGAAAATTATCAAATAACTCCTAAACTATTAACCCTACGGCAAATTTTATAATAAACAAAGTTATAGGGGATGTGATTTCTGACAACTTTTGTTTAAAAAAATTTCCCAAAAAACCACCCAAAAAGGGGGGCGGGGGGTGAAAAAATGTAAATTCTTGCCCTTGGAGCAAACTAAACCAAATTTTGTATACATAATCTCTGGGCCTCTAGAGAGCTAGAAATGCAAAAACTAACCACCCAAAATGGGGGGAGGGTCAAAAAATGAAAATTCTTTCTCTTGGGCCCTCAACTAAATTTTGTATACATAATCTGTGGGTCACTAGAAGGCTAGAAATGCAAAAACTGGGTGCGGAAGGTGGGTGCGGGGGTGGAATGGGGGTGGGGTGAGGAGTGAGGCGGAGTAAGGTGGGGGTGCAGGGGGTGGTGCGGGGTGGAGTCCAGGGCGCTAGGCGGGGGTGTGGTGCGCAGGGTTGGAGGGCACGGGGTGGGGTCCGGGGTGGATGGGGTGCGGGGCCCGAGGTGGGTGGGGTGCGGGCGGGGGTTGGGAACGGGTGCATGGTGCGGGGTGGGGGTGCTGGAGGGGTTTGGTGGGTTCGGGGGGGGGGCATGGTGCGGGAGTGGGGGTGCTGGGTAGTGGGGGTGAGGGTGGGGTTCGAGGGTTGGGGGTCCAGGGGGCGTGCTCCCTGGCTAGCAAGAGAGCCGCCGAAGGCGGGCCTTGCAGCTAGTATACATATAATATTTTTAAAAACAGGGTATTCTCCACTCAATTAGGTAACTGGCGAACTCTGTCGACAGCCAAAGTCAAAACATTTTTTCATGATATCACTTCTAAGAATTTTATTTATACATGTCTTTGTACATTATGACTCTTAAACTTTTTTCAATTATAAAAGCTATGTTATTAAACTTTTAATAAGTATTTGATTTCAGACATCCTTACTTTAAACCCAACAGTTTTTAATTTGTTTTTTTCATTTTTCATTAGTGTTGCTGTATTTGTTTCAACTTACGAATGATTGGAAATAAAATAATAAATCATCTAAATATTTTAAGCTTCAATACAAACAAGGCTGTATCATGAAAATGGTCTAATTGTGGAGCTATGGTAAAATCAACTTTTTTTTCATTTTGATGAATGAAATAGAGGCCCGCACTTTTTGTTACCTGTATTATACTATTTTTGTATTAATCTATACAATATTTATTTCAAGCAGAAGATGCACTGTTTATTTATTCCTTGTAACAAGTATAGATACACAATTTGAAATTAACCAGTATGTACTTATTATATTTATTTTACCTAATATATCGATGAAAAAAATACAAAGGTACATTGAAATATTGAGCATCCTGCAGATTTTTTAGTCCTATATAAGTGACAAGTAATCCTCCTATGAAAAAAAACGTGTCCACTGAGAGAAATGCGTTTGATAAATATAGCCGGGAAAAATCAGTCAGATACTAAGAAATTACGATGGAAAATAAATATATAATCAACGAATTATTATTAATTAATTTTGTTTTCTTAAAAAACTTACGTTGAAGGCGTATGTCTTATTAACTGTAGGAAAAAAATAGAATAATAAATATCGGTGGCCGAGAATGACCCATGCGATAGAGAGAACTTTGATCCCGTTGATAGGCTCCAGAGCCCAATCAGGGCTTTCGGTGTTAAATAATTTTCGACCATTGTAGATAAGAGAAAATTGTCGAAGCCAGGTGAAAGTTGGTCTTGATTCGGAGGAGGATTGAAAATCATATACAGAACAAATTAAAATCCAAGCAGTCCAAATTGCAAAAAATGAGCTAAAATTAAAAAAAAAATAATAAAATAAATAAATAAAAATAAAATAATAATAAAAAAAGCAAGATATTATGTAAATAGAAAATAAATAATGAATAAGTATTTTATTGAATGTTTAAAAAAAATTGGGTTTGGGGGCTTAAGATCTCCAACTTTACATATACGTAAATAAAAATTATACCTTTTTACGAGTCTTGAAAAAAAAAATTACCTTCTAGGGTTTCTGGCCTATCGCAGTATTCAATTCACTCAACTTTTTTTTATTTTTTTGATTATTCGTGTTTAAAAATGTCTGAAAGATATGATAAAATAAGCTGACGTTCTGATGTGGCCATCCACTTGACTTACCATACACCCTGGCACCTAAAATTATTTATAATCTTGTAGGGGGGGGGGGTAGTTTTTGCATTTTTATACTTCTGGTGTCCCAATGATTATGTATACAAAATTTGGTTGAGTTTGGTAAATGGCCAAGATTTTCATTTTTTGACCCTACACCCCCACCCCTCTTTTTTGGGCGGTTAGTTTTTGCATTTTTAGACTTCTGGGGTCTCACTGACTATAAATCGAATGTTTTCTACATTTGATTCAATCGCGAATCAAATGTAGGTAATTGTTGTCAAATATTGAGTGAAAATAATATCTGAACTTATATATTTCTAACTTGAAATAATGATGTTAAATAAATTTA
Organism: Forficula auricularia; assembly: GCA_024734495.1. Taxonomy (NCBI): domain Eukaryota; kingdom Metazoa; phylum Arthropoda; class Insecta; order Dermaptera; family Forficulidae; genus Forficula; species Forficula auricularia. Next base: position 17,764,410 of record JALMQS010000128.1, read on the forward strand.
TAATTTTTCTCATTAATATATCAAAGAATAATTGATATATCAACGAGAATTATTTGAAATAGAATAATTTGTATGCATATTCCAATTTTGAGTCCTAAGTATGCGATACATTCTTCTGGAGACTCAGTCGGAAAGACAGACATTCTATTTTATTAATATTTGTAAATATTTCATAATAGCTTACATTGCAAAGATATCCAGTGAAGTGACTTTGGCTTGAAATGTTTGGTTCTCCCTTGCCTGGCATCCAACTACTTGATTAATTTTAAAAGGAATCTTGATAGGAACTTTCGATAACCAGTCGGATAATTGTTGCTGTATCTCTTCTGGCGAACAACTTTTTGGAAAGCAAATTCCAAAACTGATGCTGATATCAAACTGAAATGGAAATAAATATTATTTAGTATTATTATTTTGTGATTAATGGAAAGAAACACTAACGACGAATTCAGTCATAGACTTAATTCATTTAATCAAAAACATTGAAACTAAAAAAATTCTTCTTCTTCTTCTTAATCATTCAAATAAAGACACAGGTGTCTGTTTATCCAATGTATTCCAGCCTTCGGGGTCGTAGCTTTCCTTCCATCTTTTCTTTGGTCTGCCTCTGCTTCTGTACCCCCCTGGACGGTTTATGCAGAACAATCTTCGGGAGACGGTCGTTAGACTTTTTTTCCACATGTTAGGCCCAATATCGCCTTCAATTATTAACCCATTCAACTATATCTTTTATCCCGCTTCGATTCCTTAGTTCTTCACTGAGACTAAACTCAAATTTTAATATTTGTTATTATTAAATTAATATTTCAATCATTTCAATTGTAAAATTTTCTAAATTTAAATAAAGATCTAGTATAAGACAATCTTTCGTAAGTTCTTAAGAAATTGTAAGTCTACTTCTATGGACAATTTGAACTTTTATATGATCAAAATAATTGTTTTTAAAAGTGTCGAATATTTAGAAGTTTATTTTTTGCGGCGAATTAAATAATCTAATATTAATTATTAAATCTCTCCTTACTTTTGATGTTGGATTGACTGAAGCTAAGCAGTACTGAGGAATTACAGACTCTTTATCATCATTAAGATCCATACATTCGTCAAATTGACCCAAAGATATAAGGTTGCCGGTTAGAAGACCAGGAGGAATCTTTCCCCATGCATCAATCACTAAAATAAAAAATAAATTATAGAAATAGGAAGTGATTGAAATACAGGTTGATTGTCGTATTCTATAGAATGAGGATTATAAAATTATATTCCTAAAAACTTTAATAAAAAATCAATTAAAAAATATACAGAAATAAGGTATTTTTTTCTTATGGAATATTTTTAGCGGCCTTAAAAGTGACGCAACAATATCTGTCGGTCCTTCTCTCTGACGGAGAGAGCACTGTAGCTCTTATGCCAATCAAAATACAAACTTGAAATTTACCAACTATAGATATGTACATTAATTTTTCCCAAAATCAAAAATTGTAATAAAATTGTAATTAATTGACTATTTGAAGAGAAGATCGACTTTTCCATGGACTTGAAAATATATTTTTTTTTTATCATAGTCGTTAGATAAGTAACCCCGTTAAGATCAAATTAAGAATAATTTGGCTGTTGTTTCTTTGTTTTGTTTTTAATTTAATTCACTTTAAAATGACGGTCTGAGAGGTGAGAAGTGGTAATTTTTATGTGATTTTTGAAACTATCGTCGTTCAAAAGTGACTTAATTTTAAATTATAAAAAATTCCACGAAATCACTCATTCTCTCTTTACCAACGACAAATAATAACTTATTTGATATCTCAAGTACTATTTTCGAAGATATAAGTTACCTAAAGATTCTGTCTGACTCGGTTTATTTTTATTTTCTAATTAAAATATCTAGATCAAATTTGCAACTGCCTTAGTCCCCCGCAGCCCCTCCCTGCCCCGTACGCTAGCGTGGGACCAGCAAAGGGGCAGAGGCGATCTAATCCCTGGGTTACAGGCTACCTCAAACCAGACAAGATATATATATATATGCGCTGGAATGCATCTTACTCTAGATTGTACTAAAACAAATGAAACCCGAGCAACTTGCGCGAATTGCAACGGCGAACACCCGGCAAACTACCGCGGCTGTCAAGTAGCCAAGCAGCTACAAGAAATACGCAACAAACAAAAAAAATAAAAAACACCACAGATATGGCTGCCAAAACGAATAGAAACCTGGAACAACAAAAAACAAATTCCAATGAGCAAAAAGCGAACACAGCATCGAATGAACTAATCTCGCAACAGCAAACGAGCTATGCAAAGATAACTCAAAAAGAAATCACTACCACTGCAATAAATCCAGTGGAAAAAATGCTACAAGATATTATAATCAAGCTAAATCAGCTAGAAAACCAATACAGCAACATAAACCAAAGGTTAGAAAAATTAGAACAAATACAATACTCACAAGTTCAACTTTAAAACATGAAAAATTTAACAATTATGGCCTGGAATGCCAACGGACTCCTGCACAAACGTAATGAACTCCAAACAGTACTGGAAATAAACAATATAGATATATGTCTTATATCCGAAACGCATGCCACTCGAGAGACAATATGTAAAATAAAAGGATATAATTTTTATCACTCCTATCACCCCAGCAATTGCGCAAGGGGCGGAAGCGGTATCCTAATAAAACAAAGCATTCAACACTATGAAGATACTATACTACAAACAGAGAAAGCTCAAATCACATCAACAACAATTAAAACAAAAAAATATCCCATCACAATTGCTAGTATATACTGTCCACCCCGACATAAATTAGAAGAACATGAATTTACAGAAATAATACAACAGCTTGGAAATCGTTTCATTCTTGGTGGTGACTTTAACTCAAAGCACACACACTGGGGATCTAGATTGATCACCACTAAAGGTCAAGCACTCATGAGAGCTATTCGTTCAAATAAATGTGAAGTCCTATCAACAGGAAAGCCAACGTACTGGCCCGCGGATCAAAACAAACAACCAGATCTAATAGACTTTTTCATTACCAAGAATATACATTCTAACTACATTATGATAGAGGAAAATAATGAATTGAGCTCTGATCATACACCAATTATACTCACACTAAGTGAAAACCCAATCCAGAAACCCCACAACCCAGTATTGGTCAACAAAGGTACAGACTGGATAAGTTTCAGGATAGAACTGGCTCGAAATATTGACCTAAAGACCTCAATCGAAACCCAAGAAGACCTCGAGACAGAACTAAGCAAACTGGTTAACAGCATACAAAGTGCAGCTTGGAACAACACCCCAGAAATAAAAATAAAATTGCATGGAATAAATTATCCACGCGAAGTCATCCACCTCATTCGGGAGAAACGAAAAGCGAGGAAAAAATGGCTACAAACTCGCGCGCCAGCACACAAAACAACCTGGAACCAACTCACTCGTCGCTTAAATACAGAAATACGGAATATTAAATCAACATCAGTCCAAGCCTACCTCAGCGAACTGTCGCCCGAACGGTGTACAGAATACTCCCTATGGAAAGCCACGAAATGGAACAAACGCCCCATTTTACAAGCACCTCCACTCAAGGATGCTCAAAGAAATTGGATAAAGGATAACCAGAGCAAAGCTGATTTGTTTGCGGATTACTTGGCCAATACTTTCAAGCCAAACCCAGAAAGTACGAACCAACAACCACTTGAATATGCTGCGCTAAAAGATCATGAAACTAAAATCCAACCCACCACAATTAAAGAAATTCAAGAAATGATCAAGTCAGAAATTAAAACGAAGAAAGCCCCAGGATATGACCTAATAACAGGGCAAATCCTAAAAAACCTACCTAGAAAGGCTATTGTTCAAATTACCAAAATCACTAACGCAGTCTTTCGGCTAGAATATGTGCCACAACTCTGGAAGTTCGCAGAAGTTATTATGATACCCAAATCCGGCAAACCCCTAAATGAAATCACATCCTACAGACCAATCTCACTCCTACCAGTCCTCTCCAAATTGTTTGAAAAGCTAATACTTAGAAGAATAACACCCATCATCGAAGAAAGAAAGTTAATTCCAAACCACCAGTTTGGCTTTCGAAAAAAGCACTCGACAATCGATCAAGTGCATCGAATTATCACTAATATAGAACAAGCACTTGAAGAAAAGAAAGTAACCTCGGCAGTGTTTCTTGACGTCTCTCAAGCTTTCGACAAGGTCTGGCATGAAGGACTAAACCACAAAATAAGAAAAGCTCTTCCAGCATGCTACGCAAAAGTTTTTGAATCGTACCTTGCAGATCGATACTTCCGCATAAAACAAGAAGAAGCTTATTCTGAACTTAAAAAAATCAACGCTGGAGTACCACAAGGAAGTGTCTTGGGACCACTCCTTTATCTTCTCTATACCAGTGACCTCCCAGAAATTTGCTCTAATATAACAGCTACATTTGCAGATGATACCGCAATTCTAGCAACCGGACACAACAACTACGAATCTACACAAAAATTGAACACCTCACTTTCCAAAATCCAAGAATGGACTGCCAAATGGAGAATAAAACTCAACGAAACAAAATCGGTTCATGTTGACTTTACAAATAAAAAAGTCACGCACATACCTGTGTATATCAACAACAACATCATCCCATACTCCAATCAGGCCAAATATCTCGGAATGACGCTAGACACGCGTCTCCGATGGAAGGTGCATGTCAAGAAAAAAAGGGAGGAGCTTAATATCAACTTTAAAAAGATCTACTGGATAATTGGAAGAAATTCTTCAATGTCAATTGAAAATAAGCTCCTTTTATATAAGCAAGTACTCAAACCAGTGTGGACATACGGCATCCAGCTGTGGGGATGTACAGCACAGTCAAATAGAAACATTATACAAAGATTTCAAAATAATGTACTAAGGTGCATTGTAAATGCTCCTTGGTACATTCGAAACGCGGACCTCCATCGTGATCTTGGCGTGGAAACCGTCAGTGAAACCATTAAGAAGCTATCAGCAGCCCACCAGACGAGGCTGCAAGGGCATGTGAACGAGGAAGCCTTGCAACTACTCAACGTTGACACACAGACTCGCCGGCTGAAGCGTATCAAGCCTCATGAACTTTGTTAAAAACATTTTAATAAAAAATAGAGATAAAGACAATTATATATAAGAAATATATGATTGCTTGTTGTTTTGTGTTTTGTTTTAAGTTAAATCTATAGCAAAATTACTTATTAGCTGCGGCTAGCAGCTAGATTGTAATATTACTATTAATAAAAAAAAAAAAAAAAAATATATATATATATATAAAGTCAAGAAAATTTAAAAAAAATTTAATATTTTTTTAAAATTTTTTTAAAATTTTCTTTACTTTATTTGAATATGTTTCACCAAGAACCTACACCATTCTTGATTTTCGTCTTATTTTGACGAGTTCTATAAGAATCCGTTGTCAAATCACGGTGCTACGGAAAGCGTGATTCTAAAGTTACCATATGCTTGGCCCCTATTTAATATTTAATAAAATCATTTAGAGGGTGGGGGTCAAAAAAACAATTTTTGTACCAAACTCAATCAAATTTTGTATACATTATCAGTGAGCCCCCAGAAGACTAAAAGTGCAAAAGCTAACCAAAACTATTCAATATTTGGTTCGGTTTGGTCAAAGAGCCTAGATTGTATTTTTTGACCCCCCCCCCTCCCGCCTAATTTTGTTCCCAAAAAATATAATAATCTTTTCGTTATTATAAGATCATTTTATAGTATATTTTCTTTTTCTTGTTTTTCAGTTTGAAAAATCTTATAGTTTTAATTTTAAACCCCTCCTTAATTTTGGGTCCGGTTTCAACCAAAATCTTTTTAGATTCTTAATCTCAATCCACCAAAACAACATGTGAAATTTCGTTTTGATATTCACACTAATTTTTGTGTTAGAGCTTCCACAATAATTTGTTATCTCACGCACGTACTATAGTACTAACCGAGGGGTGAACCGCGACCTAAAATCGTGTACACCTACTTCCACTTCCACTTTCATTTCCAAGTAGAAGACAATAGATGACAATAGATTATCTAATGAATTCCAAAGTATTTCCAAATAATTCCAAAGACGGTGTACACCTAATTCCAATCGCGGTTCACCGCTCGATTTTGACAAAACAGTTAATATCTCGAAAAATATCATTTTTTCGAGGATTTTTTGTAGACTGCGTAAAGACATGGTTTCGCTCAATTTTTTTTAATCAAAATAGTTTCAGCCGTTTTTGAGATAATTCTAAAAAACGAAGCAAAAAAAACACTTTTGTCATGCACTATTACAATTCTTGACTATACCCTGTATGTTAAAGTAAAAACAATTGAAAAATAAAAAAAAAAATCGAAAAATTCACTTAACAAAAGGTCAGACAATGGACTGTTTTTCTAATATTTATAAAAAAATTTTAGGGAAAAATAATTTTTTATAAATATTTTTTTTATTATTTTATAGTTATTTGATAAATAGAGCCTTATCTCATAATGATTCATGATATTTCCCCTCTCTTAATTTTGGGTCTAATATCAATTAAAAATATCTCCTTTTAATTATGTGACTATTTTATTAGAAATTTCAGCTTTCTTCCATTTTTGTTTGAAAACGCCCCCTTTTTCTTTGTTTACTATCAATATCAATGGGAAACTACCCCTGTGAAAAATTTCCTCTGGAAAATTACAATGGAGAGGATACTCTCTCCACTGTAATCATCGAGTCTCGGAATCGAAATGGCACTTGAAGAAGAAGTAGAGTCTTCTCTAGATATTTAAATAGTCATCGTATCGAATTATAGATAATTTACTTAATTTTAGTAAATTAAAATATCAAAATGTTTGTTCATTAGAGTTTTTGAATTTGTAGGATATGAATAAGAATAAGCCTCGAGAGCAGGATTTATCTAACTTTCCACATAAATTTCACCATCACTGCCTAACCCTTTGAGTCACACAAATTTATATATAATGATCTTTATTAAACAAGATTTAATTTCCAACAGAAAAGTTCATATAAGTAAAATGTCTAAGATTAATAGTTTGTGCGTTAAAAATATTCTAATATTGTAGAATGAATGGACTTGAATCAATGACAAATAAGATGTCTAATAATGAGACATCCTCTGGAAATAAAAGACCAAATTAATTATAAATGAGAAAGAAATCGATCTTACTTTATCGATTTCATCTATCTGAAGGATCACAGTATGCCTATTATAAAAGAAAATAGCACTTTGATTAAGAATTTTGTAGTTTAAAAGAAATTGTATGAAAAGATTCAATTTCTTCTCTCCGAAAGCGAATCAACTAGAAATGGCCAACATTTTTATTTTTTTCTCATTAGATATTTATTCAAATCTATTGAAATTTCATATCTGTGTTTTATTTTCATTTATTTTTTATATCAAATAATTATTATTAGGAAATTTGTATTTTAAAGGGTAGTTTATTTGAAGTCCAATTTGAAAAAACGCTAATAACTCCGTTGAATTTTTTTAAAAAATATGAAATTAATAGATATTATAAAACAATTAATTATGAATCATTTAATATCATTTTGAACGAAATCGATTTGGCACTTTTTGAGAAAATTGAAAATTTTTTATAATGAGACAACTAAAAATCCACTTAACTGTTCAATTTTAAGCGATTTTTCAAAACCTGCATTTTATTACTGAACTTTTTAAATGGATGGAACATAAAATATGAAAAATTTTTTTTTTAATTTTTTTGACTTAGTCCACTTTCATAATTATGGGCACATATATAAAATTAAGGCTTTGTCTGTACATTGGTCCAAATCACGCCAAATGTTGGTTGCACACGTTTCAGGCAAAGTTATGAACGAAAACACCCTCAACGAAATTCCTGTATGTCTGTCTGTATGTTTCCGTGGTTTCCGCGAAAAGTTGCTCACGATTCACGTAAAAACGGCTGAAGGGATTATTATGAAATTTCATATTTGCATCAGATGTCTTCTAACTTAGGTTTATAGATTCATAATGTTTTGATATTTTGACCCCAAAAGGGATTTTGGGGGTGCGCACGAATGAAAATGATCAAATAACTCCTAAACTATTAACTCTACGGCAAATTTTATTATGAGCAAAGTTGTAGGGGATGTGATTTCTGACAACTTTTCTTTAAAAAAATTTCCCCCAAAAACCACCCAAAAGTGGGCGAGGGTCAAAATATGAAAATTCTTGCTCTTGGACCAAACTCAACCAAATTTTGTATACATAATCTGTGGGTCCCTAGAAGGCTAGAAATGCAAAAACTAACCAACTAAAATGGGGGGGGGATCAAAAAATGAAAATTCTTACCCTTAGAGCCAACTTAACCAAATTTTGAGGGCACGAGATGGGATCCAGGGTAGCTGGGGTGGTGGGGTGGGGGCGGCCTTGAGGGCACGGGCGTGGGGTCCAGGGCGGTGGGGGTGATGGGGATCTAGGGGGCGTGGTCCCTGGCTAGCAAGAGGGCCGCCGATGGCGGGGCTTGCAGCTAGATTTAAATAAAATCAGTCATGGTCACAATAATTATACATTAAATTGATGTACATTTAATTACGCAATAATATAATAGATAACACTTCCTGTTCTCCTCAATTTGGGCTTAATTTTTTATACAAAATATTACTAATAATAATAAATTGTAATTAGTTATAATGGGAGGAGGGACTCGTCATTCAACAAGGTGAAATCTAAGCACTTTGATATGCATCCGGGGAATTTAGTAATTTAATTAGGCTCTAAAAGTTATTTTAATATCTCAAGATGGACAAAAATTTGGATTAGACAGAATCTGGAAGAGATAAGGAGTCAAATTAAAAACTTAACAAGGGAACTGGAAGTTTATTGTTTTAGAAAACATCATAGGGGTTGGCACTCGAAGTGTTACCATCTGCCGTGAAAAGATTTTAAACGATGCTTTGTTACCTTGGGCAAGTAACAAATCGGTAACAAGTTGGACGTTTCAACAAGACTCGGCACCATCCCATAAAGCACGTGAAACCCAATGTTTTTACAAGAAAAAGTTCCCAGCTTCATTTCTTCACAGCAATGGCCACCATATTCCCCGGTCTTAAACCCTGAGGATTTTTCCATATGGTTCATTCTTGAGGCCAAAGTATCAACTAAAAAATATCAGACGGTCAACGCCTTAGAGATTGCTCTTCGAAAAATACCATTAGACCAAATTCGCGCAGCGTGTGAAGCCTTCCAGGACAGACTCGATGCTATTATCCGCACTAAAGTTGGCTACATCAAACAATAACATATTTTTATTATAATTTGAAATGTGTTTACGATATACTGAAGTTTTTAAATAAATAAACTGACACGTTCTGATCTGGCCATCTACTTGACTTTACCATACAACCTGGCCCCTCACTTTTATTTAATATTTAATCATGTAGGGGGGGGGGGTTTAGCTTTTGTATTTTTAGACTTCTGGACGTTCACTGAATATGTATACAAAATTTGGTTGAGTTTGCTCAAATGGCCTAGATTTTTAATTTTCAACGCCCCCTCCACCCCTTTTAATTTTGAATTGATATGCACCAAAATCTAATCAGCTCTTAATCTCAATGCACCAAAACTACGTGTGAAATTTTATTTTGATATTCACACTAGTTTTTGAGCTAGCTCGTCCACAAATATTTGGTAACGCACAGACTAACAGACAGACTAACTAACAGACATTTTGACAAAACAATTATTGTCTCGAAAAATATAATTTTTTCAATGTTCCCTTATTGGGGCTTTTTTGTAGACCGAAATACCATGGCTGCGCTCTAATTTTTTTAATCAAAATAGTTTTTGCCGTTTTTGAGATATTTCGAAAAATAGAAACAAAAAAATCACTTTTTTTATGTACGATTAAGTAGGTATGGTCAAGTAATACCCTGTATGGTAAAGTAAAAAAAATAAAAATTGAAAATATTACATAATTATTAATTAGTAACACTTCGAGCGCCGACCCTAGAATGATGAATTCAACCTTTCCCCTTTATAGAATAATCGACTGTGGTCAGAGAGGAATTCTAGCGAATATAATATTGAACCTTGAATTTAAAATTTTTGACTAAAAATGAATTCCCTTATCTAATCAACATTTGTTTATAATAATTTAAAAGCTAAGAGAGAGCTAAGCTCTGTGATTAGAAATACCCGCCTTGTGGAGTCTATGGACGGAAACTGAAAATGAGTATCTTGATAACTATTTGATAAAATTCTCAATATATACCATATATTTTAACTGATAATAGAGGCAAGTGAATGTCGTTCTCAGTTAACACTAATCTGGGAAAGCACTTTCAGTTTATTAATTTTATTAAGATTTACCTAATATAAAAACAAGTAAAAGATATTTCCTAATAATTTGTTAAAATTTGTACAAAGCAAATCGAGTGAATTCAATACTAAGGCCGTCCGGGAGGCAGGCTGAGCTTAACGAGTAAATAAGGCCCACATCTCTTTTTAGTTGTATCTCCTATCTTATAAATTAGTTGTTTGTATCGCGTAAATTGTAATTTTTACTTACTCTTCAGTGCCCAGTTGTTTCCAGTCGTTAAAGCTGAGATCATTTTATCCGTGTCGTTCATACATTGCGCGCTTATATTAATCCTTTCTTGTGCCTGAATCGGCTTATAATTAATGTTTCTCAGGATTGCTGGCGGCATCCAGGCTGGTCGAAACGCCTCAAAAGGATCTTGTGGCATTTCGTGAAAGATATCCTTGGGCAGCCAATTGGATAACATAATCGATATCCCTTCATCTTCTTTTGATTCACAATTAACATTTGTTATAAGAAATAATAAAAGAACGAACACAAGTCTTGAGAGAGCCATCTGAAAATAATACACATTTATAATTCTTATCAGGGTAGCTATAATCAGAGATATGATAATATTGATCATTTGGATAACAGGTGAATATATAGATACCTAAGATTGCAATTTGCTTTTCAAATTTATATGAATGAAAAAAATGATTAACAAAATATCTAAGAGTATTTTATTATGATGTTTATTATTACATATTATATTATAAAAAAAATCATGACATATTGTCATTATTTTTTGTAGTATTACTTTTAAGTGACTCAGAGAAGATAAGTCAAATTATCAACATTATGAGTAATATTTATAATTTCAATTCATAATAGTATACGACCTTGGAAAGACCACGAGGCAATTCAATCTTAGAAAATATACTATAGAAGTAATAAAGACAGAAAGGTGAAGTTTCGAAACAAATAAAGTGGAGGGGGGGGGGGGCAATGATCAAAACTTTCCAAAAGTTCAAAAAATAAAAATTATTTTAGCCTATAAATATAAATAAATAAATGGAGGAAAAAGTTAAAACATTTGACACTTTTCGATACGCTCGCCAGTTAGAGCAGCCCTAGTAATAAAATTAAATATAATAAACTATTGGAAATTTATTTTTTATTTTAATTATCTTGAGAAAAAATAATATTTACTGCATTTTGGAACCGGAAATTAGAAAGCTAGAAAATCCAAAATCTAATCAGTTCTTCCTAATTCAAAAGACTGATGATGAAGATCAAATCTTCGAAACTATAGTCTCAAACAAATAAATTATATATATATATACAATACATATATATATATATTTGAAATTATATGTACAATTTATATATCTCAATCAGAAGATTTTTGCCTTAATTCAACACCAAGCCGAGTGTTATTATTCGTCTGAATAGAGCGAGTCCTGATTAGTTGAAGGCTCAGACGATTCTCTATATACATGTATAGTGTATACATTTCAATATTTAGATAGGAGTTTTAATTAGGTATACATTTTGATATTTTTTTTGGCAATTCTCCTCAATATTGATTCATTTTTTGAATCATCGCGTGGAAAGCAGCATGCTTGATGAATTTGCCAAGGACACCTTTTCCTCTTGAAATTAGAGTCATGAGTGTGAAATATTGCACCACTTGCGTTTATTTAAATACATGTACAAGCTCTTCAGTGTTATATACAAATCATGTTTTGATAAGAAATAAACGATAATACTTATATCACCTTAAATATCCGGTTCTAAATTAATTTCAAATCTTTTTTTGTTAAATAATATACATTTAATATATAAAATATTATTTTATATTAGAGAGAATATTTTTAATTCTTATTTAGATTAAATGGCTTATTTTCCTTGTTGCTCAGACACATGTGAATTAAAATTGTCCCAAGGAGAGGAAGAAGTGATGAATCATAAAATGACAAAGCTAAAGAAAACTCAAGTCTACAAAAGATATATGTCTACTAATTAGTTTATATCTATATAATCCTATTTAATGAGCAAAAATTATTTATATATATTCGTAGGTTCCGAGTATAGTCTGATCGATTATGATGAAACCAACTTTATTAACCAATTTCTTAAACAATCTTTAACTATGAGAAAACTCAATTTGATAGTTTTTTCTTATTAATTGGAGTAAAGTAAAAACAAGTTGGCGAGAAACAAAAGAGATGCCTGTTATCATAAAAAAGCACATGTATTGAATCAAAACAAACAGGTGGTTGATGATAAATGAACATTAATTAAAAATAATACATATTAATAAAAAATATCATTTTGGCTCTTTTTATAAATTTAAACGATGATATATTATTCAGCCAAGTTTGATTAAATTTAAAATAAAAGTTAAAAGTAGTATATTATTATTATTTTTTATTTTTAATTCAGTTAAAAGTCTGATTTTTAATAGCAGCCAGGATTTAATCAAAGTGAAATAAATGTAATTTTTTTCCCTCAAACCCTCGCTCCGCCAGGTGATTAAATAATTTTATGCGTAGATATTTTTCAGTAAATATTTGAAATTTTTGATAATTATTATTTTAATTTACCTATCCAAGAATGAAAAGTAAAAAAATCTTTTAACTTATAAGTAGGCTACTTCAAACTATACAGACACCCACTATCTCCCTTTAGCTCTTCCTTTTCAATGCCAATGAGGTGCGAATGTACGTAACACGACCGGATTAAGATTTATTTTTTTCTGAAATAATTACAACAGTTCGTTCCATGTTAGTTTGTTTTCGTCTATTAGAAAGAATAATAAGAAATCAATTAAAAGCGTTTAATTCTTAAGGAGAAATCAATAAGGTTGTCTGCCCTATTTATGCAAATAAACAAATTATATATATATACATATATATATTGACGTTCATCAACAGTCTTTTATTTTATTCTGTTTTCATATACGGTATAAAGTACAATTTCATTATTCATTAAGGAAATAGTTGAAATGTGACTAGAAGTGAGTTTTATGATGAATAAAATTGAATAAATTATTTAAATGATTTATTTACCTATAAATAGGATGCTGAATTCATATAGGTATGTGGTGTGTGACTGAGCCGAAGTTGGAATATACTATGTCTTGAGAACATTCAGCCATGTAGGAACTAGAAATACTGACTTGCCTGGACTGTGGTATGGAGGGAAATAATCCGAGATCGCGGGGATTCCCGATCCAGAATCGAGCTGTGAAGTGTGACCGAACTCACTATGCGAATTGGCAAGAATGAGTTAGAAAAATTATTCACGTTATCCAACCTTGAATCGTCGAGCGTAAGCAAAAGCAAAAGTTGTCACCCTGGGTGGGGGGACTTGGGGAAATAGAATCTAGAGTGGGGGCGAGGATAAATATTACTTTACTTTAGTTTTGCTTACAGTGAAAAATAGCCTCCTCATTGATAAACATTTCAAGTGTTATCTGAGCTTTCTGAGCCTTTTGTTTTCATCTACCTATATATATGGAGAAATTGCAAAGTTTCTCGTTGCCAAAGTTTAAAGATTATACATACTAGTATATCATACAATACAGCATAATATGTGATTGAAACTAGTTCTTTCAATTTGTGATCTAGTTCTGTGCATTGAGATGGTGAAAAGATTTCGCTTAAAATGTTATTTTTAAGTATTTTTACATTTATCTATAATTTTTATTATTTATTTTTGTAATTTTCTCTTTAAAAAACAGTTTGTAGATTTAAAAAATTAAATTATATAATGATTAGCTATTGCTAGAAAAGTGGTCATACTTTATTTATTTTTTTATATTTAATTTTAATTCCATTTTACATTATTTTATCTTACAGTAATTTAAAAATTTTTATCTTTTCATTTTATTAATAAATTTTCATTATCTATTGCTAGATACATATCATTCTTTATTTTTATTTTAATATTTTTATATATTTTAATTTGTTTTTTTTTTGGCCTTTCGGCTTTTCTAGCCATCAACCAATTTACGATACTATTATTTTTTTTTAATTTTGTCTTCTAACTTAGGGATCAGAATTTTATCCGGTTGCCGCGAGTCAGATTCGAACCCGAGTCCACTTGATTAGCAGGCTTGTACGCTATCCTCTTGACCAACCCGATCCCCAATTTTTTTAAAAGATTTTTTTTTTTTAAATGTTTTTATCAAAAAATTATTTGAATCCAAGTTGTTTAAAAACGTATTCTTTAATAAACACTTTAAAAATGTGATTTTGAGAGAAATCAATTATTTTTATAAAAAAATCTTCAGATCACGTTTGCGTGTTTCGAACCTAATCATCTTTCATCCTCAATTTAAAAAAACTACATATGAATTTTCGATCTGATATTATTTTGTTTTTTGATCTATAGAGTAAAGCGCACACAAACTCAGAACACAGATGTTTTGACTAAATAATTATAATTATTTATATCTCATGAAAATATTTTTGTTGTTGTACGCTATAAAACACTACGCTTAACGTTGTGATTTTGAATAATTTGTTTTTTTACCAAATTAGTTTTAGTAGTTTTTGAGATATTTCTAAAAAATGAAGCAAAAAGACTACTTTTTTCCTCTATTACCGGACTTCCTTATATTTATTTATTTATTTATTAAACAATGCTCTGAGGCAAGATTCCTCATAGAGCAGATACAATAAATTATTTGATACAATATACTGAGAAATAATATAAGTACAACATTATTACACTTTTTAAATAACAGATAATTTTAAAGAACAACACCAACACCATAATTTTAAAGAACAACACCAAACCAACGCCAACACTCTATAAATTATAGTTAACAAGTAGTTAGATAAGCTAAGTATAGTTTTTTATGTCATCAAGGAAAACAGTTTAAAATTATTCTATCTTTATAGAATTTTTTAGTCAAAGTTAATTCATTTAACTAAAGAAGAAATAAACTCACTTATGAACGAAATTCTATACTATACTATACTAGGTGTCGTAAAAATATATGTACCTATATTTATTTATATTAATCAGAAGACAAACTCTTTAATTTATTCCTTATACAAAATGTATTATAATAAGAATAAAATTATATAATAAACATTTTTGAATAGCATTTACCCTGCTTTATTTTAATTTGCTCTTTAGCTATACAGATGATCAGTATAAAAAATTGTATAATTACATATTCTATAGATATATGTAAAATTAAAAATGGGTAGCTTAAGAAATGAGAATAGCTGATCTAAATTTAAAAAATCTTAATATTAGTAAACTAGAAAATGCTAGAAAAATATTAATAATAGTTTTCTGATTGAAAATACTTCAACTTCACGTAAAACAAAAATAATAATTTCTCGTGTTTCAGAATTACATTTTCATGGACACCACACACACTGATGAAAGCTTCGATTCTTATGGAATTAATACAATAGGTCAAGTTTGATGTTTAAAGGGAAACCTTCAACTTGAAACCATATATTTAAATACATATACTATTTCAAATGGACGATAAATACTAATTTAAGGTAGTTATATCGCACAGTAGTAGCAAAAAGTTAATGCTAAATTATATAGTACAGACCTTAGACCATTTAAATTTTCCTTTTTTTCCTTTTTTGCTCATTGTATTGAAAAATGAGAAAAATAATTTTGTCTGTGGGTCTGGATTCAGATACCCACGATAATTGAAGAACGAAAAGTCGTAGAAAGTTCGTTCTTGTGCTAAAATATTTGTATTTCCAATAGAGGGAGCTAATTAGATTTTGGCTTTTCTAGCTTTAGAACTTCTAGTTAAAAAATAAAAAAAACATTATTTTAGGAATGATTTTAATTCTCGTATTAAATCAATGTTATAATATCGTTAATAAAGTAAAGGTGTGTATTTTCACAGTGAATGAAGTAAAACTCAAAGAGGTTTATACAAACTCAATATATTTCGCTATAGATCATAGTTTACAGGTTAAAAACTATACTATTTGAACAGTGACGATCTATAAAATATATTATCAAATCATGTATCAATATAACAAAATATAACATCCAAATCAGTACGTATATGATTTAGATGTTATATTTTGTGATCACTGTTCAAATAATATTAGTTTTTAACCTGTAAACTCCTGATGATGGACTAATAATCCGAAATATATTGAGTTTGTATAAACCTCTTTGAGTTTTATTTCATTCACTGTGAAACTACACACCCTTTACTTTATTAATTAAAATCATGTTTCACCTAAAACCTACACCATTTTCTCTAAGTAAAATTATAATATAATCATGAATTAACAATTTATTTTATATTTAAGTTTATTATTAATTAATTATAAAGGCGTCTCTAACCTAAATAAGTTTTCACATTTTATTATTTAATAAATGCAGCGAATGAGCGTTTGATTCATTAAAATCTGATCGAAGAAAAAGACTAAAAATGATCTAGATAACAATGATCTCTATTCTTTTAGAGCTAAGCTAATTGCAAGGATGCCAAAAACAAATTCAAAACTAATTATTAGATAATTTCTTAATTTCTATTATTTTTATAGGCTTTTACATCTAGGTAGAAAATGTTAGATCGAAATGAAAATAAAATTTAGATAATTATCATCAAATTATTAATTCATCGAAACTGCAAAAAGCGCACCGAGCCTTGAAAAAGTTTCACTTTTCCTCCAATTTAATGTTTGATACATAGATAAATGATACATACAATCGAATCAGTAGCGGAACTTCAATACTACACGACCCCGCAACGTTTCCCAAATTTTTCGGATTTAATGATCTATTAATTATACTAAAATTGTCTCTATTTAAATAAAAATAAAGATACACTGACAAAAAACATACTTACAGTTTTAGTCTAGAAAAATAATAAAGTGCTGTGCCTTTTCTAGATTAGGGTAGGGTTAATAAATTCTAACTTTTTTAAATTATTTAATAAATGTGCGGATGAGCGATTCTTTCATTAAAATCTTAGAAGGAAAACTACTAAAAAAAGCTGATAGAATGATCTCCTTTCTTAAGAGCTAAGGCATTGCAAGGATGCCAAATACAAATCAAAGTTATAGTTTAGAAAAATATTAAAGTCAAAAAAGTTTGGTATAATAACGTTTTTCAGATACTCATTGAATACTCACTCAACTTATAATAAAACAATCAATAGTATCATCTAAATTAAATCCTCTTAAAATACTTAGTTTTCTTTTGAATGACATTCTCCTAAGGCAATATGCTATTTAATAATAGAATTGTTTATTCGATACTACTAATATAATAATTGTTTTCTGAGTACTGAGCCCCTAGAACGAGCCCTTGTCGCTAGTCCCAGTGATGTTAAGTATATTTAATAGGCACATATTAAATTTGAATATCTGAAAAGATTAATTTATATCAAAACGTGTAGACGGTACCAGTAATTTTTAGTGAATTTATAATGATCAGAAAAATAATACTTAAAATTCAGTGGATGAGATTTCCCTACCGACCGACTGTCTTGAGAGAAGCTTCTCTCGATACCTAAGAAAGAAAGGGATCTTATTTAATCAATTTCAAATAATAGTAAATTACACATTGTGCTTTTATAATAACATAAATAATAAAATAATGAATAATTTTAATTAAATACTAATAATATGAAAATAGCTTTCCTTATCCTTTGAGTCTTGGGCCACTGATGGTTGCCAAACCTAAGAATGTTTAAATATAATACATATAAATCGAATATTTAAATTATTTTATTTATTTATTATATTAAATATTCTCACACTTAAATATATAGAAAGATATTTCACTAGGGTATATTGAATGAGCTTGATGAAATGACGTGATTCCTATGCCGAGAGGGTTGTCTCAACCTCACCATAATACAGACCAAAAGGTTTATAAATGAGAAAGAAAACTATTTTATTTTATCGATTTAATCTATATGAAGGTACACGTAATGTTTGTAATATACGAAAATAGAATTTAAATTAAGAATTTTGTAGTTTGAATGAAATACTATGAAAACATTCAGTTTCTTCAATGGGGCAGAGTAATGGCAAAAGGGTTTAATTTTTTTCCTCATCAGATATTCAATTAAATCTATTGAAATTTCATATCTATGAAATATTTTTAAAAACTTTTATATCAATAGTTTTTATTAGAAAATTTGTATTTTAAAGGGTAGTTTATTTGAAGTCTAATTTGGAAAAACAGTAATTACTACTTTGAAATAATTTTTAAAAGTATGAAATTAATAAATATTCTAAAACAATTAATTATTAATAATTTAATTCAATTTTGAACGAAATTGATTGATTAGTTTTCAAGAAAATGCTAAAAATCTAGAAAAATCAAAACAAATGACTCGCTGATGCCGGATGACTTGCGACCCAGCTCTTGATAAAAAATAACTAAAGAATTATAAATCAGAAAGAAAACGGTCTTATTTTAACGATTTCATCTATCTGATCGTTTATAGTATGTATATTATATAAGAAGATAGCATTTTTATTAAGAATTTTGTAGTTTAAAAGAAATTGTATGAAAAGTTTCAATTTCTTCTCCCCGGGAGCAAATCAACTAGAAATGACTAAAAGTTTTATTTTTTTCTCATTAGATAGTGAGTCAAATCTATTGAAATTTCATATGTTTATGTTATTTTTATTTATTTTTTATATTAAATAATTATTATTACCAAATTTGCATTTTAAAGGATAGTTTATTTGAAGTCAAATTTGAAAAAACGCTAATAACTCTGTTGAAATTTTTTTAAAAAATATGAAATTAATAGATATTATAAAACAATTAATTATGAATCATTTAATATCATTTTGAACGAAATCGTTTCAGTACTTGTTGAGAAAATGATCAAAAACCATCTGAGCCGTCTCAAAAACGATGCTTTTTGAAAGCACGAGATGCCTATGAAAAAGTTGAAAAAGTCATATGAAACGAAATATTGACTTGTGACATGGAATTGAATTTTAAAATGTTTCTAAAACGGTCTTTCATAGACTTTTTTCTGGGTTTTGACGATTTTCTCAAAAAGTACTGAAACGATTTCGTTCAAAATTGAAGTAAATTATTAATAATTAATTGTTTTATAATATCTATTAATTGCATATTTAAAAAAAATTAACGGAGTTATTAGCGTTTTTTAAATTGGACTTCAAATAAACTACCCTTTAAAATTCAAATTTCTTAATAATAATTATTTGATATAAAA
Source organism: Forficula auricularia (assembly GCA_024734495.1). Taxonomy (NCBI): domain Eukaryota; kingdom Metazoa; phylum Arthropoda; class Insecta; order Dermaptera; family Forficulidae; genus Forficula; species Forficula auricularia. The sequence goes on from JALMQS010000128.1 coordinate 17,783,917, forward strand.
ATAAAATAAAAATAACATAAACATATGAAATTTCAATAGATTTGACTCACTATCTAATGAGAAAAAATAAAACTTTTTGCCATTTCTAGTTGATTCGCTCCCAGAGAGAAGAAATTGAATATTTTCATACAATTTCTTTTAAACTATGAAATTCTTAACCAAAATGCTATTTTCTTATATTAGACAGATACTGTGAACCTCCAGGTAGATTAAATCGATAAAATAAGATCGATTTCTTTCTCATTGATAATTATTTTCGAGAGGGAGTGTTGAGATCAGAGACACATTATTTGTTACTGATTCATAAAGTCCATTCACCCTACAATATTGGAATCTCTCTTTTAACTCGTAAACTATTGATTTTAGACATTTTCTTTTAATGACCTTTTCTGTTGGAAATTAAATTTTGATTAATAAAGGTCATTTTAAAAATTTGTGTAACTCAAAGGGTTAGGCACTATTGGTGAAATTTAAGAAGAAAGTTGGTTAAATATTGATCTAATTCTAGATATTCTACATATAAAAAAATTCTAATTAAGAAACATTGATAATTTAATTTATTAAAAGAAAATTAATTATGTATAATTAGTTCCGATGATTATTTAAATATCTGTTTTATATATATGGTGCCCCTTAGATTGAATGTGAAATCTTTTATTGACATCCGTGTAACCAACCTAATTCAATATTTTTATTTAAAAAATTACGTGGCCAATTCATTGGACTAGAATTTTTGATATTGAAAAATATTTACATTTATATAACTCGTAAACTATTGATTTTAGACAGTTCTCTCATAAAAACTTTTCTAAATGTCTTTTTTTATTAAATATAAAATAAAATTATTTTCATTTTCTTTTTCATAGTTTGAGTTTTGAATTTTGAAAGTCCTCAAAAATATTAGTTGATCTGGGATCTGATTTTTTTCTCTAAAAGACCCTGCTAACCGGGATAGTTAATAGTATTCTTAAAATAATTGCAAACTTTGGAAATGATAATTTATTTCACACAATGTGTTGGAAGATAACAATAGAATTATATATTTTAGAATAAATATCAAAAATATCTCTGAAAGCTCTTGTATTTTGTCTGAGTTTAATGTATTTATTTCTTTATTACTACCATCTTTTAAAAGATTTTCTATGTTGTCTCAATTTCTTTTTAATACTTACTGTCAATTTCAAAAAGCTTATATAAGAAACTAAAATTATCATCTTATGTTTTAAATAGCGTGGAAATAAAGGATCACTCCAGGGGCTCAAGAGCTAATTTTTCATTTCATTTTATCAGCCAATAGTTTATTCTTTTATCTATTATAATCAAGAGGGAAAAAATAATTGAATATTGTAGCTCATCTTGTCTGAAATCGAACTTGAATTTGAATTATTTTTCCATTTAGATCTTTTTAACTGATTGAATTATTTTTGCTGTTATAAGAAAAATATTGAATTACAAAATATAAATAAATAACTGTACTAATTAAAATTCTCAAAATGTAGTCTGAATTTGAACTTGATTCATGACGGTGTGCGCCTGTATTTAGGCAACAATTTGCGCGCAGAAGAATGAAAGCTGCGTAAGAGCTAGGTGAGTCCAGTCGTTGATGGAATGCTGCCACAGATTATGGGCATGTAGACAGGCCATCAAGTAGATATGTATGAAAGGATAATTTTTAAATAAGCTTTAAATAGGTAGAGAATAGAAAAGATAGAGTTTATCATATAAACATTCGAGTTTTCCCGATTTGCTGCATCAGTTCCATTTTATTAATGTGATTTTGCCTTTTACTTTATACAATGTGAAGCATGGATAAAGTATTGGCATCGTTCTCGCGCCAAGCGCTACTTCAAAAGATCTTCAGTTAAAGACTACGGAACCCATGCGAATTAGATTTCATTTGACAATTTAATTAAAATTTTCGTTTAGAAAAAATTCAGATGAAAAGTGTATGAAAAAAAGAGATTTTGATTTAGTTGAATATCTATAATATCTAAATAAATAATTAATAATACAGGTGTGGCCACTAACCTTAACTTTGGGAGCCGCAAATTTATAAAATTGTTTCAAAGCGAGCCACATTGTTTGGAGATTAATTAATGTTTTATTAAAAAAAAGACACATTTTTTTATTTTATAAAATATAAATGAAGTAGGTAACATTTATTTTTGCTCTACTTACTTATAACATTTGTGTTCAATTACAATAAAAAAAGAAATAACATTTTACTTTTGAGAAGTGCTTTTACGAGCGTTCATGTTAGTTCTTAGTTTGGAAATCTGGCTGATAAGACTGGTCGACAAAAAATTTTTCCTCTTAAACCTAACAATGAATTCCAACAGAGTTTTATACGCTGATTATCATGCAATTTCCTGATTTTTTCCAACACGTCAGAGTTTTAAGATATTATCGGTCAAAGTGACGAAAAAGGCCATTTTGACCTATTTTCCCATTAAATATTAAACAACAATATTTGAAATCAAAATATTTTTTTGACGTAATAGAAAACAGCTTCCTCTTTGATTTTCAAATTGCCATTTGATTGTAGCTCAATTAGAACTCGAGTTATAACTAAAAAAACTAAAACTACGTGATTATAAAGGATAATAAACATAGATAAAAACAATCAGTAGAGATTGTGGTGTTGGTGCAAGGTGAAACATCTTTAATAAAGATAAGAGTAAATAGATATTTTATTTAATATGGATTTACTATGAGTTAAGGATACTGGGTCACTTATTTCACATTAAAATTAAAAAATTAAAAGATATAAATTTTTTTTTCTTTTTCAATATATATATTTCGGGCTATCAACCCATCTTCAGGAAATACAGAAGGTAACTAAATAAAATTTATTGAATGACAGGCTATATATATGTTTATTGAACAGAGAGACAGAATTTATCAAATTATTTTAAAAGGACACTTTCTCTTAAGCTGTTATTCAAGAAAGAAATTCGGGTTGACCTTTTACATTTACATAGGATTGTTTGGGTAAAAGGCAGGATTTGTGAGGTCATTGACTTATGTCTCTGGGTTGGAAACTGATTTTTACATTTGGATATTAAAAAAATCAATTCTTCTGTTTGATTTTACATCTAGTTGATTGTTGATAACATTTTCATCATTCTGACTAATGGCATATTTTATTTCCATGGATTCAAGAAGGTCCAATCTTAATCTCTTTCTCTTTCGAAATGAATAGGGGAGGGGTTGAGAAGGTGAGAGGTATTTTTCAAAATTAATAAAAAACACACGCTTTCGCCAATTACATTCCCTCACAATCGAGATCTGGAAAAATCTATAAAAGAATCCCCCTTTATTTCCAAACATACAACCTAATCTCAACAGCAAATATTCTCCAGAAGCATGGTATCACTCCAGCCCTTTATAATATAAATAATTTATCCTCCCAATTAATAAATAATAAATTCGAACAAAAGTATGATAAAATAATATAGATCTGGGTGTGTACAAATTTCTCATTCCCTACGATTGCGAGGCTAATTTATATTGGCCAAACGGGACTGATCTTTTATAAAACGGCACATAAGAACATTTCAGCTTCCCACAGACAATTAATAAGAAACCAGCCCATAAATCCAGACTCTACTTCCGCATTTGCTGATCATCTATATGCCTTAGATCATGTACCTTGCTACCTTCTGACCCCTCCCCTATTCATTTCGAAAGAAAAGGATTGAGATTCGACCTTTCTTGGATCCATGGAGCTAAAATACGCCTTGTCAAATGATGAAAAATCTTATCAACAATCAACTAGATGTAAAATCAAATATAATAATTGATTTTTTAATATCCGAATGTAAAAATCATTTCCAACCCAGAGACATCAAGTCAATGACCCTCACAAACTTGCCTTTTACCCGAACATATCCTATGTAAATAAAAAGGTCAACCCGAATTTCTTTCCGAATGCCAACTTAAGAGAAAGTAGTCCTTTTAAAAATAATTTGATAATTCTGCCTCTGCTCAATAAACATATATAGCCTCTCATGCAACAATTATTTAATTTAGTTACCTTACTGCTATTTCCTGAAGATGGGTTGATAGCCCGAAATATATAAATTGAAAAAGAAAAAAAAATTTTATATCTTTTAATTTTTTAATTTTAATGTGAAATAAGTGACCCAGTATCCTTAACCTCATAGTAATATCCATATTAAATAAAATATCTATTTACTCTTATCTTTTTATAGATAAAGAAACATAAAGTCTTAGTTTTTTATTTATAACTCGAGTTCTAATTGAGCTAAAATCAAGTGGTAATTTGAAAATAAAAGAGGAAGCTTTTTTCTATTACGTCAAGCAAAATATTTTGATTTCAAATATTGGTGTTTAACATTTAATGGTACTCGATAATAGGTCAAAATGCCATTTTTTGTCATTTTGACCGATAATATCTCAAAACTCTGACATCTTGTAAAAAATCGGGAAATTACATGATAATCAGCGTATAAAACTCTACTGGAATCCATTGTTAGGTTTATGAGGGGAAATTTTGTTTAATTTTTGTCGAGCAGTGTAATTGATAGCGCAGTTCGCACGAGTTCACTTAAATGTTCATCAGTTAGTTCGGATCGATATTTAGATTTAATGAACTTAAGCGTTGAGTACAGTGATCCAAACACATATGTAGTTCCAAATATTGAGATTAGTCTCTTAGAACACTCTTTTGTTAGTGGGTATTTTTCTTCTGGGACCTTCTTCTAAAACTCTATTGGCGAAACGCCACTTCCTTTGAATTTTTTAAATTTAATTATTATACTTTTTAAAATCAGTATTATTTTAAAGATTGGCTATTATCGATATGGCTGACGGGTTGGAGTGATTCCAGCTTATGAATGTATTTTTGGTAAGCAAGATTAGGGTATTCTGAAATTGAATTGAGATTTCTGAAATACAATTGTGATTTTCTAATATTCAATTAAGAATTCTGAAATATAATTGTGATTTTCTGAAATTGAATTGAGATTTCTGAAATACAAATGGGAATTTATGAAATATATATGGAAAGTTCTAGTAGTCCCTGGGCCATAGTTTGAGAAACACTGGATTAATTCATTGAACTTAATAGTAATATTTTATGGATGTTTACATCATAAACAAACAACATAATACCCCCTGTTAAAACTATTCTCTTTTCCGATGAAAATAAAATTGAAACGTCACTAATTTGCTGGCTGCCTCTCTAATCTTAAGTTATAATAATACGGCCACGTCTTGATTTTATTAAATTAAATTAAAAATAATAATTTTTTTCTATCAATTTGTGAGGATGAATGTTTTCTTTTCAATTTAACTGATTTAGCTAATTAATCGTGATGATTTGATCAATTGCATGGAAAGCGCGCCATGTCGCGTCAGGTTGGCTAGGCTCGGATTTACGCTTACCTCTTCCTCTTGAACAAGTCGGAGCTTGTTCGTGGGTTGCTGACCCAAGCGGCGCGCCTGCCTAGTCCCGAGTCAATTATTTATCAATATCAATAAAATTTATGAAGATTTTTCATTTTTAAATTTTATTACCAATACCCAACGAAACGAAGGTGGAAAATATTATTTTCTTGTAAAGCATGATTTTTAATTTACCACAATTCTGCTAATAAGTATGAAATCTTGAATGAGAAAGTGATGAGGGTAGGTAATTTAATTTATAGGTATAATTTTTTTATTATTCTAATATGATACTCATTTTTTTTTAATTTCTCACAAATGAACACCTGGGTAGGTAAAAAGTTTTTGATAAAAAAAAATTGCAGACTACGAGGTTTACAAAAAAGCACCCCATGATAAATATTGTATTATAATATCGCCTGCCGGTGCTGTTTCGGCTTTACTTTACCAATATTCTGGCTAGACTGTTAAATAGCTAATAAGTTCGATGTTATGATTAAAATGAAATAAAGTGTCGAGGTAATTTATTATTTTTTTAATTTCTCACAATTTTAATAAAAAAATACCATTAATTTTATCTAGGTTGTAAGTTACATTTACAAAAATTTCTCCTGTTAGTATAAAATTGCGTCTTATTGCATTAAAAATATAACACGCCTGCCGAGAGGTGAACCGAGACCTAATATCGTATACACCTATTTCCACTTCCACTTTCATTTCCAAGTAGAAGACAATAGATGGCATTATCTAATGAATTCCAAAATAATTCTAAATAATTCTAAAGACGTGTACACCTAATTCCAATCGCGGTTCACCCCTCGACGCCTGGGCTATATATCCCATTTATGTAGTAACCTGACATTGGCCTTACTTGAAACAAGCCACAGAATTTGTCTGGCTCATATCATCGTATATGTCAAATAAATAGTAAAGTAGTAAATAATAGTCTTTTGAATCTTGCCAGGGTCAATTATTTGCATCGCTGACATTAAAGTAAACACGCCCCAGTAAGTAAGTTGATGCTTGATATCAATACGCTCTATTTATTAGTGTTGACGAACTTTGTTTAAATCTAATTTGGATTACAATACTCATGATAATCTAAGAACGAAATTTCTTAGAATGTTCATTATAATACTAAAATGATTGTAATTTTAAAACAAATAACTAAATAAATTTTCATCTTTCTAACTTCAAAAATTTCGGTTCAAAAATGCAGCAAATCAGGAAAAATCTAACTACCATTTGAGAGCTATGAGTGCAATTCAGTTCAAATGTTTACATTATTAGACTAAATATTTTTGTCAAATTTCAGAACTCTAGTTCAAACCGTTCGCTAACAAAAAATCCAAATCTACAAAATTTGCAAAGTGAGTGAAAAATATTTACTTTTTTCTTCTATAAACTTATTTTTGCTTTTTTACAAAAAAATAAAATTCAACTCTTTTTCTCGGAGACAGCTTAAACCTCATTGAATCGTTCATTAAAAGACTATTGATTATGCTACCTTCTCTCTTAAACATTATCATGGAGTAGACCTTACCTTTTATTTAACTTTCAAAGGGGAATGTTTTTGGTAAACAGTTGGGCTCTTAATAATTTGCCGAGTTCCTTCAACAAAGTTTTCTCTTATTTCTTTACCCAGTTGATTTCTATTTATTTCACCATACATTTGTTATGTTTGTTGTATTGAAAAAGATTAAACTTATACTATTGATTGTCAGGGCAGTCTTTACTCAAAGGCCTAGGACCCCAGGATTGTTAGGGGCCCCCCGGCATTGACTAAACCCACCAAGGGCCGGTTGTATGTCGCAAAGTAAATGCTTTTACCACTAACCAAGGGTAGATGGCAAATGGAGGGGCTGGGATGGCCAATCAGATGACAGAAACTTTCAGTGCATGTCATCTGATTGGCCATCCCAGCCCCTCCATTTACCATCTACCCTTGGTTAGTGGTAAAAGCATTTATTTTGCGACATACAACCGGCTCTAAGTCCACAGCTAATAATGAGTTGATAAAAATTTCAATAATTAACCGTAAGCCCCCAAACCTTCAGAACCCCTTACAAGGCGTGAGACTGATATGAAATTTAGTACCGACCAAAACACTAAACTCATCTACCGTACACACATACATACACACACAGCGAGTGACTAATAAAATTGACAAGTGCAGAGCTAGTTTTACCACAGTGATACCTGGACCTAGGGCCTCATACCTCATAAAGACTGCCCTAATTATGTATATTAAGTACGTATAATATATTATAAAATATATTAGAAAATAATTTAATTTAAATTGTTTTAGAATATCTTTTTATTTAAAATGTATTTACAATGAATGATTATTTTTTTATATGCATTTGAAAGATGATTTAAATGTAGATCTCCTGAGCTTTTCTGAAAAATGCCAATGGGATCTTATCAAGTAAACTGTCCTTCAAGTTCTTTTGCGATTTACCAATTGCAAGATGATATTTTAATGTTCGTTCTTGATCTTCGCTGGAATCTACACTCTTCGAAAGCGGAGGTTTGTTATGGCTCGAGGGCCGATCTCTTTTGGTAATCAGCGAGGCAGCGAACTCATTCTCCATGTCATTGTTGCGTAACTCGTTACTATTCTCTTCCTCTTCACCGACTCCACTCGATACCGATTCTGAATCATCTTCATCGTCTAAAGAATCTATCTTTGAGGGAGTTACGATCACTATATTTTCCGTAGTGTTGTTTAAGGATTTTAGATGTTCTATTTCCATGAGTGTTGTACTGGTTGGCGATTCTGTCGTTGTCTCCTCCAGCTCTGCTTCCATTAACTCAAATTCAGTACTCGACATCGTTACACTCGATGTTTCAATAATATCACTTTCTTCCATCGACATGTTATCAACCACTTCACTTTCCAATGGCGGAATAGATAAAACATTGTCGTTTTCCATTTCTAAATTGCCATTTTTTTCTTCAACTTCTTTATTGACCGGTGATTGAACGATTGGTGCTGGTTGAAGTTGGCTCTGAATGTTGGGAGGTCGTGGGAGGGACAGATTAGTAGATACTTCCTCCGTCGTTGAATTGACAGTACTTTCTGTAGGAGGATTATTTGGAGGTTTCAGACTTGTTATCTTCACTTCGGAATTGTCGGTGTTGCTGTTTGGATAGACAGAATCTTGATATTCATTCTCATTTTCTTCTTCTTGCATGCCTTCGTTTGCATTATCGTTTTCAAAATCATTTGCTGAAAATTCAATAAAAAAGTTTTTATTAATATAAACGTTAATTAACTTTGATTCATTAACATATTAATATTTAAGAAAATCAAAAATATTTTTTAGAGTGCTTAAATTATAATTGAAATAAAACTTTGATATACTAGTAAATATTGAAATTGTTGTAAGGCAATCACAATACATATAACATTCTTTTGCAGTCAAATTATTAACAAATCGAATAAACATATTTAAAAATTCGTTTATTCCTATATCTTCTAAAAAGTGAAACTACTATATATAATTATTTATACTTTTAGGCTTTCCCATGTCATACAATGTTCAATAGGGTGGAGCGAAAAGCCCCCCCCCCCAAAAAAAATAAATAAATAATAATAATAATAATAATAAATTTGCTCAATTTATTAGGCTGTATGCGGAAAAGTTGCCACCTATAAGTGTAATCATGTCCGTGGAATTTGAACTTCCTACGATGCAATCTTAAGGTGCCCCTCTGCCACAGAAATCTCTATAAGCTTTTTTCAGATTTTTGCTAGTGCTCGTATTGAACTACCATGGACACGCCATACATTTTATTTCATGAGTTTAACGTCTGACAACATTAATCAGTGATCATTGTTAACAATTTCATAACACAAAGTCTGTTTTTCCTTGGGTAATCATGTCCAGTTTTGTGCCAGAAAAAGAGCATATGCGGGAAGCTCTGCTTTTCTGCTTCAGTTTGAAGAAATCTGCTGCCGAATCGCATCGAATGCTTGTGGAGGCCTATGGCGACAGTGCTTTATCGGAAACCACCTGCAGGGATTGGTTTCGGCGGTTCAAAGATGGCAATTTTGACCTGTGGGACAAGAAGCGTGAAAATCGGCCCAAGAAGGTTGAGGACCATCAATTGCAGGCTCTTTTGGACGAGGACGATACGCAATAGCAGAAAATGCTTGCCGAGCAATTGGGTGTTACTCAACCAGCCATTTCTAAGCGGCTACGTGCTATGGGAAAGGTTCAAAAGATCGGAAAATGGGTGCCGCATGAATTGAACGACAGGCAGATGGAGCGACGCCAAAACACATGCGAAATCTTGCTTGCCAGACAAAAAAGAAAGTCGTTCCTGCATCGGATTGTGACAGGCGATGAAAAGTGGGTATATTTCGAAAACCCTAAACGCAAAAAATCATGGGTTGACCCCGGCCAACCATCAACATCTTTCTCAAGACCAAATCGCTTCGGACGGAAGACGATGCTGAGCGTTTGGTGGGATCAGCAGGGAATCGTTTACTATGAGACGTTGAAACCTGGTGAATCTGTCAACGCCGACCGCTACCACCAACAACTGATCAAATTGCACCGTGCTCTGCGTGAAAAAAGACCGTATTATCAACAAAGACATGAAAAGCTGATTTTTCTCCATGACAACGCACCATCGCACACGTCAAAAATGGTCCAAAACTACATGGAGACACTCAACTGGGAGCTGCTACCCCATCCCGCTTATTCACCAGACTTGGCCCCTTCAGACTACCACCTGTTTTCGTCAATGGGCCACGCGCTCGCTGAGCAGCACTTCGATTCATACGAAGACGTCCGAAAATGGCTTGATGAGTGGTTTGCCTCAAAAGAGAAGGGATTTTTTTGGTGGTATCCACAAATTGCCCGAGAGATGGGAGAAATGTGTAGCTAGCGAGGGCAAGTACTTTGAATAAATTTGATTTTGCTTTCTATGAAAAAACCATGTGTTTTTTTGACTAAAAAACAGCGGATTTAAGGTTATACACCTAGTATATATATGAATATATACCGAGAGAATGTTTTTTAATTCTCTATTCAGTTTAGAAGAAAGAAAATAATTTTTTTCAACATCCACGCGATGCTGTTTTAATGAAAATATAATATTTATATATAACTAAATATAACTAAACTTCTTGAGGATACAAATTCTCATTTAAATAGGTGTTGGTTTTATTCTTTTTTGACAAAAAACACATTTTTATCATTTATTTTTCTTTATTTTATTTTATTGTTACCAAAAACGTTTCGACATTTTCTATTATGTCATCATCAGCCTAAAACATTTCATCATTACACAATTTTTATACAGTGAAAATTTCTTATCACACAGACAACAACTTAAAATTAACAACATATGTTATACCTTGGAACAAATTAAAATAAACAAAATTAAAATAAAAAATTCTCAAAAACTGATCAAGAAATTAATAATATTTATAATTAAAAACACTGATGATGAGGGCCAAGCCTTCGAAACTATAGTCTCAAACAAATGAATAATATATATATATATACAGATATATCATTTCGATATATAGGTGTGTATGTTTATTTGCACCAAGCAGAAGACAGCCTCTTTGTTTCTCTTTGTTCTTATTTGGAATGCTTAACGTCGATTAAAATTATTTCCATCTTATGCAATGTGGATTTTTATTGACCAGCGCGGCATTTTTTCGGTGGTTTTCAGAGAAAAATCATCAGTCAGCGTCAAAAGTTCATTCGCAACGAGCGGGCGCAATACACACTTGAAGGGACACCTTAAGATATAATTTGATTTAGCTGAGATTTTTCTATTATAAATAGACTTTGTATTAGGCAACTTTTCCGCATACAACCGTTTCAAATTTTTGATTTTAGTTTTTTCACTTCATCCTAATGTTCAATTCTTCAACTCCTGGCTCCAAAAATACTATCGACTCCAATCTAACCTCTGAACGTTTCCTCCCCTCTTCTTTCTAAATTCCAAAATCTATTAATCCTAACTTACATTTGCTAAAATTACTTCATGTTACTTGCATGATAATAATATATAAATCACTAAAATTGTTTGATTTTTTTATAAAATTATATTTTATATAAGATTTAATATAGTACCTACATGGTGCTCGTAGAAAACTTTTTAACTTAAGTTCTATCATTACATTTTCAATTTTTAAGAATTCATAATTGACTGTTTAAAAGCTGCGAAATTCGGTGAATTGAACCCAGACCTTTGGCTTTGTATTCCAATACTCCCATCAAAGCCTGAACAGATCTCGATTTGCTATTACAAATAATTAAAGATTTATTTAAAATACAAATAAAGAATTTATTTCCCCTCTCTGCTTAATAAGTATTTTATTTATTTGAGACTATACATTTGAAGGCCTTTCTTTAACTTAAGCCTAATGCAAATATTTCACTCTGCTGATATTTAATAGAATTTCAGATATAATTTTTGAATTTGTTTCATTTATTGAAAACTACTAAGACTTAAATCTAAAATCTTCGAGTTTAATGTTTTAAACATTTAATTTTGTACATTAATACTTAATTAATCTTAGAAATTTCTAAGTACCTAAATGAAGTCGTTTTGGTTTAAAAATCGTGTATTCATTAAAATTCTTTCATTCTTTATTCACCTTCAAATTGCTCAGCTCAACGAGTTTTTCATTTCGCAAGGTAGTTTTGAAATTGTTAAACTCTAATGTCCTTCAGCTCTTCTGTTATGTCCTTTTCAACCTCTTTCACATCTACAAAACGCTTTACTTTCAATCCTATTTTCTTTAGAGAAAAAAGTCACAAGATGAATATGGTGAATGGGAAATAATTTCATCTGGTTCCAAATGACTTTTTCTGCTCTCACTGATGAAAAGAAAACTTGAAAGAAAATGTTTTGTAGTTGAGGAAGATTTTGAAGAAAAAAACTTGGAGTCGATAAACGACATAAGATTTTAAGATGTTGGCAAAAAATAACAGTTTAGTTGTTTATTTCCTAGCGATCGATTTTCATTTGATCATCTTCATGGTTCTATAATATTACACAATTATTAAATTCGAAGTAACATTATAACAAAAAAATATATCAATGAAACTTACATAAGCTCTTTAGTCTAAGTACTGTCTTGGGAACGAAAAAAAAAAACAAGTAATAACTAGGTAAATGAAATCTGTGATGAGGGATACAACAGCAACATCATATCATTTGGAACTAAAGAAAGAGATATTCTTATGTTTATTTCTAAAATTATAATTTTCATTTATAACTCTTCGCCATTTTTCTTTTATTTTGCCACCTCTTTTTCGTTATCTTTATTGGTACTTGTGCCCTTTTTCTAACCAAGATGAATGCCTTTCTTTCCCTTTAAGCATTTATTGGGCAATTTGTTATCTGATTTCTGGAGGAGGAGTCAAATAAAGAGCCAATGGTTATTTGAGAACCCCTGACTACAAAAATAAATGCAGGGTTGAATATAAAATGGCCTCGGTTGATAAAAGGAGTAAAAATCTGGCTAACGAACTCGTTTTATTCAAGTTTTACATTTCAAACGGTTTAGAGCTAACTGTTGTTATCTTGATCAATCCTAACTGCTTAAGCTAATTGATGGGGACTATAACGACTACACCCTTGATACCACTGTTGCACGTTGGAGTCTAAAAGATGACGTTATTAGGGCTTAAAATTGAAAACCTATCATTACTTTAACAAAATCAAGGACTGATTAGTTTTTGGTACATATCGGCCCAGAAAAATTAGTACTTTATTCCACTAATTCCAGTACTTTTTTAGATTGTTCTAGTTATCTTGAAAATGATATAACCACCAATTTGGATCAAATTTATTATTCTAATTAAGTAATTACTTTGAAGAGTAAGATAATATTTTTTTTAAATTCTATAAAATTTATTCATTTGATACGGTTAGAAATGTTATAAAATAAGGTTATTTCTCTAGTAATCGATCGTTATTTTTTATTTTAAGTCAATATGGACTTCAAAACTTCAAATAGTCAGTGATATCTAATTAATAATAAAGGAATAAATAAATTAATATTTTAAATGACTTTGGATAAAGTCTAGCAACGATCAGTTTATTTTATTTATATGTTAAAAAACTACCCGTTTTATGATTTGAAAGAACATTCACTTTTATAAGGAACCAGTGGCGTACCTAAAACGTTTGCCGTCCGGGGCGGTTGGAGAGTTGGAGGTTTGCCGCCCTTTCTAAGTCAATCAAATGGTGGTTTTTATAAAGTAATAAACATAAATAAATAATTGTAATTGAGACAAACTATACGTGGGGAATTTTTTTACTATTGAATGTCATATGTAAATTAGGCAGTACCTAATAAAAGAGGCCGCATAAGTTGATATACCTTTAAACGCAACTTTTATAAAAATACAAGATACTTTTATAAAGGCGACAAGAAACTTACAGAGTCCGCAGGTTCCCCACCTATGAGACAAAACATATGCCTACCTAATTTACAAACAAAAAATTACCATTAAATATTTTTTATTTTATATTTATAAATAAATAAATTCTTTTGGATATACAAAGTGTACACATATGTGTATGTAACATATTTATATATATTTACTCTTCTATGGTAACTTTCATTGTAGAAAAATCGTGTATAATGCTCTCAAAATTTATATTATTTGTCATTTCTTGTTCTATGGACAATATTGCTAGATTTTGTAGTATTAAATCACTCATTGTGGAACGAAGGTAATTTTTTATCAACTTCAATTTGGAGAAAATATTCGAAATCATATAGTACCTAATTCATAATTCGTGAAAATCGAATAGTAAACTTATGAAGTGAACAAGTAGTTTTTTTACATCTATAACTAAATATAAAAAAATGCCGCCCCAAAATATGTGCCACCCGGTGGAGGCACCCCCCCCCCCCACTAGATACGCCACTGTAAGGAACCTTAACTTGAAATTGCTAATTCTAAGGATGAGTTATATAATTTGACAGAATCTAAATAATCTAACAAAATTGTGAATATTAAGAAACTTGTTATACTTTTACCTTCTTCTTTGTTTGCAGGTTGGATGACTTGTACTCGAAAATCGAATTCACTGTCGCCCGAAGTAGAAGTAATGACTAAACTGTTTAGCGATGAAGTTCTTTCCGGAAACATGGGCGAAGTTCTACATGCCCTGCAAAATTACTCCAATTATATTTATTAGATCAAAATTATTCTCTTTCATTATCATAGAGTCAAAACGTATATGTGGGGGTAATCAATTTTACTTGATAATATCAATTTTTTTAATATTCTTTATTGTTATGCCATCATCAGTCACACAGTCACAACAATTCAAAAACAATTTTACAAAAATAATTTATTCCTGCCAAAACATTACTCTCATAGTTGTTTATATAAGCGATAGATCGTTATCGAAACGTCTCTCAATGACAATAAAGATTATTTAAAAAAATTGATATTATCAAGTTAAATTGATTAGCCCTATACCAAAGAGAAATTTACCACTCAAAGTTTTGAGTCTATAATAATTAAATATTTTCTCAGTGGGATGAAGAAAAGTTGAATTATTTTCTTCTTTCACTTTATATATTTAAATTTAATAAAAATTTGGTTCAATAAAATGTTTAGAAAATTTTGACAAAAATCTAAATAACATTTCAAATGAAATCCTTTTTTAAATGAAATGTAATCAACATTTAAGAAATATCTGATAAATTTATAAAATTAATTGAAAAATTGAAAATACAACTAGAAACGTCTGAAGTAAAGGAATACACGAGCGGATTTGAGCAGTGCTTTGAAATGTCAGCCAAAATCTAACGTAAGTTATGATTATGAATAACTCTAAATTACCGCTTCCAAAGTCAAACACAATTATTATTGGATTCAGATGTTATCAAAGAGTGTTTGAGCTTAAGCTCAAATATTATACTTTTCCTTCAAGAAACTTCCTATTACACTATGAAAGTGAAAGCAAAAAATTTAAATGGCAACATTCGATATTTTTCGGGACAAAGTCTTATAGTATTGTTAGAAAATATCGCAGTCCTAGACGATCCAAAAAATAGTATTACGTAAAATCTTGAAATTGAAAAATCAGATTCATGGACGTATACTAGTAGCTGGCTTGACTCTCGCTGGATTTTCATTTTTTTTTATTTTGAAATTGTATAATATTATTGAAAATAGTCAAATAAAAGTTGTTTAACATTTAGTGATGTTGGTTTATTTATTTAAATATCATTTTTATAATTAATGTTGAAGTATTTGAAAAAATGTCGTCAACTTTTTTCTCACTCTATATAATCATCCATCCCTGAAGAAATTATTAATATACCTTAATGAAAGGTCAGCAAAAGTGATAGTCAATTAGTTTTTGTTTTTCCACTTTAATACAAGACGACACATTAAGATTTTTAGTTAGTTATTAATTTGACTTACTCTTCGAGAAGGGGCATTTCACCGCCAACATCCACATCATACAATCTTATAGCACCGTTGAAGCAAAGATTATTATCCGCCTGACGCGCTTGAAAAAAGTTAAATCGTTGAATTCCCATCATTAATTTTTCGAACCTGGCTTGAATTCGTGTTCCAGCTGGCGCCTCGAAGGTAAAAACACACTCCACTTGAAACAGAAATAAAGTATATTATAGTTTTCCTGCAACTTGTTCACTAACTTTCATTTTATGAGCCTAATTTATTTTTCATAAGAACTCCTGCTTATTCTGAAAAAGATTTCCCACTAGAATGCAAAAAAATAGTATCATGCTATTTTTTGCATGTTGTAAAAATACACTTTGGGTGGTCTGGTTCCATGTCCCACCACTCAAATGGTCTGGGGTGAATATATTATGTTTATAATTGACTATAAATTATAATTTTTATAATTTCATTGTGGGTCAAAAATATTTTTTAACACATATGTATTTTTTACCGCACTCACACCATGCGCAGTACCTGGCCCACATGCTTAGGCCAGCCAGACTGGCCATTCCTTGTACAACTATCATAGACGGTACTATTACGCATTATTTCTAGTTGGGTCAAATCCGTACTCAAAAATGTGTCACCAGCTCTTGGACTAAAAGTCGATTCCAAGAAAGGTAATCACTAACCAGAGAATTGGTTTTTCTTTGAAATGGAGTCTTATTAGAACATAATCAGTTAAGAAATTCACTTCTAAGAATTTCGCACATAGACGTATAGATATATTATACCTACCTATACTTAAATTTGTATAGGTTATTCCTAAGCAACATTTACACTATTCCTAAAGAAAAATGCTAGTCTTGTACACACCATACGCCTGAATTTAGGCAATCGATTCGTCAGCTCTTCTTTAAAGTTGCGTAAAATTTAGGCTCTACCGTAAAGTACTTGAGTTTTATAGTTCATTGATAGATCTCAACAAATAATGCCTGCCTGTCGGGATGACCTAAGTATTAAATTCATTAATATTATTATTTATTTATTTATTTTTTATATGAATATTCAACGTAAAAAATAAATTAGCAATAGATTTTTCCTTATAAATTTTAAAATAACATATAAATACAAAAGATGCCCAGAAATAAAATCTCTATGAAATTTATTGATACGTTCTTGTAGAATATAGAAAAAATAGAAGACCTAAAAACTCAAAAATTACACAAACCTGGTTTCATTTCAAGATATCACAATTTGCCCGCAATTATAATGGTTTGAAATTTATTATGAGTCTACTTTAAAGCAGTGGTCGCTAAGCTTCTTTGACCGTCGACCCTTTCTTGAAACTTTATCAAACCCTCTATTTTACTTTGTATGTAATTATAATAGAACAAACAAAAAGGACGCCTATCTAAGGTTATACATAGTTTTCTAAATTTTTTAAATTTCCCTAATTTATTTATTCATTAAAGATACCTGTTTCTCAAAGATATAGTAGTATAGTAGTATAGTAGATGAGTAGTACACAATTTCGTGATTTATATAAAAACTAAAAAATAAAATTTTGGGATTGAAAAAATCAAAATTTTAGATAAAGAACGAAATTTGGGAAAAATACAAATTTTAGAAATGATGGAAATTTTAAACAACGAAAATTAATTTCCCAAAAGATAAAATATAGATTAGTAACAAAAAATATTTTTTGTAAATATTCACATTTTTTATTATTATTCAAGGCAATTTCACCTCCAAGGCAATCTGTATCATTATCTATTTTCAAAATATTTATTTGTTTGTAGCTAATTTAAATTTCATTTTTTAAGCTAAATATTTTTTCGAATTTTATTGATAAAAGGAGAATGTATCCAGAAACGTTTGGATTTATAATAAACGTTTTGAGATTGTTTATAAAAGGAATTTTATACAAATATTTTATGGCCCAATATAAAGTATTGCACTAACAATTTATTCTCATCAAAATTGTAAATAAATTTCCTAAGATTGACTCTTTCTGAAATCATATGCATATCTACAACATCGATTTTACTGTTCAATGTAGTCCAAGTTGATTAAATTAATATCTATTAACATTTGTAAAACGTCTTGAAAATTAGAATCCAAACGGTTGTGAATGAGATAGAAAGTTTTAACACTTTTATTATAAGTTCACCATGAGTTGTCCAACCCAAAAGATGTCTTTAAGATAGTCAGGCTTAAAAATACATATATGTATCAGAAGCGTGCGGTCCATGGATGCTGTGGATGCGGCGCATCCTTAAAATTTCATAAATATATGAGGTCGACTTCAAAATTTCAGGAGGACATTTAAATTTTCAAATTATTCTAAGTTATTACAAATATTTCTATAAAAAACATTTTTTGTTTTGAAAAGTATATTGGTTCTCTAAATGAAATAAAATTGTTGCATAGTTTCAAGGGGCAATTAATATGAATGTAAAGTGTTCGTAAAGTGTGCGGAGGGACGTTTCAAGTCACTGCCTGGTATATCTTCCAGTTCAAGCGTATCAAAGACAAGTCCAGACGAGTTTTTGTCGAATAAAAATTGTTCTGGCTGAGGAACTATTAAAATAGAAATAATACAAAAAGGAATAAATAAAGTTGATTCGAGAATCTCTGGACTTATCCTTTTCTAAGAACTCTCAATATATAAAATCAGAAATAGCTAAGAGTGCTATAGACAAGTCATAGCTTGCTTATATTCATAGAATTATGAGAAATTTAACATTTTCTTATAGGGCGGGGTGATTCATTGTGGAAGATGGTCGATTTTCATTTCAGGGACTGTGGAGTTTAAGTCACAAGATTTAATTTCTGACTCCTACCCTCACTCAAAAAAGCAGTATCGATTTGGGGCGAAGGTCCCAAAATATATTTTTTAAAATCTAATGTTAAATTTGAAAAATAACGAAAATTATGAAATATGCAAAAAAAAGCGAAAATTAAAATAAAATTAAAAAAAATGAAGGGTACTCTTTTGTATAGCATCCCCCTGGTTGAAAAGTCACCAACCGCCACTGATATATTTATATGGGAACCAGTGGTCTACTGTTAAATTTAAAAAAAATCTATGATGCCGTATTCGATGAAATTTGTAAAAAAGGAACAAATAAGAAAATAAATAAAAATAAAAATGAAGGGTTTTTTGAGACAGCATCCCCTGGTTGAAAACTCACCGCCCGCCACTGATATATGTATATATAAGAAAACTAGCTGCGAGGCACGCCCCCTGGACTCCCAGCCCTCAAACCCCCCACCCCCCGAAACCCACCCAGCACCCCCGCACCCACACTCCATTCCGCACCCTAACCCACTACCCCCATCCCTAAAACCCCCTCCAGCACCCCCACTCCGTACACGTTCCCAAACCCTGCCCCCACACCACAACCCGCACCACACCCACCTCGGATCCCGCACCCCATCCACCCCGTGCCCTCCAACCTTGCGCACTACACCCCGCCTAGCCCCCTGGACCCCACCCCCGCTATGCCCCTGGACTCCACCCCGCACCACCTCCTTTACCCCCACCCTACTCCGCCTCACTCCTCAACCCACCCCCATTCCACCCCCGCCTGCATTTCTAGCCTTCTAGTGATCCACAGATTATGTATACAAAATTTGGTTGAGTTTGGCCCAAGAGAAAGAATTTTCATTTTTTGATCCCCCCCCCACATTTTGGGTGGTTAGTTTTTGCATTCCTAGCTCTCTAGAGGCCCAGAGATTATGTATACAAAATTTGGTTGAGTTTGCTCCAAGGGCAAGAATTTATAATTTTTCACCCTCCCCCTTTTTGGGTGAGTTTTTGGGGAAATTTTTTTAACATAAATTGTCAGAAATCACATTCCCTACAACTTTGTTCATTGTAAAATTTGCCGTAGGGTTAATAGTTTAGGAGTTATTTGATCATTTTCATTCGTGCGCCCCCCCAAACCCCCTTCTGGGGTCAAAATATCAAAACGTTATATAGCTATAAAAGTAAGTTAGAAGACATCTGATGTAAATATGAAATTTCATAATAATCCCTTTAGCCGTTTTTACGTGAATCGTGAGCAACTTTTCGGAAACCACCGAAACAGTCAGACATACAGACATACATACAGAAAGACAGGAATTTTGTTGAGCTTGTTTTCGTTCATAACTCTTCTTGAAACGTGTGCAACCAAAATTTGGCGTGATTTGGAGCAATGTACAGACAAAACCTTAATTTTATATATATAGATACTGCTGCCGAATACGATAAATCTTTAAATAACTAACACTCTACTGGGAAATCAAATTGAATGACGTAATAGTAAATGCGATTTTCTCTTATCTTTATTTATATTCTGTAAAATTATTTCCGAGGTAATTTTTGTAGACAGTGGAATTTTTTTTATTTTCCTCCTATGATAAGACAACATATTTAAACTCTGCAGAATCAATAGATGACCAATATTGCAATATATTACTTATCATTTTTTTCTATTAGTAAAAATCAGTGAATATTATTTTAAAGAATAGAATTTTTTTCTGTAATTGTATTATACCTACCAATAGTTTAATTTAATTGTAGCTATATGTATTAAAATCATTTTCACTTTTATTAAGAGTTTGAAAAAACAATTGTAACACCGGGTCGTCTCTCGGGCCGGCAACGTTGAGTAGACCTGCAATTACTATTTTCTAGGGGACCTTATTTAATAAATAAGGCTTAATAACGCCGATTATATAAAATGATAATTTTATTAAAATTTTATTAATTATAAACATTAAATTAAACAAGTGCTTTTTCCAATTTAATTATTAATCAAACATTATAACAACAAGGAATTTATCAAAGTGATTATCCTAATGAAGTATTACACTAACAATAAATTTATCAATTTTAATTATGCAAATATAACATTAAAATAAACAATGAAGTTATCAATTTTAATTACACTTAATTCTACCCCCGAATTGGGCAATTCTACTCACTCAACACTATCAGTGCTATGACACTCACGGAACCCATCGCTCGCAGGGCGGTCTCGAGACTTGTTAAATGCACGTCTACACTCAGCTATCGCTCCGCCGGCTCTGCCCGCGTCCTCACGCACACACTTTTATCGGTTGGCTTTTGCCGTGCCGCAATGCAATATTTTGCAATACATCGCAGTTTTTCCTTCATAAAATGAAAACCACTCATCCTAGAAACTTGATTTCTGTCTCATTCTCTAGGAAATTTTATTGACTTGAACGTCTACTTGGACCACTTTTTTTTATAAAACTCTTAGATTTATAGATTCCATGACACTTTTGAGAATTCGGATCATATTCTTTGTAGGAAATTTTATGAACTTTCTATTTGAAAAGGAAAGTTATTTACAAAAAGTTTTCAAGTTATAATCAAAAAACCGCCAAAAATGAGACTTTTTACCTTTTTGTGCATTTTTGATAATGTTCCGTTACGAAATTTTGTTAGCAAACCTCAGATTCGGATTCAGCACACCAAAAAACATATAGGATCAAGAAATCAAAACTACACCAAAACTTTCACGCTAGAGGCCCTTTAGAGAACAATTTAACTTGACTAAAAAAGATACTTTAAGAAATTAAAAAATAACATGATTCTTGATTAAACATTTGAAATATATTTAATTTCAGTTAGTTTGCCACGAGGGGTAAACCGCGACCTAAAATCGTGTACACCTACTTCTACTTCCACATTCATTTCCAAGTAGAAGACAATAGATGACAATAGATTATCTAATGAATTCCAAAGTAATTCCAAATAATTTCAAAGACGGTGTACACGTAATTCCAACCGCAGTTCACCCCTCGGTTTGCCATAAGAGACGGTTTGTCGTTGCCGTTACTCATTCCATGAACCCTGCCCTTGGGGGGGGGGGGGTTCTGACCCGTGGCTACGCTTCTGCGGCCCTTGACACTTACTATAAAATATCTATAAATGAAGGGCTACACAAAGGAGGCGGCTTAGCCTTGCGTTTCCCATCCTTGACCGATTCCAAAACTTGACACGTCGCGTCCTAAATATACGTTTGACCAATAGAAATAGAATAGTGTGCAGATGCAGATGCACCCCCATGAAAAAAATCCTGCCGCCACCCATGAGCCCTGTCCCTTTTCCCCTTCTTCAGGCGGTCTTTATATCTTTGTTTTTATTTTTTCAGAGGCTAACAATCGCGTCTGAAAACTACTTTTGAAGCCCATAATTTCATTTGGCTATTTGATTAAAATGATAGATATTGATTAAGATATTTCTTTAGGAGACGGACTGGTATATTTACATTTATTCGATAACCGACGTTTCGGAGATTTACTCTCTCCTTCTTCAGGGTAACGAAAAGTCAATGAAAGTATATCAATTCATAATTACTTCCTGTCTCCTTTGACAATGCCAAGAAAACATTATAAAATTTCATCTTGATAGAAAAAGCAAATCTTGAAATTTTATAATGTTTTCTTGGCATTGTCTAGGGAGACAGGAAGTAATTATGAATTGATATACTTTCATTGACTTTTCGTTACCCTGAAGAAGGAGAGAGTAAATCTCCGAAACGTCGGTTATCAAATAAATGTAAAATTAGTAAAACTGATATAGTCTTATTTTTTTACAACCACCTTGGACTGCCTTCATCAACATCCAATTGTTTGATTAAAATGTTCGTTGATAATAAATTCAGAGGAAATGTGTAATGCGAGAGAAAGGAAAGGTGATTTTGATTTAGGTGAATAAATAAGTTATAATATATGAGTTTTTATATTCTGTTGGAATGAAATTTTTGTTGCATTTTATGTAATACTAATAAACGTTTGTATAACTTTCGTATTCCAAATTTTATTACCTATTTTTAGTTTTGTATAAGAAACATAGCATAGGCGGCGATTTGGTTCAGCCTATCGGCGGCATATTTGTAAACCCGCCTCTGATTAGTTTATCTCATTAAAGTTCTATAAAATAAGTTGAATAATCTTTTTGAAAGTGAAATAACGAATTATTACCAAAGAAAATGTGTAAAGGAAATCATTCATTTTTGACCCCGAACGACCTCCATTTGGATGGTTGGTTTTTGAATTTCTAGTTTTCTATAAGTCTACAAAATTTTATTAATGTAGGTCGAAAGAATTTTTATTTTTGACCCTTGGAATGAGAATAGAACTTGGGCTGATAAAGAAAAGAACATTTTAGAATATTTGCAGAATATTTATTAATAAAATTATTTATTCAATACTACTAAGATAATATTTGTTTTTGGAGTCTTGAGCCCCTGGAGCGAGCTTTTCTAATCATGCTGTAGTCGTATATTTTATATTTATTAAATTTGAGAATATTTGAAAAGATTAATTTATTTTAAAACTGTAGATGGTAATAGCAATTTGATGAATTCATAATAAAAATCAGAAATATAATCCTTAACAAATAATGTATGATATCGGAGGAGACTGTCTTTGGTCCCGAAAAACTTGTCTTAATTAGATTTATAAATAAGAAAGAGAGACATATATTTTATCAATTTAATTTATCTGGATGTGTGAATATTATAATAAAATAATAAATAATTTTTATTAACGGTTTCAATTATTTAATACTAAAATTATTTATTTAAAAATAATAATACGATAATAATAATGCGCTCTGCCCTCTGAGTCTTGGATCCTTGGTTGCCAGCCCAAGACTATTTGTGTATTATATATATTTTTTCTTTAATTACTAATTAATTTATTTATTATTTTATAAAATCATAGTACATTTAAATATATTAAATTATAATGTTAAAAGATATATCAATACTGTGAACTGAATGAACTTGTTGAATCCATAACAAATGGCTCGCTCATGGCGGGAGGCTTGCGACCCAGGGTCTTGATAAGAGAGACCAAATTAATTATAAATGAGGAAGAAAACGGTCTTATTTTATCGATTTCATCTATTTGAAGGTTCACAGTATGTCTATTATATAAGAAAATAGCATTTTGATTAAGAATTTTGTAATTTAAAAGAAAATGTATTAAAAGATTGAATTTCTTCTCTCCGGGAGCGAATCAACTAGAAATGGTATAATAGTTTTATTTTTTTTCTCATTAGATATTTATTCAAATCTATTGATATTTCATATCTTGTGTTATTTTTATTTATCTTTTATATCAAATAATTATTATTAAGAAATTTGCATTTTAAAGGGTAGTTTATTTGAAGGTCAATTTGAAAAAACGCTAATAATAACTCCGTTAAAATTTTTTAAAAATTTGAAATAAAAAGATATTATAAAACAATTAATTACTAATAATTTAGTTCAATTTTGAACGAAATCGATTAAGTACTTTTTGAGAAAATTGTCAAAAACCCCGAAAACCGTCTATGAAAGGCCGTTATAGAAACATTTTAAAATTCACATCCATGTCACAAGTCAACGTTTCGTTTCATATGACTTTTTAAACTTTTTTCAAATCCATCTCGTGCTTTCAAAAAACATCGTTTTTTGACGGTTCAGATGGTTTTTGACGATTTTCTCGACAAGTACTGAATCGATTTTGTTCAAAATAGTATTAAATGATTTATAATTAATTGTTTTATAATATCTATTAATTTCATATTTTTAAAAAATATTTCAAAGGAGTAATGAGCGTTTTTTCAAATTAGACTTCAAATAAACTTCCTTAAAAATGAAAATTTCTAAATAATAATTATTTGATATAAGAGTTAAAAGAAAATATTCCGTAGATATGAAATTTCAATACATTTAATTCCATGGTATGTGATGAGGAAAAAAATAAAATGTTTTGTCATTTCTCGATGAATTCGCTCCCGGAGAGAAGAAATTGAATCTTTTCATTTAATTTCTTTTAAACTTTAAAATTCTTAATCAAAATGCTATTTTCTTATATTATAATAGTACTGTGAACCTCCAGATATATAAAATTGATAAAATAATAGCGATTTCTTTC
The DNA here is from genome assembly GCA_024734495.1 of Forficula auricularia. Taxonomy (NCBI): domain Eukaryota; kingdom Metazoa; phylum Arthropoda; class Insecta; order Dermaptera; family Forficulidae; genus Forficula; species Forficula auricularia. The sequence continues at coordinate 17,808,690 of JALMQS010000128.1, forward strand.
TCATTTATAATAATTATTTTGCCCCTTTTTATCAAGAAGCTGGGCCGCAAGTCACCCGGCATCAGCGAGTCATTTAATACGATTTTCTAGCTTTTTACCATTTTCTTGAAAACTAATCAATCAATTTTGTTCAAAATTGAATATAATTATTAATAATTAATTGTTTTATAATATTTTTTAATTACAAATTTTTAAAAATTATTTCAAAGGAGTAATGAGCGTTTTGTCAAATTAGACTTCAAATAAACTAGCCTTAAAAATAAAAATTTCCAAATAATAATTATATTATATAAAAGATAATATTCCATAGATATGAAATTTCAATACATTTAATTGCATATGTGATGAGGAAAAAAATAAAACCTTTTGATGTTACTCAGCGAATCGCTGCCCGAGAGAAGAAAGTTAATGTTTTCTTAACATTTAATTTAAACTTGGAAATACTTAATTGAAATGCTATTTTCTTATATTAGATAGGAACTGTAAATCTTCCAATAGATGATATCGATAAAATAATATCTATCGATTTTTTTCTGATTTATAATTATTTTAGTTTGTTTTATCCAGTAGCTGACTGGAACGTCTCTTAACATTTTATAGGGACACATTATTTATTTTGGATTCAAGTCCATTCACTTGACACTATTGAAATATCTTTTAACATATTAAAATTTAATACATTTAAATGTAAGATTATAAAATATAATAAATAAATGAATAAAATAATTTAAAAACCATCAACAGCAATGAGCCTGTCGTCCACGAGAAGCGACAGACATGGCTGCAAAGAAGTTAAATAATTATTTTATTAAAAGTTTTTCTAAAATGGATTTAAAAGCATTAATTTATATGAATGATTTATGTAACGATTTTGATTGTTTTATTTGAATATATTCAGGTGAAAATTTCCAAGGGTGCATTATCGTATTCTTTCTCAGGCGTCAGGCGGCCAAAGATCGACTACTGTCTTTAAATAAATTTTCACTTATTAATATATTTCTTTAATAACAAATTACAGATTTTTATGTTGGGTCACTAAATATTTGAAAACTAACCATTCTTCAGTTGCTAAAAAATTTCATTGAACCAGGAGAATCAGTTCACGAGAGACTCTCGCACTGTTAACTTGTAATTACAATTTTAAAACTGTTCATATACAAAACGAAACTAGTATTTTGCTATCATGCGTGAATTAAATGTTATTAAATATTTATTTATTAAAAGATAAAGATATTATTTTTATTTGTTGTTAGGTCAATAGTAATGGGGGGGGGGGGCAAGGGTGCAGTCATTGGCGTAGCCAGAAAATTTTCATGGGGGGAGGGGGGTCAATCCACAAAGCAAAATATTTAGTGGGAATTTTTTTTATTAAGACAAATAGTCCGTTAAATTGTATTTTTACCCGGAAAGTTTTGGGTTAGGTGTGATTTCTTCGACACTTTATGTTTTTGAGTATGCTGAGTCCGAATCTGAGGTTTGCTAACAAAATTTCGTGACGGAACATTGTCAAAAATACAAAAAAAGCTACAAAATTTCATTTTTTGGCGGTTTTTTGTTTATAACTCGAAAACTATCAAAATAACCTTCCTTTTCAAAATGAAAGTTCATAAAATTTCCTAGAAAGGATATGATCTGAATCCTCAAAAGTGTCATGGATTATATAAATTTAAGAGTTTTATCAAAAAAGTGGTTGAAATAAACGTTCAAATCAACAAAATTTCCTAGAGAATGTTACAGAAATCAAGTTTCTAGGATGAGCGGTTTTCATTTTATGAAGAAAAAACTGTTTTTTGCAAAAAATTGCAGTTTTTGAAAAATTTAAACTCATTGTGGCATGGGTTACCATTATCCAATTAAGATGAAACTTTGTTTTAATTGTATCAAATTTAATCTAGTTTAAAAATGTATAGAATGGTCTTTGTCGAAAACGTGTTCTTTCATGGTCAAAATGAAAAAAAAAAACGAAAAATATGCGAGTTTTTGGGATTTGTGGAAACAAAAAATAAGTCAATTTTCAACGAGCGTTTGAGCCCAAACGATTGGTTGGAGAAAAAACTTAAATAAAGAAATTTGTAGGAAATTTTATGAACTTTCATTTTGAATAGGAAGGTTATTTACGAAAAGTTGATAGCTTTCGAATTATAAGCAAAAAACCGCCTAAAAATGATATTTTTTACCTTTTTTTGTATTTTTTACAATGTTCTGTGACGAAATTTTGTTAGCAAACCTCAGATTCGGACTCAGCACACCCGTCGTCGAAGAAATTACAACTAACCCAAGACTTTCCGGGTAAAAACACAATTTAACTGGACTATTTGTTTTAATAAAAAAAATTCCCACTAAATATTTTGCTTTGGGGATTAACCCCCTCCCCCAATGGTACATTTTCTAGCTACGCCACTTACTGCACCCCTTGCCCCCCCCCAATACGCATACCTTGTGTATTATCTCGTTAAAGCCGTCGGCGAATCCATGCGTTTTTATACTTGATACAAAGATCATTCCACTGGTATAATTGCACAAAAAATAAAATAAATAAAATAATAGTAATAAATATGAAAAATTAAATGGCTTGGTGCGTACTGGATATGTTAATTTTTAAAGGAGAATGAATAAAATTCAATTGCTTCTTTTCAGTAATTTTTTATTAATTCAAGTGGTTAATCCAAATATTTAAAGAGCACTACGGCATCTCTTCCTCAGTGAAAATTGCGGAATCAGAATAACAGCGAGTGATCAAAAAGAGATGAGGGGAGAGAGATTAGAAAGATAAAGCTCGCCTATGTGTTCTAGGTTATGCATTCAAATCGAATGCTCTGAATTGCGGGTTGCATCATTAGGCTTTAAATATTAAAACCTTATGTTTTTGAATATCACTAAAGTAAAAAATAAAAATAAAAAAAATAATAATTCTGATAGTTAAAATTTTTTATTTTATGGTTGTTACCATAAAATACCTATATTTTGTTGTTGGGACATTCAATGGATGTTTTATTTTCGTATCTGGTTGTGGTATTGTTTTTTTTCACATTTACACTGAGTGAACACTTTCACCTTTTATTTTTGCATTCACTTATAATAGAAATCTCTAAATATAAAAAATCCGTTGTAAAGCCAGAAAATATTAAAAAAAAATTAAAATTATTATTATTTGTGACCGGCTCTTGAAAATTTTGACTTCGTCAATGCGACCCGTGGTGTGATTTAGGTTGGCCTGGCCTACCCCATTTAAACCATGATATTTTGTTCTAAACCAAGAGTGTTGTAAACTACCTATTCAAACTTTAACTGACTACGAAAAATATTTTACTTTAAATTTTTAGCTTAAAATGTTTAAATTTTTATATTTTTTTTACTAGAAAGAGGGCCCTTTGTTTGCTCCAGTCCATAAAAACCCATCCGCCCCTGATCCTATGGAAATTGAATTGGCGGGTCGAAAGGCCTTTTCATGAAGTGATATGAAAGTGAGTAGACTGTGGGGTGAACCACGACCTAATATCGTGTACACATATTTCTACTTCCACTTTCATTTCCAAGTAGAAAACAATAGATGAAGGGGCATTATCTAATGAATTCCAAAATAATTCCACATAATTCCCAAGTCGTGTCACCTAATTCCAATCGCGGTTCACCCATCTGAGTAAACCATACCCCTGATTCTGAACAACTTACCATATGGAGTTGATTGATCAGATGAGATATCGAGAGCTACTACTAACATCTTAAATTTTCAATGTATTTTTTTTAATTCTATGGGATTATAAAATGATATTTTTTTTGGCAACTCGACCCTTCAATATTTTTCGAAACAGTGAATTCATTTGTCTGATACAATTTCACTTACCTGTAGGATGAATAAGCTGAGATGCGAAAGAGGCCGAGGTTGCTGTTTGGTCAGACATTGCCAGAAAAGTACCATTGTAATAAAAATGATGCTGGGAAGTTAGTATAAAAACTTGAAAGCATTGGGTTAATGGGATAGCTTCGTTTTGGTTTTGAGACGTGACATTTGAGATTAATGTTACTAAGCAGAAGAAAAAGATGTAAACGGAGCGTGTCATTGTATGGCTTCGAAGAGAGAATACCATCAACTGCGCGATTCAAGAGAAACCTGATCGAAAACCCGTATTCGCTCGAGGATCGATTATACGGGTTTCTTGCAATCGCTATTTCTATTTATGAAATGAATTCTTCACTTTCACTTGAATTGTTAACGAGGGATTAAATACAATCTATAATAAATTACTACAAGTACAATTGCAACCTCTTTCGTAAATCACTACCTACCACCAGAAAATCCTTTATCTGTTTAAGTTTTATTGTAATCATTGCAAATAACTTATAGAAATATAACAAGTGGTAGAGATTAATAAATTATATGTAAGATGAAAAAGAGAAAACTTTCTCAAGACTCATAGCTATTTTGATTTGTACGAGGTCTGAGCTGCTACAAGTAGCCATTGTATAGAGTTCTTCTAATAATAAATTTAAATATAACAAACTATTAGAAACTGATTTCATCAAACATCTGATTATTTATGATTTTTTCAATAAACACGTGAACGTCAACTCTTTTTACTTTTGGATTGTAATTACCTGTGAAGGTTTTTGTCTGTGAGATTTTTTAAGAACAAAAAATTTTATTATAAATCTTCTAGGCGAATTTTAAGTTACCCTAACAATTCACTTTCCCAACATTGAAATAAATTGGTTGATACATAGCAAAAGTATTGATAAATAAAAAATTTCTTGATTTGTAAATTTTTTTAATATAAACTGCACATCTGGACCAGGCCTCGATTTCCTTACTCAGAAAGGAAAAAAAAGGTTTCTTTTGTTTCAGGATCGCTGTCAATCTATTCTTAAGCATTCTATTCAGTTCAAGGATTCTGCCCAATCTGGAATTTGTTTGGTTTTTGAATGATTTTGTTGACACCTTTTTTTTCATCCTCAAACTTAACTGGGTACCCACTCTTTAAAGAATTTATAAAAATCAAAAGACATTTATCTCACAATACTAGACGTCATTTACTTTCTTCACTTCAGTAGGATAACTCAGTTGAGTTTTTTATATCTAAGATATTTTTTAAGCCCAATTCAAGAATACTTTATTTTAAGAATTCTTAATTGGAATTCTTCCCAGTTTTTGTAATGTAATTTTATTATGTCTTTTAAGACAAATATTATGAGATTATTTTCTTTATTAGCTATTAACACAAACCGAATACATAGGTTGAAATAATAAATAAATATTTGAACATGAACTTGATGGATTTCCAAAAAATAATACAAATGATTCCAAGTAACTCGAGACGTTTTCAAAAGTTCGCGTTAGATGAACATCTTATTATGATTATTAGAGTTCCTTAAAAAAGTAAAACGGTATCGGTAAGTCAATATTAACTTCAAATAGCCATAGATATCTGATTAATAATAAAGGAATAAAAATGTTAATATTCCAAACAACTATGGATAAAGTCTAGCATCGATGTTGCAGTTTATAGAAAAGATTAAAATCTCAATAAAATCATTCAAAAAATGATGTTTTCTACATTTTTGATCCATAAGTTCTAGAGCTAGAAGACTCAAAATATAATCAGTTCTTCGCATTGAAAATACAAATATTTTGGCAGAAAAAAGAACTACAAGTTTTAATTATCGTAGGTATCTGAATCCAGGCAAAAGTAGAAAAAAAATAATGTATGAAAATGATTTTTTTCTCTACACTTCAGACATTTTTAAACACTACCAATTAATTATTATTATTCATATAAATTAGCTAAAAAAATATATTAGATAGGATCTATCATAAATAAATATATTCCTGTTTGTTATACAAAATAAAAAATAATTGTTAATAAACTAAAATATTAATAATAATAGAGATCCAAAACTAAATGAAAAATTAAATAAAAATTAAATAAGCCAATAATAGAATACAAATTTGATTTATTATTTAAAATATTTCTATATTTATTTAACAAGACTTGATATACATATTTATTTATATTTATAATGTATGTATAAATATATTATCGATAAATATATAATTCACCTGCAGGTCAACTTTGGTGTAATTTAAAAAATTTCTAATAGTTTTTTTTTCTTTTAATATTATTATTTGTCAAATTTCTTTAAAATATACAATATCACGAAAGAGCAGGGTGGGGATAGCTGCTTGAAAAATCACGATTGCGTAGAAATACTGTCATATGGACAAAATATGATTCGATAGAAAAAATAGCTGCACGATTTATCACTAATCTCTAGATTTCATTTTTGAATCGTACATATTATACAATGCAAAAATAGTTCAGAATTCGAGCTGAACTTTCCCTTTTTCTCTTTCTTTCTTTTTTTTTTTTTTTTTTTATTTGAAAATGTAAATAAAATGTACAGTGATTGAAAAATATGATCCGAAAGTAAAAAAAAAGAGTAAAAGATAGATATTCATGCTCTTTTTGATCAATGTAAAGACCGATGCAAAAGCGCGTTCGGTCTCTTTAATGTTTATAACACCTCAATGGACGAAATTAGTTCCTCTTGCGAACAGAGGTTATAAAAATGACAATAAAATCTCAAAGAACATTTCCAAGGAAATGGTTGATTGTTTATCCTAGTGCGGACAGAACGCATCTAGGCTGAAATCACTTTTGGAAAGACAAATAAATCAGGAAGAACAGGTGTGGCTGAGTTCAGTTTTTTCGCATCAGACTGCGCACTTTATACACACATCTGTCCACAAAGCTTGGTCGACGCTCTTCGAGTCCTGGCGGAGGATTGGCATGTAGTTCAGGGCCGATGTTCCTCTGACAGATAGGTTCTTCCAGAGACGGTGACAGTGTAGGGGAAGAGGTCTCCGTAGGGCTTGTGGTTGTGGCTGAAGACGCTGGCGAGGAGCGTCTTGGAGGTGCTGGCGGCGGCGGTGTTGGCCTTTTGGAAGTTCTTGGGCTGGGCGGCGGCAACCCTGCTCGGGGGCCCTTGGCCCAGGGCATACGCGGAAGTCGTCTGGCCATTCTGGAAAATAAGTTTTTCTTTTTAATTTAAAAGATTCAATCAAAATCAAACTACAATTTTTAATTAATACAAAGAAATCACAAGAATATCTCCTACACTAACCGAAATGTTATGCGTGATATTTTTATGTCAGAAGGATTGTATTCACCCATTCGGGAATTAAATCCAAGTTCCAAAATGCAATTTGATCCAATGCTTTGTCCTAAAAGACGAAACCTATCTTACATAATATTTGAGATAGGTTTCGTATATTATTATATAAGACGCATAAAAATTTTAGTCAATGATTTAAATCTCAATCATTAAAAAAATTCGCTGCGAAGTGACTTTAAATCTAAACCAAAACATTCTGTGAAAAAACTGGCCAAGTTCGAAAAAGTAGTGAAATCTAGTATGCAGCCAAGTTAAATTCGCCAAGAATAATTAAGTTGAGAGATCTACTATTTTCTCAACTTAAATATTCTTGGCGAATTTAACTTGGCTGCACACTAGATTTCACTACTTTTTCGAACTTGGCCAGATTTTTCACAGAAAGTTTTGGTTTAGATTTCTCTGCTTTTTGTAAGCTATGAGAAAGCCCGTTAATCCAAAAGGCTAGAATTTTTATTTTTGACCCCCCTCCATTTTGGGTGGTTAGTTTTTGTTTTTCTAGTCCCCTGGGGGCCCACAGAATATGCAGACAAAATTTGGTTGAGTTTGGTCCAACGGGCTAGAATTTTCATTTTTGAACCCCCCCCCTCCCCCATTTTGGGTGGTTAGTTTTTTCATTTCTAGCCTTCAGGGGGCCCACAGAATATGTATACAAAATTTGGATGAGTGTGGTCAAACGGGCTAGAATTTTCATTTTTGACACTCTCCCCCCCCATTTTGAAAGGGTTGAAAGATAGAAAGTTAGGATTTTTTGAATTTTTCCTTTGTTTGTGTCCCAAACTCTACTAGCAGGCGAAATTTCATGATGCTGGAATGAATGGAAGTACCCTATAGGTTTTGATGACCTGTCAGTGAGTGAGTGAGTGCCAAAATTAGATATTTTCTCAGGTCCATATTTCAGAATCCATTTAAGCTATATTTTTGAAAATTTGGTACTCTCTTCAAGATGGATTACATAATTATTCTAATAATTTCAGCTCTGTATCTTAATTGGGTTCCGAGTTGCAGGGGGGTTGAAATTGGCTCGAAATGGTTCGTGTAAATATCATACAGCGTGTACGGCCAAGCCAATGATCGAACTTGGCCTGTGCACGTTGTGCGCTTTGATTCAAATATATAGTTTAAAAATGTTTGAGGATATCGATTTTTGAAAAATTCTAAAAGATGAATGTCATGTGAATGGCTATTCTTGAATTGAATATAAATGTTATATTTGCCGAGATAAATAGATTCGAATTTTTTGAGAAAAATTCCGAGATTATCTGTTACTGTATTCGAGCTATTAAGGATGATTTTTATTTTATGTCAGAAGAGCTGTATTCACTCCCTCGGGAAGTGAAAATCGAATCTTTTTCTTTATAGCATATTATATTCACTACGGGAATACCTAGTCGTTCCATTGCCATTGGAGTTCTGAAATTTTTTCAAAACTCGAAATCCTCAATCATTTCTAATTTAAGCTATTTGTTCGAATTTAGAATCACTTGACCACGAAATTTTTTAATGAGAGTAAACATTTTTACGCGTGTTAAGTATATAAGATTTGTTTGGAATCAGAAAACAAGCATTAGCCCAATGGAGTGATTAAAATCTTTCTGTCATAATAATAAAAATTATCATTAACAGCTTTGATATTAGGATAATCTCATGATTTTTTTCAAGAAAGTCGAATCTACTTCTCTCGGTAATTATAAATTTTATATAAGTTTAATTAATCACTAGGTACAATTTTTATCTGTTTGTTTCCAAACTTTCGATCTTTTGTTAAATCGTCTTCAGAAATATAAGCTTTCGAAATTGTTTTAAAATAATTGTAAAACAGCCCTGAAAATGATCTAATAGAAAAGACTGAAATTTTTTAAATATAGGATTAGCACTGGCCCGGGTCTCGATAGTTGTAGCTAAGCCACTGGTTGAAAATTATTTTTCTCCACGTATCAAACATTTTTAAACATAAAGATCATTTTTTTGCTAATCCAATACTATGACCGCCTGGTAAACAGGCTTTAAATGAGTAGCGGGGAAAATAATTATAATTTTATAAAATAGCGTATTTCAAATAAATCGTTAAGGACATTAAGGAAAAAATCTTGATAAGCCTTAAAACACATTAAGTAGAGCGTATTTCCAGCAACAAGTATAAAGACTAATTCCTAATAAAGATAAAAGTAAATAAATATTTTATGAGATATTAATTTACTATAGTTAGGTTTTCTAGGTCACTTGTTTCACGTTAAAAATTAAAACTAGTGACTTAGAAAACCTAACTTATAGTAAATGAATATCTCATAAAATATTTTTTTACTTTTATCTTTAATAAAGATGTTTCTCCTTGGACCAACACCACAATCTCTATTAATTAAGACTAATTCCAACACCTTGTTGCCGCATCTCAGCGGACGTTATGCCTAGCTCGGATTTAGAATTAAACTTTCTTAGGATATCATTTTTGATTTGTTATCTTTGAATGAAAGTGATAAAAAATAAAGATTGATGCCTAAAAATATTTAAAGGGATCTTTGAACTACCAGTCAAAGAGAAAATAGCTATTTCACAAATAAACTAAGCAAAGAATTTTGATGATATCTAAATAAACGACTTTTTTATCGCTGTTTATTTTTCGATTAGAAGAATCGCTGAAGGGACAAAAATACCTCTGGGCATATGCTGGCCTCACTGCGCCGCCGCTTGCTAGTCAATCTCCTCGATCCTTATCACTGCCTTTGCTGCTGTCGCTGCTCACCATCCTCTGGTATTGAGGTGGTTGGCGAGAAAGAGATCCTGGAGTCCCTGGAGTGGCGTCTCCAGCAACTGGTCCTCCAGATGTTTTTGGCGCTGAACTTCCAACACCTTGTCGAATGTTAAGCTCGCCTCTCATAAACCTTTCCAATTTATCTACGCAGGCATCTTGGTAATCATGAATCCACCTATGAAAGAATTAGATAAACAAATAAAAATATGATAGAAACAACTATACTTATATTTATTCAAAATTCTACTCGAGGCTAGATAAACCCACCGACTAAATTCCATTTAATATTTTTTCAGAAGGGCTGCTCTCCCTCGGGATTTGAACCCAAGTGCCAAAAACTGTAACCAGCATTTATTTGGCTATTCTTTAAAACGAATCTCCTCTGATAAACAAAACCAGCTCTGAAATTTCATTCAAAGAGTCATTCTGAATTACAAACAAAATTATCTATAACGTATATCTACTATAACGTCGCCTTAGAGTGTAAACCTGTTAACTTACAACAAGGAAATTTTACAGGGCAGATAAAGAACAAACAAAATTTAATATTGTTGTTATCGAAAAAACTATTTTCACATTTTTTTCTACAACTTACGATAGTTATTTTAAGTAGCAGTTTACTTGGACGATGCTGCATCTCTTTTTCTTTTGAACGGTATTAATAAGTCATATATGATAAAAAATAGAGTTAGCTGTTTTACACACTAAGCCGACGATATATTATTGATAATTATAATAAATTTTCATTTTAGATTGAAAAGTCAACAATTTGATTTATTATTTATTTTACTGAAACATAAGAAAATAAAGTAATAATAGATTTTTTCTAAATATTGTCAGTGTACAAGTTTCAGTTGAAAGTATCTAGACCTTTTTGAAGAGATATTTTCATCAGAATACTCAACGTTCCAGGTGCCTTTATTTGTTTAGTAAAATGACTTGCCCAGTATTTGAAAGTGAATCCAGAATCAAGGATCGAAATTATAAATTTTGAAGAGAAATCTGGATTGAGAAGGGCTGTACTAGTCTACTATTTAGAAGCTAATCAATCTCTAACAATTCGTTTGACTCACATCAAGCAAATATCCAATGGGTAAGTTTAAAAATTTAGTATAGATTAAAATTAAAAAAAAAAAAAAAAAAAAAAACAGTAAAACCATTTTGTTATAATTTCAAAATAAGTTCTTGATTTTTTTATTGAATTAAATAAATAAAATTCTTTATAAAAACAAACTCAAAACCTTTAATAAAAAATCAACACGTTTCTTTGAAGAGAAATTCTCCCTTTATCAATTGGGAATTTGAAAATAACTTGCTTTATGTAAGAATTATAAAGCAACAATTAAGATAACTTATACGTAACTATAAAACAGTTGAAGGAGACAATAAAAGAGTGTTCTTCTTCTGGAATTATAAATTTTATTTATTTATAACGATCGTTATAAATAAATAAAATTTATAATTCCAGCAGAAGACACACTTTATTGTCTCCTTCAATATATAAAAATTCTGCTACTCTCGGTAAAAAACTTTCAATTTAATATAAAACAGTTGCTTTATAATTCTTTATTTTTTATTAAAAGTTTTGACATTGTTTTTATAAAGAATTGTATTTATTTATATTGTTGGAGATTTGATGATTCGGTGGTTAAGTTGTTTATCAAAAGAGATATTCGATTGACATTTTTGCTGTGATATTCTCATCATCACCATCAGTTAAAAGTGATCAGAAGAATTACAGATGAGCCAATTTGAAACCAAAATTTATAAAATCCACTTCTTATCTCCAAAAATATCTCCGTGGTTTCAGGCTGAAATTTCTCTTTTGATAAAAAACAATTTACATATTTTGGGTATAATATTTTTTAGAACAGCTATTATTTTTTCTATCAATTATTAACTATAACTGTTTACATCTACAATGGATTTATCTACATATTTATCGCGTTTTTGTCTTATTAAACATTTTTTTGATAAAAAAACAAAACAATGATGGTATCTTACCTAACACCATTGAAATGACAAACTGCCCTCATATCTTCTGGCAATTCTTCAGGCTCAGGCCAAGTAAAATTATCAATAATAGGAATTATATTACAATTTGATTGAAGAGCTGCCACAATTTCCTAAAAACAAATATTAAAATTAATTCTTGCTCAAACTACAACATGTGTGCTTTACATAAAAAAGATAAAATTCAATTTTATATTTTTCTCTTTTTCAGAGTATAGAATATAATATGTATAATTAAATGATAGAAATAAATAATTTCTTTTATTTTCAATAATTGAACAAACTTTTTATTCAATTTCCTTATGCTTCTTTTCGTGACTAAGTATAATAAACCTATCGCATGTAATTTAATTGACAAAAACTATAATTCTTTTGTTTACTCGAAATTACTTCTAAAAACGAAATGTTTTCATGCAGTGATTATTATAAAAATAAAAATAAAAATTAAATTTGAATAAAGAATAAATTTCATTTATGGATTTACTAATTCTGATTTTTACGAGAAAAACCTTTGAGTTGATGGATGCCCACAAGAAGAGGCCAGTCCCGAACATCTGAATTTGATGATATTTATTTATTTATTATTAATTGTGCCCGACAATTAACAGCGTTTTCTTTATTAATGTACTTTTCTCTGCTCCTTAACAACATTTTCACAAATTTTATTCAGTTTATTTAGTTTTGACTTTGTGAACGATTTGATTGTTAATCATCTCTAAAAATTTTCAGGTCACTATTTAATCCGTTTTTAATTCAGCCTGGAAATTTTGGATCATATTTAAAATTCATGTAACTTTTACGTAATAGGAGATTCAGCCCGAACAAACTCCCTTGATTCTCTGGCCTATCATAAGAGTGTTTTAACATGTTTCTTTTTTTATTAAAAATTATGCACCCGTTCATGTAAGTTTCTCAACGTAATAACTTATATATTTGTAAACTTACTCTATGAACCCAGTCTTTACACTCGGTGTCTCCAATACATCTTTCGAGGGCTCGAGGTGTTAATACAAGTAGGAAATGCCGAGCGGTCCGAATGCTTTGTAATAAATTATTATCAAACTTTCCGGCTTCCAGTCTCTCAACGTCAATAAAGACAGTGAACCCCCGAAGCTGAAGGTGAACCTTGAGTAAGCTACGAATAAAAAAAAAACAAGATTAAAAAAATGTTCGATTTTTTTTTGACTTATATAAAATGAATAGTTTTGTAGAATACCTAGCCAATTGAGATCCATTAGAGCGTCTATAACTCACAAAGACATCAAGACATTTGTCAATATCTTCTTGTCTAGAACCAGCCAGGTCACTTTCTTTCACTAAAAATAATGGAATTATGATTAGAAGAGTAGCGTGAATTTATAAGAAAGGGGAATAGGACCGTCACAAAAAGATGTGAAAGTTCTGGGCACAAAGGGGAACACCAAATCAAGTTTAACGGGGTTTCAAATGCTTCAAGGACTGATTAAGTTAAAATGCATTAAAGTCAAGAAATAAATATAAGATAAATAAATAAATTTCAGTGGAGTTCATTACTTGAGTTTCAAAAGAAATGTTCGAAACTTGTGTTGGAGCAAAAAAATCTAGTGAATTAAATACGATTCGCCTGTCTCTTGGGTGTATCTATTAAAAAGTATTTAGCATCGTCTTCTATTACAAAACAACTTTAAATTTTCTACGATTAATCATTTTAAATTTGTTTTACTAACACTATTCAAAGTTTATTAAGATGATTTTTTAGCATAAACAATAAAAAAGAAACAGAAAATTATTTAAATTTTTGATTTCTTTGTTTTTTCACAACTTCCATTTAATCTTAATCTAAGACAAAGTTTATCAAAGGGAATCAAGATTAAATAAAAATTTCAATTAAGTGTTATACTAAACTTTTAGCAATCCTAAACGAACCTAGTGATCAGAAGAGTCCTAAGCAAAATCAAAGAATGAACGAACATATCTTACTCAACTCTTATACTTTCCAATATTCTAAGCCTATGGATACTATTGGGTATTCCACACTCATGAAGCAAATGGTCCTCAGTCAATCTTCGAAGTGAATCGGTGTCCACTCCTGCGTTAAGCATCGAGTAGGTATATATACTAAACTCTGGTGCAATACTTTGAAGGAACATATTTAAATTGCCGATATCTCGACTACTATAGTCAGCCATTTTCTTTAAGTTCTGTAATTCCCGTGTAAATCTAAAAAAGAAAATAATTTGTTATTAATTTATGTGTCTAATTATATACCTAAAGAAAAATTTATATTTAAAAGATATAAATCATTACCTTCTTCGTCGAATTCCATTTGAAATACCGATATCTTCTCTTAAATTTCCCTCTGTTAATTGAAGAAGAAGATCACCATCCACTCGACTCTCAACAAAATTTGAAGCATATTCAGGAAATCCAATCTAAAATGAGAACATAGTAATTAATTTTTCCAAAAAATGCATTTTTAAAAAACGAATGAAAATAGTTTTCAATTTTATAAAAATAATTATTTCGACAGTGACCTACTTACTTGTCTAACCCATTCTCTTACGTCTTCCGTTGACCAGAGAGGTACTTGTTGACTCAGTTTGTGTGGTACTTCCTCGCCTATCAATCTTAAAGCCTGAGCTGCGTATTTACTCGCAACGGCGTTTGGACAAGACGCTACTTTCTTCAGAGGCTCAATTGCTCCAATTTCACGAAACAGTTCCGTATTACCCTGCTGTCGTTTAATGCCTGCTTCCATGCAAAAATGAAATGCAGCTAAATTACGAGCCTCTTCTCGTTTACTCGAGAGTACAGGTACTAGTCGCTGAAGCCAGTGCTTGCTTTGACCATGGGCATGTGCCAAATTTGATTTAGCAAATTCGCTAGGATTGTGTGTGGTCACAAAAGGTTCTACGAGATCAAGAGTTCCTGATTTAAGCACCGCAGCCTCAATTTCTTTATTCGCTACCAGGACGGCAATGGCGAGACAAGCATAATATTTAATATTGTCGTCGTTATGAAAAGCAAGAGGGAAAAGCCACATGGGCACTTTCCTCTTGATCATTGCTTCTTGGTTCTCAGCGCCACCATAAAGGGATAAATTGGCGAGAGCTCCGGCACAATGTCGAAGTGTTTCCACGTCATTTTTTCTACATTCAAATAAAACAGCATCCAATCCTCCAAGTTTGATAACATCAGAACAGGTTCCTTCACTATGTTTAAAAAGATGTTCTAGGATTCCAGTTGCTGTTCGAGAGTGGTCGACGCTACTACTATTTCGTGTACATCCACAAGCTACCTGTTAAACAAAAAATCGATTTATAAAATTAAAATAAATAAAATATATATATTTTTATAAAATAATAAAAATCGAAAAATTACTTTTACAACTTTTTCTAGTCCATTTTCTACAACATGTGCCCGATTTTCTGTGGTAAGGCATTGTTCAAGGAGACGAGCACTAGCGAATTGCATTTCTCCATCTGCGGAGGCACAGTTGGACATCAATAAGTCAAGTCCACCACAAGTTCGTAAAGCATTGCATAGAGTATATCTGAAATTTAAAAAACTAAATGATAAATAAAACAAATATGTTATAAGTATGTATTATAGAATAATATGAAAAAGATAATTAAAATACATCTATTTGGCAGATCAGAAAAACTTAACTATTTTTAATTTTTACTAATAAAAATAAACATTATATTTTGTCAAATTTAGTTGGTTCATGTCCATTATAATAATAAATAAAAGATTCACGGTTTTTGGACAATTTTTTATATTAATGTTAAATATTAAGTTTCGTCCTTTCCAGGACTTTTTCAAGTACTCAATTACTCAAAACATTAATCGTTGATAAAATAGTAAAATAATCGAGAAAAGAAACAATATATTCATAATACGATCTATCTTATAATATAATGTTTGACTAATAATAATACACGTGTATTATTATTTGTCAAATTTATCATCATTATTATTATATATTGTTTCTTGTCTCGATTATTTTACTATTTTATCAACGATTAAACTTTTGAGTAATTGAGTACTTGAAAAAGTCCTGAAAAGGACGTACGTCGTACGAAAATTAATATTTAACATGAATAAAAAAATTGTCCAAAACCCATGAATCTTTTAGTTATTCTATTTTGTATGTAATAATTCAAGGACTGTTTCTTCTGCTTGATATAAATAAGTATTCATAATAAGAAAAAACACTAGCATTAGAGTAGTTACTCATGAACTTGGCTGATACAACTACTCGCCTCCATTTAACTCGTTCTCATATGTTTCTTCAGTTCTCTAAAAGTCACATATCTTACATTATTTGGAGATAATATTATTTTTCAATTTTCTTTTATACCTCAATTTCTAGAATATCAATTAACCTTCAGTGACCCCATGACAGTGTGTGAGTATTATCTTCTTTTCCCAATATTCTTCTACAAAGATCTAATTTCGCTGAGTTTATCGAGATCTTCCGATTTAATCTTAAACATTCTCCTATAGCAATTTTTTAGTTAAACTTTGAATAGGCTTCATGGGGTAGGTAAATAGTTTATCACTCAATTCATTATTTTTACTTACCAAGTCAATTCAAATTGTAACTAAAATCGTTAATGAATATTTCCATAAAATATTTATAGTAGACTTAAGATGAATGCAATGAATTCTCAAAAAATGTCTGAAGTTAATAATATATCTACTCTTATTAAACGAGCAAAAATTGTATATTTGTATATATATTTATTTGTTTGTTTATATATTTGTATCTTGGTTCTATTTTGAAAACGGCTTTACCGATTTTGATGAAATTCACGGGTTAGGGGTTTTTGGGGTGACAATTCGATCTGTCACGGTCTCATCTTCGACAAAATTGTTTTTGATTGGTTTTTCGTAATCAAATTAATTATTCTCAGGTAGACAAATCCCATTCTTAGGGTTTTAAAAAAAGGTTTCCCTTTTCCTTTTGTGCTCAGGCAGACAATGGGTCGGGTAAATCCTTTATTCTCAAAGGCCTTGAAGAAGTATTGTGATTGTGGATTTTAACATATTTTGTTGTCCCTAAACGTTAGAAATATTAATAAACGTTTTATAATTGTTTTTATAATGAACTTTATTTATTTAATAGAATAAAAAATAATCAAGAGCAGGTCTCAATTTTCTGAAAAAACAACACATTTTGATAGGTTTTATTTATTAACAATTGGATGAATAAAAATGAATCATATGGTTGAATCAAAACAGGTGCAGGAGGTGGGGTGCAGTGGTGGGTGATTCGGGGGTAGGGCGAGGTTTCGGGGGTGGGGTCGAGCGGGGTGGAGGTGGGGGGGGGGGGTACAGTGGGCGAATATTATATATTTTTGTATTTTTTTTAATTTGAAAGCGGCTCTCAAATAAAAATCGACCTTTTTATCAGAATTTTAAATTAATTTAAAAATAATATTAAAATAAAGCTTTTAACTGAAGGAAGAAGTTACCGAGCATCGCTCGGTGCCTCCAGGTACTATATACTTATATATGGTACATCAAGCAAAAGAGACACTCTTCTTTTTAAATTAAATTATAAATTATACAAATCTGCTACTAAAAAACTTTTTAGACTTTCTAATACTTTTCTTTGTTTACTAATTTGTTTACATATTTACTAAAGTAGATGTGCTATAATGATCAATTACCCAAGTTCATGGCCATGAGTCGGGACCGCCCAAGCTTTTTGCATCATTTCATTGACTCGTCCAAGAAGTTTCGGAGCATTATTTACTCCCCCTGGTCTTCGCAAAGATTTCACCACCGCGTCCAGTGAATGAGAATATTTTGTTATGGCCCGCTCCACGTCGACCGGACTTGAATTAGCCGAAAGTCTTTCGAGATCATCAAAATTACTATTTAGAATATCATCGTCAGAACCTGGACCTCCGCCCCCTCCTCCGCCGCTGCCGTTAAGCAACTGGGACATCTAAAAGCAAAAAATAAATTTTATTAATATATATATTAATCCTCTGTAGTAAAAATAAACAAGTTATTTCAAAAGAAGGAGAGAAAAATTAAACATTGAAAATATACAAATAAATATTTACAATCCTAGATAAATAAAATAATTAATTAGTAATTCAGTTAGTTTAATCCACTTATATATATCTAAATAATTACAACCACAAGCATTTGTTTGGACTTGAAGAGGCAATCTTTTAATCCGAGTCAATCTTAGAAATATCATTCCCATTTTTAACCGACTTCAAAAAAGGAGTAGGTTCTCAATTCGACTGAATTTTTCTCTTTTTAGATACTAATGTATAGTTTACCATACCTAATAAAAGTTATTCATTTTTCCAGAAATCGAAAACAGTATTAAAATTTTGATCGGATGAATATAATTTGTAGTGTCGAATTTTTTGTCAAAAATGAAAAATATTTTTTATGAGGTGTGAGATATTCCTGTAAAGATTTTTTAAGTATAATCAGCCTAAATTTTTTAAATTTATTAAATGATTTTTATAACCGTCGGTGTTCAAAAATGGATTAATTTAAAATTATGGAAAAATTCTAAAAATTAGTTCATTCTCTTATCAGTGACAAAAAATAAATAATTGATAACTCAAGTACAGTAAAACCTCGTTTATCCGGACCTCTATATTATCCGGATCGGATTTTTAGACATTTTTATTTTAATAAAAGTTCACATAGATAATAATGAAGTGAAAAGTTATTTTTTTTTTAGCGTATGTATTTTTTTAAAGAATTCTATGTAATTTTGATATAAAACATGTTTTTTTATCGTAATAAATTCAAATTCGCTTATTTGAGGATTCGTTTTGTTTTTATTACCCATATATCCGGATTATCCGGTTTGCCTTTGGTCCCAGTTAGTTCGGATAAACGAAGTTCTACTCTATTTCACAAGATATAGAAACCCTTCCTATGCAAATCGGACTCAGGCTTCATCGGATTATTTATCAATATTTTGAACTTATTATTACATAATTATACAATTGTAATATTCATACACCTGCTCAAATTATATACAAAAAAATCTTTAAAAATTTCATTAATATAGTTTAATTTGAATTTATTGATTGTCAGGGTTTTTGCTGTTGAGTCTAAACATTTTCAATTATTAAATTATAAAATTTAACTTTCTAAAATTCTAAAAAGTATATTACAAAATGAAGAAATTCAAGCTACCTGTTGGGCTGCACTAACCACCGCCTTTGTATGCATTCCTTTGGCAGTAGTAATTGTAAAATTACTTTGCGATGAGGCCATGTGTTTCTCGTGGTTGTACATTCCAGTTGTGGTCATAGTTTGTCGTTGTTGTTGCGCACTCATCGCCTTCTGAAAAAAAACAAGATTTTTTCTTTTAAAATATTGATCATTAGAAAAAACATTTGTTTATCATAAATTTCAAAAGCAATATTTTTCAAAATGTTTATACAAACATTATTCAGGTGTTAATTTAAACATAAATATTTAAATCAAAATATTTTTATAAAAATTAGATTTCACAAAATTAAAAAAATAAATATCAAATTTTTCGAAAAAAGTTTTTTGGCAAGTTAGCACGTTATTTATAATAAACAAATAATAAACTTGAAATTATATAAGGAAATTATTTACAAATAAAACATACATTTCTAAAGTTCTTCTATAATTTATATTATTATTAAATTTTATTTGAAAGACGTGAGAATGCGACGATTTTAATGAAGATACTGATGAACTCGAAATTATTAAAAAAAATATAGTATTAAGTTAATTGAATATGAAGGATTTCTAAATGACAAATAGATATTTATAAACATCTTCCTTCCCTCTCCTCAAATTAGCAAGAAAATAAAAAAATAATCAAATTCAGTTTTTATTTATTTAAGTAATAAAGATTTGTTTTATTAATAGACAACTGACTAAGGGACGGTTGTATGTCGCAAAGTAAATGCTTTTTACCACTAACCCAGGGTAGATGGTAAATGGAGGGACTGGGATGGCCAATCAGATGCCAGACACTGACACTGACAGTGCCTGGCAACTGATTGGCCATCCCAGTCCCTCCATTTACCATCTACCCTGGGTTAGTGGTAAAAAGCATTTACTTTGCGACATACAACCGGCCCTAAGAGGAGCTAAAAATTAAAGAAAAGGTAAAAATAAATAAGTTTAGGTATATTCATACACACGTTTCATTAATTGAGGACGATCTCTAGCGTATTGTTCTAGTTTTTGGTTCTTATATATGTAAATATTATTGCGTTCGTTTATAAAAGTTTCTAATAACCGTCAATGCGACCATGCTCAAAGTGTGCATCTGGGATGACTATGGTCAAAAAATAATAATTTTCTATCATAGCTTTCGTGTTATTAATCTGACTACTTGTGTTTCGAATGAAATGTTAACATTGGCCTACTTCTATTAATTCCCATAGTTTGAAAAATTTAGTTCTTATAGTTTTTCAAAAAAATCATCTCGCTGGCCATAGCCACTCGCGATACCGGTGAATATGGTCGTGAGTGTTTTTCGTATTAAATCATGTTTTTCAACCACAGGTGTCAGTGGGCAGAATGCCGATATTCAATACTATAGAAACATCCCTTTCCGGGTTTTTTTGATTGTAATCATAAAAAAAAATCTTCAACTTTACTAAAGAAATTATTGTTTATAAACCTAAATAAATATAAAATAATGAAGAAATAACTTATTTTATGTAAGTCGCATTTGTTGGATTACAAAAACTATTAAAGATTGGTTCCTCGACTTCGAAAATGGTCAATAAAGTTTGGTTAATCAAGGTTATTTGATAAGAAAATTACAAAAGGGGGTCATCTATTAGATCCAAGATGGAATGGATTATTTTTAATTTTAGTCAGAAGGGTTGTTTTTATTCTCTCGGGAATCGAACCTGAGAGCGAATTATGGGCGTAGTTAGGGGAAGAGGCAAGGGGGGAGGCGCCCCCCTAGAAAATTGGAAACTCCATTATCACGAGGCATCACTTATGTATTTCTCATTAAATTATTTCGTTACTTCCAAAATTTGACAATTCTACCAAAATGTTAGTTGATCTCTAATTGGATATCCGAAATATAACATTGTGGTGGCTAATCTCAGCTGGCTGGCTGACCCCCTAGGAAAACTCCATAACTACGCCAGTGCTGCTAATTGTACAAATGACATATGATTAAATATTTTGCTTAAAGATAAGAGAAAGGTAGGTTAAGATGTGTATAGCTTAGCTCAAGATGTATAAAAGGGCGCAGGTGTGTGCGATGAGCATGTAACCTCTGTTCCTCTGTAGCCAATTAACTTTATGACAGAAAGTTTACAGAGTAGAGAAAAAATCCCTGTTTTATGACACCTACTTTTTTATTTATTTATTTATTTTTATTTTTTAACTTTTACTTTATGACATTCTCATTATTAAGAAAAACTTTCTAAAAAATACATAATAGGGAGATAAAAGTAAAAAGAAAGAGTATGGGAGCCAAATTCAAAAATTTTCCTTCGCCCTACCATAATTAACTCTGGACCATAGTCAACACAGATGACGGTTGACGGTACTATGATTTAAGAAATAAATAATACTCCTATATGATATATATAAATAAAAATGACTTATAGTATATTTTAAAAATAATTTAAAACGTAACAAGGTATATCAAGGTAATTGTTTATTATGTTTAATTTCTTGTAAAAAAGGCTTACACCCTCAGGAGTTGAACCCAAGTACCCAGCTTGGAAGTTTTATTTTGATTTATTTATTTATTTATTTTAATTATTTCGTTAATTAATTTTGAAATTTCAAAAAATACCATATTTTTCGAAAATTACAAAATTCACTTGTTTGTGTTCTTTTATTAGATTTAGCGAAATCCTCTTGAAGTTGAACCATAAATAATTTCAACTGAAAACATTAGTGCTTAAAAGAAATATGTAATGAGAATACAAAAAATTTTAACAATATTAAATTTTAGATTCTCTGTAAAACAGAAATACATAGTATTTTGTTTGGCACTGGTTCTAAGACATTCCTTTCGATTATAATCGTTTTATAGTTAAATATATACCTATAATAAAATTATCTATTTCTATTATAAGTAAATATTTATTTTTAATTCTTTTTTTGTTTCAAAACAATTTATGATTAACGATTGTTTACTATCCAATAATAATAGCAAAACTTTGTGCTTGAAATATTTCTCAAATTTTTTTAAAAAAAAGTCAAAAATGTTAAAAAAGTTTATTAAAATACACAAAAAATTCAAAGTTATTTTTTCGCATACTCTTGTGAAATGAGGGCTCGTTATTCTACTAAAATCAACGATGCAAAAACATGAAACCGAAACAAACAAAAAAATTGATACAAAAGATCTATTTAAATAATAATATAAGTTATTTGAATGCAAAAATATGTTAATAACACAAATCATGTTATTAAACTTGGCGTCAAAGACTGGAGTTCAATATTATTAGTCAAATTTTCTACAGTAAACAAGACAGTACAACATATTATACCTATATAACTATTCTGTCGATAAAATTAAAAGAAAAACAAAACACTAATTATTTCAAGATATGTATATAAAATATATAATCATAATATGGTAGATTCCTTCATTTTAATTTAAAAATAATATTTAAGTATATCTTTTAAACTACTTAAACGTGGAGCATCTTCAAAATTGTGTTTGAGAAAAATTTTCTAGCTGTGTTTAATATATCACAAAGGTTCTAATAATTATTTGTATTTTGAGAAAAGTGTCAAACGTTATGAAATAAATTTTACTTCCACTTGCAAAAAAAAAAAATATGAAAAAAATTTTAAAGTAGATGAATCAAAATAATTTTTCTAAAAAATTGTAACTATTCCTATTTCTTAATAAAGATGATATTTTGTAAATTTTATTTTGGCGTCCCAGTCGTCGCGCGTTATGAATCTACAAAGTTGTCTCAAAATTTGGTACTCCCACCCTTCCACCTATAACTACACGTATACACTCCTTTGATTTAAAAATCTGTAAAACTTCATAGAAGTGACTGTTTCGATTAAATGTTTTAATAGAAATTATTAGTTTGGGTAACATAAGAAAATATTATACTATAGTATACACATGTGAGTTATATTTTATTTTATTTAATTATTTAACTACATATTTTTACAATTT
This sequence comes from Forficula auricularia, assembly GCA_024734495.1. NCBI lineage: Eukaryota > Metazoa > Arthropoda > Insecta > Dermaptera > Forficulidae > Forficula > Forficula auricularia. The sequence continues at coordinate 17,831,756 of JALMQS010000128.1, forward strand.
ATTATAAAACTTTATTAGAAATTTATTGAAAAATAGCAAAAGATTTTCTTAAATAAATTGTTCAATTTAATTAGGCGATATTTTCAATTAGTAAATTAAAAAACTTCACTTTATGCAAAAATTAAACATTTCATTTTATTTGCCGGTCTGTACGAACAAACACTTTTATATGCACCCTCTTTGCAGTAGTAATTGTAATACTACATGGGGATGAGATGTTTGTAGTACATTTTAATTAAAAAATTATTAAATTTTTATAATAAAGTACCCAAAATATTAATGAAAAAATTTTAAATAAGAATTCTTATAGACTTGAACTTCAAGAAAAATTGAAACAATTTATTGAGTCTTTTTCAAGCATTTAAATTTTTATTTCACCTTATAAATATAAATAAATTTAAGAGCTTGAAACAGTATCAATAAAGAGACGAAAAGTCGTTGTCGAATTAATTGCTGTTTAAATTTTTCGCTAAATCCCTTTATATAAAATTTACAAAATAATCGACTCAAATCTGTACGAACTTTAGGAAATTTCAATAAACCCTCGTTATTTTGAAACTGATGACAAACGTTATAAAATAAATTAGTCGGGTGAGAGAGCAAAACAGAAAAACAAAACTAGTCCTGAATTTTGAGCGGTTACCTTTTCGGAGGTAAACGTGTCAGTGTGCATCTTCATGCTGGCTGCAGCTAAATCCCTGGTCTCCTGTTGGGTGATCTCACCTGCCTTCATCGTTCGCTGTTCCTGAAGCAATTTCAACATCCCAACTCAATCAATGCCACTGTCCGTATTGCTACCTCAATACAAAAAACATTCAACCGAAAGATTTCCAATAGCAAGAATAAATGCCACAACGCGAATGAACCGGAGAGAATGTGTTTCGACTCGAGTCTCGACTCCAACTAAAAGTTTGGAGATAGCGACTTCGTGGTCCCCTAACGCGCGGCTTACTGTCTCCCCCTTAACTCCCTAACACCCACTTGAACTATTAGCGATTTGGTGCTAAAAATACCGGCAGTCGCCTTGCCCACATTTGCTAAAATTTCCTTGAAAAGTAGATGTTAAGTGTATGTAAAGGATGACTTCATGGATTAGCAAAGTGCCAATTAGACTTTCCCCCCAAGCGATACCGCTTTTGGTTGTCCGTTTCATCTCGCATATTGACTCTCTGTCTTTCCAGCTATTTACAAATAATAGTAAAAAACTGCGCTTCTCTTTTACTCGTTTCCAGGAATATGAATCATATAATAAGATTATCTTGTAAATAATCCATCCCTTCTTTTGTATTAAGGATACCTTCAAAACAAACAATCTTAAAAAATTTTATTAAAAATAAAAAGTTAAAAATACGTATTCTTTTGATAGAAAAATACATTTTTTCAGAACAATAATAATGTGTGTGCATAAAATTAAATTGGATTTTTTCCATATTAATCGATAGTTAATTTACAAAAATATTGAATAGGTAACTAATTTATTGGAGAATAGTGACAAATAAAAAAAGTTAATGTTGAAACCACAGAATTATTCTAAACGTCAGAGGTCAGCTTGGACTCGGGTCTCGAATATTCCCTGTATAATACAGAGTCTATATTGTCTCCCAGGTAAAAATATTTAGAGAGAATTAAAAAAAGAAAAAAAATGTATATCTTCCAACATGGAAATCTGTAAAAACTAAATAGATTAAGTGTTTTGTCGTGGGATGAATATTGATTAACATTTTGGGAAAAAATCTCATACTGAACTCACGCCCTTTTTTCACTTTCAGCTATAACTTTGTATTCTCTAATATATATAAAACATACCTATTCAATATTTTAAATTAAACTATCAATTAATATAAAATATTGAATAACACGTAATCGAATAAGATTTAATAGTTATTGTTGCAGTATATAAACAAAAATTCTATTTATTTTGAGCTTTTGACTCACCCAGAAATACCTTTTTTTAAATCTTCCTAAAATAGATTTCTACATTGAAAAATGAACACCCTCAATTCCTTCTCTTCAACCTTCATAGTTATTTTACCTTTGAAACTCAAAATGTTGACCACATATTTAATTTAATTATTTTTGGCCTATTAGTAAGCTTTAATGTATATAGGGTAAAACCACCAGTAGTTGGCATTAGGCCAGTAGTTAGCATACTTTGAAAGAACAAGGGTTGACGCCAGATACTATTTAATTCTGAGAATTTTGTGATCTGACTTTGTTAGTTTAGATCGTTTTATGCCACCAGTGCAGCAGCTGAAGCATGTTAATTATACCTGTCTTTAAATATGCCAACCATCCTTTTATTTTTACCTTTTTTTGACCATGTGTACCTACTATATATTTTCAAACTATATTCTCAAATAAAGAGGGCGACAAACAAAGTTAGATAGAAAATAAATCTTTAAATAAATGAACCATATTATCTTTTAACACTTGCTTCAAAATGTAAACTCGTATGTACGAATATCTTTAGGGATTTAGAATACACAAAATGAATAGTGTGTTTTGTTTTTTCAAGTTTTAAATTAACCAAATGATCAATATCAAATCATATATCGCTTCATCTTAATTTCGTGTTTGGCGAAACCATTATGTTAAATGATTTACCATTAACAAGGCATGATGAAACTTAAGCAGAAGATAGCCATCTTAAATCTTCATACTTAAAAGGAAGAATAAAAGTCCTTATAAGTATAGAAAATATAATACATTTTATGCGATTTATAATAATCTAATTGTCAAATCTTGACTAATTTTACAGTTGAAACAGGCAAAAAAATTGATGAGACTCAAAAAAGCTTAAAATTGAGATAAAACTGTTCAGAAGAATGAATATTTGATTGACAAGAGAATAAGATAGCTGTAGACATGATTTATTAAATAAATTGAATCCTTGATCCCGGGTTAAATCTAGATATAATAAAACCATGAATTATTTGATATTATGACGAAATTTAAATTAATAATCATAGTGAAGACATATAAGTATATATTTTAATTAATTATATGTGTAAAATATTCAATTCTTTATGTATATAAGATTGAATTACACGGAGAACAAATATTGTTACGAGGAGAAAAAAAGATCATGAGCAAGAGAAAAGTGGGAGAATATCTGAAATGGATAGAGAAAATTACAGAGGGTGTGTGACCGAAGAAGAAAAGGCAAACTATATGAAAAATTTTACAAAAGCATTGAGGAAACAGATGAAAAGATGCAAGAAAGGGTAAAAATTAAAAACAAGGAGCTTAGTCTGATAAATAAAAACTTGAAGGTGAAAAGAAAAAAGATTTTGAAAGAATTATGTATTTCAAAGTATTATCTCAAAAGATATGAATAAAGATATGAATGCCAAATCGATTAACTCCATAAAACAAAAAGTGGAGAAATGCGATGAAATAATGTACATTATTACATTATTTATTATTCAATGACCAAAATCTGTTGTCATTTAGTGGTGTTAATACTTATTTTTAGAGAAATTTGTTTTGAATATATACAGTTAGGAGTCAATCAAGAGCTTTGACATTAAAATTTAATAAAATTCAGAAAGTGGAGTTAATCGATTTGGAAAGTGAAGCATTCATTATAGAGCACGAATACAAAAAATAAATGTTTAATTTTTTAGTTTCTTCTGATTTAAGGACATAAAAATAAAATAAATATGCTAATAAAAAAAAAGTAAATGCTATTTTTAGATAGCTATTCAGCTTATTTGATTACTCTAATAGCTTAAGCTTCGATTCACATCTGCTTGTCAAAACATATCTAGCTATTATCCTGAAGATGTTGTGGGTTATTGTTGAGCCATTGGCTGAATAGTCACTTAATAAATATTTAATGCACCAAGAATAAACAACTATATGTTTCATGTTTTCTCTATATTGATATGTTAATTCAATTAACAAGATGTATTCTAATTGTGATAACAGAAGAGGGGATCAAATTTGATTTCAAAGAAGATTGAATCCGTTTGGCCTGGGCTTTCCCACTATGCTTACGTATAATTTGACACTTATTCGAATAGACATTCTACAGGAAGAATGAAAAGAAGAAAGAAAGAATATCGATTGGGATAAATATGACTTGGAAGACAGTTTGAACTGCAATGCTAATCCACCATTTGCCTTAAAATGTTCACTGTTCCTGCTCTATATATGAACAATCAAGTAGGTACTTTCTTAAATAGCACCAGAAAGATGGCACTTGCTAGCTAGTAGAAACTAATAAGAGAATTTTTTCCAATATCGTATTATAGGTAAACTACAGAAAATAGATAATGAAAATCGAGTTTGTTGAAATCCAAATTCATATTATGAGATTAATTGTAGATAAATATGGTAGTTTATCTAGGAAAGATTTTATAATGAGGATCTGTTGTCATTCAACATCATAATCTATAGCAGTGGTTCTTAACCTTTTATTAGCCGAGGCCCTTTTAAAATCCGAAAGTATATTCGCGGACCCCTTAAAATCTTAAAATACTTGTACAAAAATTGTAAAACTAGACTTATAAAAAAAATTTACAGGGTTTTATTTAATTTGTAATTTTGTCTGTCTGTCTGTTTGGGTAAAATTTACCTATGCGCTCAACGTTTTCAATTAGTTTGGCATGTTTAAGAATATTGAGATGTCTTTAAATTCATCTGTCACTTACTTGTGAGGCTTGTCCACGCCAAATCGGATGGTTTGAAAAATTTTAATTTTTGATTTCCTTCATTTTTTTTACATTTTTTAGTACCCATCAAAAAACTCTTCCTGGTAAATTTTGAAATTTTTTTGATCACCGATTTAAAAGATATCGAATTTCGGCTCAAAAATGATCGAAATTCATTTTTTTTTTTTTTGAAATTTTTGTTTTTTTACATACTTTTTTATAAAAAAATCCAAAAAAATTATTTAAAGTCTTTTTATATGGGATTTTTGAGCTTGAAAATTTTAATCTTGTTTTTGAAACTGTATGTACTTACCTATTCTTCGATTTTTTTGATAATTTTTTGTTTTAAACTTCTATTCATTCTACAAATTTTAAGACTGGGTTGATAGTAGTCCTATGATAATTACTATTTTTTTTTCGATTTTTCGAAAATTTCGAAAAAAATTTATTCGCTATATAACCTTTATTAAAACCACTTTTTGGTATTGAGTTCTCTTTTTTTTAGTTATATTGAATTTATTTTTATCGTTAACAGGTGTTTAAAATAAATAATTAGTATTTTATTTTGTTGAAAGAAAATTAAAATCAAAAATCAAAAAAAAATAGTAAATATTATAGAACCACTATCGACCCGGTCTTAAAATTTGTAGAATGAATAGAAGTTTAAAACAAAAAATTATCAAAAAATCGAAGAGTACCTACATAGTTTCAAAAACAAGATTAAAATTTTCAAACTCAAAAATTGCATTATTGTGAACCTTACTAAGCCAAAAACTCTTCCATTATTTTTCAAGATAACTCTTCAAGTGAAAGTGATTCTTAAGGGGATGAAGTAAGAAGGGAACGGATGATTTCACTCTCCAAGTAAGATGGTTGTATCTTCGTAAAGAATTTCGCTTAGTGATTTTCCTCTTGATCCCGATTAGTGTTCAAAGACACCATTCAAGAAAATTGAAACAAAGACCTTTTGAAAGCAAAGTAACATAAATCTTCTTTACGAAACCGCGGAGGCGATGTAAGCTCTAAGATTTACTGGCTGTCGATAAAGATCTTGAAATAGTCATAGAAACGATTCTTTAAGAAAAAGAAATATCAATACTTGTAATAATTTATATTAGAATATATTTTACTGCATATTAGATTCATTTAATTTAACAACATTATACTATATTATTTATTTTCTGATTTTTATCATTCTATCCTAAAAGAAACTTTCAGATTTTTAATTTGACCAGTAATGTTTAATTAATAAAACATATTTTGGATAATATTTTCTAGTATGTTTAAATACAACAACTTGCGAATATGATAATCCAATATATATTAGAATAAGTTAGATTCGAATCCCTACCGGATCTTGAAATTTGTTTAGCGGAATTCAAATATCACAAAAGGTTTGGTCACAATTATAGTTGAGTATAGTTGGTTTAAATTGAAAGTTTTTGCCGAGAGTAGCAGAATTTTTATATATTGAAGGAGACAATAACAGAGTGTGTCTTCTGCTGGAATTATAAATTTTATTTATTTATAACGAGACTATAGTTTCGAGGGCTTTGCCCTCTTCATCAGTCTATTACAATGTATTCACAGGAATTAATTTATGAATTCATAAATTAATTCCTGTGAATTCATTGTAATAGATTGATGAAGAGCAAGCCTCGAAACTATAGTCTCGTTATAAATAAATAAAATTTATAATTCAGCAGAAGACACACTCTGTTATTGTCTCCTTCAATAGTTGGTTTAATTAGCCTCAAAGAAGATCTTAATTTGCAATTATTTGATTAATATTACAGATGAAACACAGCAAAAAGAAATGATACCACACTAGCCATGAAGTTAGAATATATTTAGATAAATCTTTTTAATTTCAGTTCAACCATGAACATAACTATTAGACGCTGCAGCAGAGACATAAGCTGTGCTTTATAAAAATTATAGAGCCATCATCTACATTATTATTGTTTGGTTCATTTCTAATGCAATCTATCTTAAAGGAATTATGAATTTCTAATGAATGTAGAGGGTTCAATATTCCTTTTTAGCTTCCTCAATAAATCAGAGTGAGGTGGAAGGCTACTTAGGTATAACGCCACCGCAGCTACAGATTTGGCGGTTTTTAAGCGCCCCTACTAACGACGGATTCTTTTAGAAAATGAATATTAATTAAAAAATAATTAGTAAATATCCCGAAAAATTCGAATATGTAAAAGTCGTTGCCGGATCGGTTAAGATATATTCAGTTCGGCTCGGTTCGGCTCGTATATCTTCATTTCGGGCTGGCATTTAGGCTATTAGGTTGGCTAACGCCTTAAGTACCGGTGGAAGTAATCGGAAAGGCTGTTTAAAGCAAATAACTCACAGACTGACAGTTTTCACAGCTTTGCTTCTCGTATCTCTTGGTTTCATAAATTGATTTTTTGAAAAAACAGTAAAAAGTAGGCATATTCAATTTACTTATATAATATGTATGAGTTTAATATCAAACTTATAATTTTTTTTTAAATCACCTATATCCTACTAACTAATAGGCATCATCTATAATACTGTTATTTTATTTTATTTTTTGATTATTGTGTTTAATAATGTCTGAAACGAGAGGAAAAATTATTTTCATTCAATTGGATGTTGATGAAGGCAGTCCACGGTGGTTGTAAAAAATAAGACTATAATGGTTTTATTATTTTACATTTATTCCACCGTGGACTGCCTTCATCAACATGCAATTGCATATTCATACCAGTCCGTCTCCTAAAGAAAAACGCTACCAATTATTTTCATTAATTAGTATTTTCTATCTAACATTCTGTATTACGAAATTCGCGTAAACCCGACAACACGCTTTCATGAAAAATCATCAAGGTTCTTTTCTAATTCTGATGCAAAATTGCATTTAGTTTCTTAAAAATTGATCAAATTAATTGTATTGATTAAGTCAGCGTTTTTTTTGTTTGGTTAGTTTTTTCAGTGGGGTCTCTCTTAATATTTTTTTATTATTTTTATTTTTATTTATTTAATGTCACCGGGAACAAAGCCCATTTAGACAGCACATAAGTAAAGTGTTAGTAGGGTTAGTGAGGGAGCTGAGTTTTTAGCCGGTAGAAATTTTTATTTGCCAGCCAGGATCGAACTCCGGGCTCCCACTTTAACATCGTCATAATCGATCGATGCCGAAGCGAGGTCAGTGCGTTAGCTGACTGAGCCAACCCGACTCCCCCTCTTAATATTTTAATTGTAAATTTAAGAATAAAATTATTAATTTTGTGCATAGGAGAGCCGCTTTTCGAAAAAAAAAACTTTTATGAAATAAGTGGCAATCACAATATTAAATCGAGTGATAGTTGAGTGTTTTTATTGTTGTCGAGAGGATGAAAATCTGATGAAGGTAAAATTCACCATGATATATTTTCATTCGATATAACACAAAATATATTTTCTTAACTTCTTCCTAGGATAGCTTTATTGGTTATTTAATTGGCAATTTGTTTCGAATTTGTTGTAGAAAGCTCGTTTAGCTTTAATGTCTTGCCAAAATAAATAATGAATAGCAAACAGTCTGTTCAATACTGTGAATTGTTTACTCAATTTGTTAGTAAATAAAACAAAACAGTAAAAATGTTTGATTATAACAAAAGTTCAGTTGCATTTTTTGTTTTTATTCTTGATAATCAATATTCGGAATTGATCTTTCTCTCTATTGCACAATTAATTTCAATTAAATGCCAGTTAATTCTTGACGCGTTGCCAATTGAATCATCCGAGGGATATTATTCTTTCATCAAATGATGCTTCTAACGAAATTAATATTTTAATAAATGTCAAAATTTTTACAGATGTAATTAAACCCCCTCTCACTCTATTAACATGATTTTCAAAGTGTCAAACAAATAACTTGCTTTTAATTACTACATAAAACTTGGATCGAATATAAATGCTGATTAAATACAATCGTATCATGCATTAGAAAAAAATCAAGTGTCCGATATTTTAAACTATGACATCATTAGTCTATTCTATTTATACATTTATATCATTTAAACAGTTAAATTGAGGTATTCGCGGAACGATATTCTAAATAATTTATCAATTAGTGATTTTCTAAGTTCATTTTCAGGGTAAACAAAGTATTTTCATTAATTTTTCTACAAAATCTAAAAACTTTACAAAGCAGAGTCCCATAAAGTGGTCATCAAAATTTCTTTAAATTATTTATAACAACGATTATCACTCGAATAAAATTTGAGCAAAAGAGTTAAATAGAATCTATTCTCTGGATATTCCTAAAAACGAAATCAAGCAAGTTCAAAACAATAGTGACAACAACTTAGAGCTCTGAAATATGGGAATCAAAAACAGGGCGATTTCAAGCCCTCGAAAATGACTTTTGGAAAAGAAGAATGGTGTATATAAAAGCTTCAGGATAACCGTAACTTCGAAATAAGACTATGAATGAAGGTTGAGTGTTCCATGATATACACAATAAAGACAAAATATCGACATCTTATTTAGTATGAACACTTAAGAAGGATGAGTGAAGATAGCCAAAAAGAAGGATGAGTAGTTGGTCTCCAATATGCGGGAAGCACCAAGAAGGCCTATAAAGGCTTCCAGGGTCTGCGATTGTAAATTGAGATCTTAGTAACATGGGAAGTGTAAAACAAGTGTCACAGATTTCTAACTCTGCTGATATATGTTAAGAGGGACTAGTTTTTTCGAAATTCTTCCTGATTTGGATCCTCATAGAAACCTGCCATAGCTACCATAAGGTACTATAGTTAACATTATGTTATTATAACAATCATATAAAATCATGAATGGTTGAAGACGAAAACACAAAACAAAATACAAAAGATGTTTTTCTTTCAGAAAATACATAAAGTAAAATATTTTGATTAATTATTATTTATTTATTTTATGATTTAAGTTATCTTTATTAATATATCGCTGATAACTGGCACACTGATCACAGAAAGCGGATTCAGAAGACTTGAAAACGTACATTTCCTGTGAAATTCTTGAGGTAGTCTCATTACTTTCATATCACTTATTTAGGTAAATGAAAGTAATAATAATCCATGTTCGGTATTTTTTTAATTTTATACTAAATATTATAAATTACAGTTATGTGGGGTTATTACAAAAATGTTATACTTCAAATATCTTGAAATTACCATAGTTTTAACTATTTTTTTTTTAATCAAAAAGAAAATCTTTTATTGCTAAGCTATTACATATCTATCCATGATTCAATCAGTTTTTAGATTTTTTTTCTCCGATTCAAAAAAAGATGTTGGCACATGATCGATTTGCCCCTGGAGGAGGTCGTCACTTCCCTTTGTGCGAGTGGGATTTGTTTCCGTTGAGAGTCAGCACAGAGCGTTTGGCACCAGTTGCTCTGCTGGATACTGAATGACAGCTCTCAATATCAACACGAGTAAAAATAAATTTTCACGAGATTCAAGCGGATTTCGGGGTAGCGGGAAGAAAAGCGGGTCTCACCAGCCACTTGGCTCTGCGGGCCACGACGTTCGGGGTCACCAGCCAGCCGGGGCCACCTCGGCTCTTTCTACCTCTTCTGGTTGCTGAATTGTCACTCAGGGCTCCATCGTCCATGGCTAGATCGCGGCCACTAACATTTGCATTGGGGCTGAGCGCAATGGCCATAAGCCAACCCCCGTCGTCGCCGTCGCTTTTCATCAATGCTATTTCGGTCTGTCGTGCGCACGAGAATCATTGCCGAATTTCATTTTAATAAACTGACAATGTTATTTCGAAGGGGATTTTATTGATATATGGGGATGGCCATGTATATCAGGGAGAACAGATAAATAAAAAAATGTAAAAGACAATTTTACGTTCTTTATCCAGGGAATTCATATATGGTATAAGTGAAAGAAAGTGGATCAGAAGCATCATCTTAAATTAAAGTCAAGAGCCCTTAAAATGCATTTCAAATTTAATCTAAAGTGACATAATTAATGACGATGACTTTCAAGGGCTCTCATCTGATAAGCGTTGAATATGGGTGGAATCTAAGAAATATCTCCCTCAAATCCCTGGTCCATCCACGAATTCACAAACTTTTTTTAATGCTATCGAATTTCAAGAAAGGCCGCAAGAAGATACAATATAAGTCATAATCAGTCTTTTTAATCAGAAATATTTTATGTCACCTCATATGGGATAGAGAGATTCGTTTTGTTGTCTTAGCAACCTAGCCACACAAATGATACGTAAAGCAGAGGAGAACCTCTTTGATTTCTCTTTTAGAATAAAAAATCTGCTACTCTCGTCAAATCAAATTTTTTTTAAATGAACATTTATTTGAAAGTTTCTTTTTGCCGAGAGTAGCAGAATTTTTATAAATTGAATGAGACAATAAAAGAGTGTGTCTTCTGCTGGAAAAATAAAATTTTAATTTATTTATAACAAGGCTATAATTTTGAGGGCTTTGCCCTCTTCATCAGTTTATTACAATTAATTGACAGGAATTAAATGTATGTAGCAAAGCCCTCAAAACAATAGTCTCGTTATAAATAAATTAAAAATTTATTTTTCCACAAGAAGATACACTCTTTTATTGAACATTTATTTTTGAATTTCTTTCATAAAGGAGAATGTGTTAAAAAAATTATAGGAAATATAGATATTTTTGTTTGTGCTATTGAAGCTTATGAATTTGGTTTTCAATGGTACGCATTTAAAAGGTTGATAACCGCTACACTAGATCAAGCGTGACGATCCAGCCGCTCCGCTCGACCCATGCAAGTTGGGACAAGTTTTTGCGTCGCGAGGAATGTGCGGGCGCATTGAACTATGTCAAGGCTATTAGGTTTTCGCAAATATTGATTTTTGACTTTATAGAACATCTCTATTACATATAGAGAGATAAATATTTGGTTGTGTCATTTGACTTAGCGCCTGAGGTTTGTGAACAGAATAACATCTTTTCATTGCGGGCTGCCTATATGTAGGAATTCAATCACATTTCTCGTTTAATATCTTGTATATAAAAAATAAATAAATAAACCCAAATAATAATTTGATGAAGAAATAGTTTCTTAAAAATGACTATAAATGTGAAATTAATACTAAAAAGCGATATGTGTGTATATAATGAAGACTTTTATGAACTCGAATTAGAAAGAGAGAGATTTAATATTCGATAAGCAGCATGAAAAATTAAAATTTTTTTGCCATTAAATATTTTAATGTTCTTGATTTAGGTCAAAATTAAAGAAAAAAAAGTTAAACAGAGTATCCTTAAAAAAGAAAAAACAAGATAGCAATTAGTTATTTTGTAAAGATATTATTTTTAAAAGATGAAAACCGTTTAACTCAATGGAGATTTGATGGAGAGACAACCCAATGATAATGAAAAGTACATATTTTGAATAAAATAATTTATTGGAAAGTTATTTTAGTTCTTTTAAAAATCGATATTTCAGATGATCTTTTGACTTTCATCAGGGTTAAAAACGGCCGGTGAAGGAAAGTTTGATATCACCTCCTTTTTGTATCTTTTAATTGGTGTTGTAGTCAGTAGCGTAGCGAGAAAATTTTCATGGAGGGCTCAATCCTCAAAGCAAAATATTTAGTGGGAATTTTTTTTTATTAAAACAAAAAAGTACTTCAAGAAATTAAAAAAGAACATAACTCTTGATTAAACATATGAAATATATTTAATTTTCGGTTAGTTTACCATAAAAAACGGTTTGTCGTTGCAGTTTCTCAGCCCGAGCCCTGCTCTGGTTGTAGTTAATCATTAACACCTAACGAACTTTGTTTTTTCATTATAAAATACGATTATTTAAATTATGAATTATTGTATGATGTAAAATATGTTCATTTTGGAAAACAGATTTAAGTTTAACTATTAAATAAAATTATCTTTGGCCGCTTACAGACAGTTTGCACGTTCGAAGTGAAAATTCTTTAGTTTGCTACCTTTATGATTTAAATTAAAACGATTTATTATTTCACAAACGAAAGGTTCATAATGGATATTTCGGAAAAAGTTATCAGTGAACTAATTTATATAATTTAAGAAAACAATTTTATTTTACTAAAATATATTATGATACTGCAATGAATAGATTACCTGCTATCGGTCACCATAATCAACAAAATGAGAGAAAAAATTGAAATCTTTTAATACTTGGTATATTATTTAAAAAATTTTGAGATTTGATATTTTGCAGTGAGTTGGTTAAGCTACAAAGATAAACGTTAACTTAAACTTTACCTAATTATGTGCCTAATTTCAGCTCATTAGCTACAGGAAAGTTTAGCATATAAAAATTCAATATTTTTCTGGTTTTTGGAACGGGCGATTCAGAAAATAAAAAACCGAAAATCTAATATATTTTCGTTTTGGCCTCGGAATGAACTTGTTACAACTTTCTATTCTGGAGTTATGTATTTAAAATATGATATGTGGATTAAAATTTTTAGATGGTCTAATTTGGGTGGGAGGGAGTGAATTAAAAATCAAATTTACAAATAACGTTAAACAAAGGGTGAAGATTATTTACATATTATATATTGTAGCTAATTAGTGTCTTTCATTAAATTATTTTAATAAAAAATGTAATCAAATAGATTTGAGAATTTATTTAAGGATTTTTTATCTAATGATTTCGAGGTACCTATATTGGGCCCATGGAATATCTTATCAAATAACGGGTTTCTTTTATTTCTTATTCTTCGATTCAGTTAGTGTCGAGAACGACTAGAGTCAACATCGAGGAGCACGTGCATTCTTCAAAGGTAAACAACCCTTAATATCCACCCCTATCATCTATAATTATATTATTCTAAAATAAATATCGCATTTTCTTACTCAAAATCTGACATTCCTAACGAAATTGGCATTTTGGAAAAAATAAGGAGAGGGGAGACAAAACGAATGATATTTTTAAAAAAGTATTCTTCTTCAAGTGTCATGTCTCTCAAGCATTAGCTATTATTATGGAGATCATACATTTCATTATAATTTTCTTGGACAAATTGTTTCCAGGGGTGATTTCCCGCTACCTTCCCCTAGAATTGTTGAGCTATCTTGAATTGTGGACAGAGGTGAAAATTGTTCTGACTGAAGTGAGATTCGACCCCGAGTAAACATGTCACACTTTAACTACTGCACTATCGGCGCTTAAAAAACTGTTAGTAAATTTTAAAATATGTAAATATTTGGTAGCAAACGGATTAAGCTAGAAAGGTTAAGCTTGACACAAACAATGACTTCTTGTGTGCCAAATTTCAGACCATTAGCTTTAACTATTTGAAAGCTCCTCATATACCCTTACACATTTTTTCTGCTTATTTGAATAGAATTTTCAGAAAGTGGGAAGGCAAAAATGTAATCATTTCTTCATTTTGGCACTACAACGGCTTTATGTTTTATAGTTACTATTATAATATTCTCCTCACGTTTCAGAAATTTCTAAATAGGAATAAGCAAAAAAAAATTGAATCATTACAATACTGCGTGCGACTCAACCAGCAGGCTTCGCTTGTTGAATGTACCGTGTGATTTTTTAATGAAAGTAAGTGATATCAATAATAATAATAATAATAAAGAATACCTGGGACAGAAGCATTCTCATAGTAGGTAACTTCCCCCCCACACATCGCACACAGCGTCTAGTCACCGTTCCAATCATATTTGGACACCGACAATGTGAGATCAGAGGAAGGACCAGGTCATCATTTTCCAATCTCGATTGAAATATCATTCGAAAATCGAAAGAAAATCAGTGAACATTTCGGGAGCAACAGAGGTGTGGTTTGTATCACTAGAACCGTCGATGAGGACTAAAACAGGGAGTGTGGTGGTCGCAGGCGCCACGTCTTGAATCGATCCGAAGGGGATGCGAACCCCAGACTAGGGGCTGCCGCCCCCCGCGGACAATCCGATCGAAAGTTCGCATTCCTTCTACTTCTCAAAGTAAGTAACCTATTTAAGGATTACCAAGAATCAGGTCACACAAATCAAAATATTGACCTTTCTTTTGTAGTAAAAAAATAAGAATCTATGATATTACGAACTCTAATTAAAGAAACGGATAGTTGAAATCATTGAAAGAGTCAATTTCAAAATAGTTCAATGCCTAAATTGGAAGAAAATTTTGTATAATATGTACTTGCAGTGTATTTTCACAATAATTGGGAATTTCTGCCATTTTTCTTTCGTTTAATAAGCCGGATTTTTCACTTATTTTTCGTGAATCTGAGAAGACTGGCTAAATGGGCATTAGTTCCCGAGGCCAAGGGGTAGAAAAAAAAGCCGGAATTATTTTCATGTTTTTCTCAGATATTTAATAAATAAATATTTGTCCAAAAATATGGTTCTTAATAAGGGAGAATTTTCATTACAGACGGTTGTAATGGAAAGCCGTCCCTTGTTAGGGACCACATTTTTTTATCTAATAAATTATAAGTACTTTTTTTGGGGACGGGCTGGAAGAATTAAATAGGAAATTGATGGAAAAATGTCCCATTTGTATCCTTATTGATAGAATCAACGATTATATTTATTAAAAAGAAAAAGGTAAAAAGAATAATATGACTTAAAAGTGGTTAACAACTTATTCTAATAAAAAAATAAATATTTAAATTAAGCGTTCAACGATTGTAAACCAATTTTCAGCATCGAGTAATTAATTGTTGGCGAGCGGACAAAGCTAAAAAGTTTTAACTTTGCACAAGAGTGAATTTTATCAATAGGAACTTTGGAGCCAAATTTCAGCTCATTAGCTTCGACTGTTTTAAATAGAATTTTTCTGATTTTGGCTATTTTTCATTTAAAGATGGTCAAAATTTAATCAGCTTCTTGTATAAATAAAACAGTTTCTTAGTCAAAATAAGTTTTTTACTGCTGTTTCTGTCCTGGAGTTAATTGTTAGTATTGCCATCCAGATAGTCGGATAGATATAAAATTGTTTAAAAATGATTTTGCTTCACATTTCAGCCTTTTCTAAACACGATAGGGAAAAAATAAGTGAATTTAATACTTGAATTAAACCTGGGTGGCGACTCATACAATCAATACCTAGTAAGAGTATATAAAATTTCTTCTGTTAATCGAAATTTTCACCAAATAATGGAGAAATTTTAACTTTTAGTTACTAACTATCTTAAAAAAATATATTTGATTTAAAAAAAACACTTCATAGATATACATAATTACAGGCGAGGGGTGAACCGCGACCTAATATGCTGTAGACCTACTTCCACTTGTACTTCCAAATATTTCCAAGTAATTTCAAATTTTTCCAAGTACTCCCAAATATTTCCAAGTACTTCCAAATATTTCCAAGTAGTTCCAAATGTTTTCAAGTACTTCCAAAATACTTCCAAAGAGGTGTACACCTACCTCCAATCGCGGATCACCCCTCGATTACAGGTATTCTTTAAATGTAATTATTTATCTATATATACCTAATAAAGTTTTTTATGTAGGTCAGATTCTACAATTTTGTTTATTTATTTTTCCCGACCTCTAACATTTATTTAAATTTATGAACGCCAATCGATTGACGCATGAAATCTATACATATAAATATATGATAAGAAGTAATTATTTTCGCTTATTACTACTAATTTTCAATATCATTTTTATATACAAGTATGAAACTATTTAAAGCTTAATATTAAGTAAATAGTTTTGAATGATTTTGACAAAAGATTTTATTAAAAAAGGGATATTAATTAAACTAAATATTGATATAAAATAATTTTTTTAATTTATTTTCCATTCTCTAGGTATTCTTATGGTCTATTATGTATACTTTTTCATAAATTATTCCTCGAACATTTTCTTTTATACGTATTACAAAACAATTTAAATTGCAATTTAGGCTCTTGTATTTTTTTTATAAATACTTAATTAAATTAATTAAGAATTAATATAAAAAGAGTGACAACAGTGCACTGAATCAGTCAACATATAATGTTCTTATGGGTACCTATTGCAATTTCTTGCATTCAAATAATTTAAAAAATGCAAGCGAGCAGTTATCAATAACAAAATAAAAATGTCTCTTCTACTTTACATTTGAAAACCTCAAATATAACCCCACCTACATAACTAGGCCTTTCCCTACCTTTTTTAAATATTTCATTTATTTTTTCAGAAACATCGATTCGCTTTCCCAGAACTCACCGCGCTCTACTAATAGTATCGTCGATTTTACTTTTACTTTCAATTCTAATAATAGTTTTTTATGTTTTACTTTTAAAATTAATTGTGCCTATTATAAATTTGTCTTTTGTATCATAAATAATTATAAAAAAAATGAATATCTTTTTAATGAAATACCCTTTAATTGAATAAAAACATATTCATTACAAGAAGTAATTGCTTAGGGTAAGAGAGCATTTAAATATAATCTAATATGAAAGGCCTCATATAAATGTATAATCTTTTGTGATTTCATAAAAAATCGATGCATTTTAACGAGTTGAATGACTTATTTTATGCATTCTTCTAAAATGTAATTTATTATTTATTTATTCATATTTTTAATGGAAATTGTTTCATATACAAATTACTTATTTCAAGAGAGACGCACATAAATCATGCACATGGTTTGCGTGGCACTGAATATCAGATTCACGAATAATTTTCAAAGTGGAATGAGTTTCGATTTATGACAATTGCAATCTAAAAAAACAACAAATGTAATATTTGGAAATAAATGATCAAATTTATCCTCCCTGTCGTCCTTTCCAATCAAAGGTTGCCCAGTTAAAAAGTGGAAATTAAGTAATCAAGGCACGAGTGTGGCTCGGGCGTGGCCACCCCTGTCACGCATAGGCATATAGGCACATAGGCTTGCCTGCGTCTATGCCAAAGTGATTTCCGACATGAGGTTTTTGACGAGATGGAACAGATAAAAGCCTTTCATATAAATAGACAACTCAGAATTTTATTACTTTGTACACTTGTTTAGATATTGATAGGATATCTTAACCAAGGATACTACCAAAATAATTTTAATAGCCTATTTAACGACTAACAAAATCCCATTCAGATTTTAAAATTTACTATCAATAAATTAAAGAGGATAATAATATTTTCCTGTATCTAAATAAATTATTTACAGCTGGAATTCTCGAACTGTGTTACATTATGCTGTTCTTGGTGGAACATAGAGAAACAATTACATACATAAATATTCAGTAGATTAAGAATAATTTTCATTTTGCTAGAAAATGCGTTATTTGCCAGTTGGACTTATTGATAGAAGTCTATTGAAAAGTGAACAAACAATGAATAAAACAGTAGTTTAAGAGAGAATATGATATTATAGTACCTTGATTGTGTTAAGAATTTTTGTATATTAACTTGTGAATAGTAAGCCAGATTATTATTATTATTCATTTTCTTTTTTGGGATGGGGAGAGGTAATTACTAATAAGATTTATGAATTTTTATAGTATTTAAAAATCAAATCCTATCAAATGAATTAAAATATATGTATATTGAATTATAGATATATATTCAAAAATGGTATTTGGTTAGCATGAACTGAATATAATAATTAATTCTTAATTAATTTAAGGGTGCAAGGATTAAAATACCCATTTAAAATTTATTACTTTATTCTAAATTAATGAAAAAGCTTCATGAACATTTTAACTTTTTATTATGTATATGGTATATTTTTTAAAGTATTTTCTTGAAAGTTCTTTATTTTTCAAAGACATCTCCTTGGGGGGGGGATATAATATTAAAAATATTTATAAACTTAATTTTAAAATTTTCAAGAAATTGCATGATCTGAAAAAGATTTTCTTAACATTTCGATAGTAGCAATCCTAGCGGAGTGCCTGAAACTAAAATAAAGTATCTGGTCGGTTTGGTTGCCGACTCTCAGGCGCTTGGAAGAATAATCGACTATTCTTAATGTAATTCACGTACAGCTTAATGTATTATGAAGACATTTTAAGATTTCATAACTTTTAGAGATTGATTTATAGTTTAAGAAGAGAATATTATTTTTAGAAACGGAAATTGTTTTCGAATTGTGTGAACATGATTAAAATTTTATTATATTTTATAAAAAAAAATTGATTAGAGAAGCAATTAAAAGTCGTATAATATTGAATATGTTTATTATTATTATATTTTTTGAAAAATAATATAATATAATATAATTATATAAAGGAAAATAATAATAGTTAACTTTCACTATTCAAAAATAGTACTTAAAATTCATATTGAATTTGAACCCAATTTTTAAAATTGAAAATTTTTTAATTATAGAATACTTTGAATATGTTTTTTTTCATTTTTTAAAATGCGCGATTTAAATTAATAATCCTGTAAAATATTTTTGTTAATTTAACTCTCCTGTGATTCATTCAGACTTTTTGTTCATTTTATCTTGAATGATCGCTTAAATTCGAATGATTCATCTTCTTCTGCCAAGGTTCAACATCCCATTGATTAGATTCATTTACAGAATGCAATGACAATATTAAAACATTTATTTAAGATAATTTAACCATTCAGTTCAAAAATTTTTTACACTAGATTCTTCATGACGATCGCAATCTTATCCAGTAGACAAAAAAAAGAATAAAAATTCCACTATTGCTTCGCTATCTATGAAACGTACTAAGGAATACAAAGTTTCAGCTTGGAATAATGATTCGGAAGGTGAGTGAAATTAATTTTTAAAGAACAAATATATTAAAAATTTAGTAATATTCTCGGCTATATTATCTAAGTCTATTCTAAATTATGTATAATTAAAGTTTTTTTATTAATCTTATTTTTTTTTTTTATAAATTTAAACAAGCATTTTTATTAAAACTAATTCAATTTAATTTTCCATGTGCTATTCACATTAAATCTTGATGGTGAAATAAGGTTTTTAAGTTAATTACTTTCTAGCTTATAAATTTTTGAAGAGACTATTTATTAGGAATAATAAGTAATAAAAAAAACTAGCTATTACTGGTTTATTCTGCTGTAATGGAGTACTATGCGCCGACAAGTCGCAACATGCTTGCTGATTAGGTGGAAGTAATGCATAGTTTATGTTACTCAAATAACAGACGATGAAATATGTGGTTTCTTAAATATGTTTTATGATTTTCTATCTTTTAGATAACTATAAGTTCTTAAGAGCAAATAAGAAGATAAACTATATAACTATTTTTTTTTCTCGCCAGACCCACCACAGCGCAAAGACCTATCTACTCTACGGGTTCACAAATTACTTAACACCTCAAGGAGGATTTTATAAGACTTATAACTGTAACACGTAATAAGTTTTAGGATTTAAAAAACACCAATAAGCTAGCTATTGGAAATTAGAAGATTAAATTTTTTCATTTATTAAGACATTTCGGGATCTAGCTAGTTCTCGTCATTTTTTCAATAACAACACTGGAAAATCTTAACTTTAAATTTACCAATAGGTAGAGGAAACTAAAAAAGTCTTTCGGAAAAATTCTAATCATCAAAACTTCAATATATATTTGTATTAAATATCAATTGTCAGCCTACCTCAGAAATATCTGAGAATCGGCTTAGGACAGCAGAAATTCAAGCTTAAGTTGACCGCCTGTATCAACTGTATATTTACATTTATATGAGTAGTAGGTACTATCTATGGACAGATCTTATTGATCAGAGATCAAATTTTTCCCACACAGCATCAAGGGGTAAAAAAAATACGCAATTTAAAATAATAATAAAACATAATTATTTAAAAAAATCAATATATTCGTGGGTGCATATTTTAATTAAAATTTAAGTTAAAATCGCCATTTTAGTGCATTTTGAAATAAAAATATTTGATCACTTTATCTTATTTTTTTATGCAAAGAATCTAAATATTCAAATGTTTTCTTCATATTACAATTTTATTTATCAAGGAAATCTCTTATTAAAGAGAAAAATACCTGTTATTTTTCAATTATTTCTCCTAATTTTGTTTTGTTTATTCTTAAATGAAAAATGCTATATAAGTACATTTTGGTCTGTTGCACAGGTAAAAAAACATCCATGCGTCTCGAATAATTTAACATTTAATGCATTCCAAGCGGCAAGGCCATATTCTATAATTTTAGCTATCGCGGGCAAAATATTTATAGTCCGAATCCTCCCGTCGTCGACATAAATAGATTAGCGGCCAGTATAGTGATTAGCCGGGAATGCCATGCCGGGATTATTTTGGGATCGCATCTGGTCATGAATCAGTTACGATGCCGAAATATGCCAACTTGGAACATTGGCGGAATAGTTAGGGATTATTATTCACGCTATTTAAGTCAAGGTGACAATTACCGGGCACCTCACTACAATAAAATGTGTACATATATTTAAAAAAACATATTTATTTTAAATATTTTTTTTCTTGATTAGTCAAAAGAATGATATTGAAAATTAGATACCGAAACGTTATGGGAAACTTAAGAAAATTTAAGGTATTTGTCTTATTTAATCATATGTGTGGCTCAGTCTGAAATAATTTCTCAAATAATTATTTTGAACATGTCAATATTATTTAAATATTAATTGAATGTAATGGAAGGCAGCCCAGAGTTAGTGAGGAAAGAAAAAATTAACACATATCAAATAAGGTGTAATTTATTGGAATCCTTCCTCCTTTCCTTTCAAACCGACGTTTCGGAGGATTCCTCCCTCCCTCTTCAGGGTTTCAAAGGGTCAATGAATGAGAAGAATGAAACAAATAAAATGTTTCCTTCTTCTCTCCACAGTAGTGTTCAAAAACCTTCTTCATCTTTAACAAAGGCATAGAAAAACAATTTTTTTTAGCTATCTAATTAAGAAAAGGAGGAAAAAAAATTGTTTTTCTATGCCTTTGTTAAAAATGAAGAAAGTTTTTGAACACTACTGTGGAGAGAAGAAGGAACATTTTATTTGATTCATTCATTGACCCTTTGAAACCCTGAAGAAGGAGGGAAAAATCCTCCGAAACGTCCGTTTGAAAGGAAAGGAGGAAGGATTCCAATAAATTACACCTTATTTGATATGTGTTAATTTTTTCTTTCCTCACTACCTCTGGGCTGCCTTCCATTACATTCAATTAAAATTTCTACAAGTCCGTCTCTCTCCAGAGAAAATTTCGTTGCAAAAAAAAATTATTTAAATATCTTTGAATCTTAAAGGTAAATTCATTGTAAGATGTTTCAGCACCATTTATCGTGGATAACTAACTCATAGTTTCCTTAATTTACATTAAAATGCTTATACGGATTTAGTTGAATGGTTTACAAACAAGGAATAAAAATAGACAAATTAAATTTCAGTAAAATTTAAACCATTTTTTCAGGATGATCTGTTTTGGAGGGAAATGTTTTGATTCGATTGATTCTTCAATCAAGACTTGATAAAAACTTTGGAAATAAAATACGAAATGCTATTTTTTTATTTTATTTACTTATATATGTATATTTAGGCTAGTATGAGTATAGCTTTGAGTTTATGCATGTTTTTTTCGTGTAAATAATTTTAGAACCATATTATAGTGAACGGCGGGTTTGGCCTCGAGACTGAACGTTGGCGATTGATCTGCAGAATGATTTCGCTGAATTATTCTATACGTTAACTTCTGAATGGCTATTTATCTTAGGGTTGAAAAATTAGTCCGCTCACTTGGAAGCCTAACTTGCTTATGTTTTCTATTTAAAGGTACCAAATAAAAAATAATCAAATACAAACACAATTAACTCTCTACCTAGCTTCAAAATGTTAACAAATAATTATATATAGTACCACCGTATATATAAAGTGTTAAGGGTCATGTCAATACTCAGTCTAGAATCTAGAGAGCCCGAACACTAGCGAGACTGACTGAAGACATGTTGACATTTATAAACTCCCCGCAGGGACCATGTTTCTTCGGACCTCGGGTAGGCAACTAGTAAAATATTTGAAAATAATATCTTACACCTTATATGACATTTTATTCAGAAATTCGTTCATTTATTTTTGAGTTTTTTTTGTTAAAATTTACACCTCTTTATAATTCTTTAACTTCCGGATTCCATTAAGAAGCTATTGACGATGAGTTGTTATTTATTGAATACAATTATAATATTCAAATTTTATATATATTAATAACTCTGTGGCAAACATAATATACATGTATCTAATTTAATTCAATGATCAACTCATCTTCATCAGCACAAAATACCAATTCTCAGGATGTAATATTTAACTTCAACCGGCCTTAAAACAAATCAGAAACAGGAGTTTTTTAACGGGTTATATAGTGGTATTTCACAAGTAAAAAAATAAAAATTAAAAAATCGGTTGTCTGTAAAGTCGGTTTACTGACGATAGTTGAACGTGACAACGTCATAAGAAAATACCATTCCATCAGTATTTTCTTATGACGTTGTCACGTTCAACTATCGTCAGTAAACCGACTTTACAGACAACCGATTTTTTTCATAAAATTCTTCGTTCAGAAAATCATTTTAAATTTACAAAATACTTGAATAAAATTTATTGTTTAAATTTCTACTCGACTGTTAAAATTTAATTTTTGATTTTATTATTTTATAATAATAAATTTTGTATTGACATTATTTCTTTCAGCAAGTAAACTGAATAAAAGTTGTTGTTCAATTAGTTACTTAATTATTTTTGCAAATTTAATTGTAATTTGTTGTAAAAAAGTAATAATTTTGAATAATTTATTATAAGAATAAACTGTGATTAAATTATTGTTCATAAATCTTAAATTTAAAATTTAAAATTTGGAAACATCATTAAAATTTTTGTAACTGTAGCTTTTAAAAAGCCCGCCTCAATCTTTGTCACTCGTTCCGCGCTCTCGCTTGCACTTCAAGCCTTAAATGGAACGCCTCAGAGCGAGGTAACGCCGCATGAGTCATGTTTTTTCGTGCGTGCAGCCAGCCGGCTCCATCGAATTATAAGACGTTGTCACGTCAAAAAAAATTTCTTTAATTATATTTTTGGAGATTTTTTATTTTTCTCTATACATATTTCAGGTTCGAGCCCATCATCAGGAGTTTAACAAAAGACAGTCTTTTGTTAAACTCCTGATGATGGGCTCGGAACCCAAAACATGTATAGAGAAAAATAAAAAATCTCCAAAAATATATAATAATTAAAGAAATTTTTATTTTTTTACTTGTGAAACACCACTATATAACCCGTTAAAAACTCCTGTGTTTAATATGTTTCACTACAAACCAACACCGTTTTACCTAAATGCAAATCAGAAAGTTAAAAATTTGTGTATTTACACATTTATTCAAATTCCTGACAGCTTTGGATGTGAAAGGTAATTATTTTGTTTTAGACATTTAGATACTATATTTTTCTTAGATTTAATGAAGACAATAGGGACCGAATGTTTTCTAGATTTGATTCAATCGCGAATCACATGTAGGGAATTTTTATCGAATATTGAGTGAAAATAATATCTGAATATCTGTGGAGTCTTAAGTCTGGACCAAGAGTCTTTCTTGGTCCAGACTTAAGACTCCGAAGACTCCATAGCGTTATCCGCAGTAGTCTCGCGATAAATATCTTTTTCAAATAAGCGCGGTCAAAATAATTCTCGTTGATATATCAATTATTCTTTGATATATTAATGAGAAAAATTATAAATTTATTTAAAGACAATATGGGATGTGATTTTTTTAAAGAAGTGAAAGAATTGACATTGGAGAGTCAAAATAGAGAAGAGTATTTGATTCCCACTAGTCTTAAAACTGATTATTGTATGATGATTATAATCAAACTCGTCCTTAAACGCACTCAAGTTAATCAGAAAATTAAAGCTTAAAAGGAATTCATTCAAATTCTTGTCAGCTTTGGCTAAGGAAGGATCTTTTTACGATAAATGAATGCAAGTTAAATGAGGATTGAGTTTGGAATAGTGTAATTTATTGCTCTGAGTGTTAAAAGGCCTACCTGTCGCACAGCAAGAGCGTCTTCTGCAGAAAGACCATCCACTTCCAAACGCCTCCTTACCGCCGCTTGGGCGCTCTGCTCGCTGTAAGAGGAAGAGGCAGAGCCCATTACTCTTGTTACTTCCGATCGGTCTGCTCTTGTCGCTTGTTCCGCACTGAAACTCTCCTGCATCATCTGTAAATAAAGAAGAGAATTCTATTAAGTAAAATTATAATTTAAATTTACTAAACTGCTATTTTAATTTGGATAACTAATTAATCTATAAATTTATAATAAGGGTATTTGAATAATATTCTGAAGAGTTTATTTTTTCATTTTACTACTAACTAATTAATACTTTTTTCTTTCTAGATATTATTTTAATTTATTATTTTAATCTTAAACACCACCACGGTGGTTCTTATTTTTGAACTTCAAATTTTTTGGTCAACATATTTAATTTCCCGTAATTGTAAATTTATCAGATAATTTTGGTCTTGGAGTTGAAAATTTTAATTTTAATATGATAAATAGCTTAAAATGTCAATAAATTTGAATGAAATTTGATTCAAGTTTAAATGAAATCTAAAGAATAACTAGGACTTAAAGCAAAGCTCCTAGGCTTATATATCACAAGGTTTGTTTCTAAAGAAGTCAGTGCAAAAGGTTTTAAACGATATTTTAAACTATCAGAGGCTGGCCCAGTTCATTTGATCAATAATTTAAAATTTCTTATGCCAGTTCGAAAATCTTTGCACCTTCTATAAAAACAAACATATAATATCTTACTTCTACACCTACACGTTATTAAATAAAGTTCTTTTAAAAAACAAATCTCGAAACGTTTATTAAATATCCAAACGTTTCATGAGAAATTCTCCCTCTCAATGGAAAAATTGAAAAAATGTATCATTCTTAAAATAATTATTTTTCCAATTTTCCATTGATAGGGAGAATTCCTCCCGAAATCTTTGAATATTTAATAAACATTGTTTTTATATTGTTTTTATTAAAGAACTGGATTTATTTAATACAACAAAACAATCAAAAATTTATTTCAAAACTACATCATAACTATAGTAAATATGGCCTGGAAAGAGTAGTTATGTAGAACATGTATTCTATCACAATGATATATTGAAGGCAACTTATTCTATTTTCTTTAAATATGATTAGTCATTTGACATTTTGCAAAGAAATATTTTCAGTCTTGAAGTTTTGAAGTTATGATATATGGTAAATATATCGTAAGACAGGAACTTTTAGTTTCCAAATGTTCAAGTTTCACCTAATTTATTTCGGTAGTTTTTCTCGTTAACTTGTTAGAAATACGCACTAAAGCACAGCCAACAATTTAATTAATGACGAGGCAAATGGAATATGAATATCTAGTAAATAGTTCAAGCTATTTCCCTTAAAAAACTATTTTTTTTCGTTTGTTTGTAATGATATCAAAAAGAAGTTGCACCAAAAAGGTACACCTTCTAGGTCCAGGATGGACCCTTGTATCGTGAAAAGAAGTAGAGATTTCAGGGGTTGGGTCGGAGTTGAAGTATCAGTGGATGTGGGTCTCGAAAGACGGAAAATTATATGTAGCCGGAAAGACGGACGGGGGAAGCGAGTTCCAGTCTCTAGAAGTCATAGGAATAAACGAATTGGCGAATGCGGTTGTTCGGTTAGTATCTAATTTAGTGTCTAATTTATTTGCTTACGACCTTCATAAAATTCATAATTTTGTATACAGTCCTAAAACTGGTTTGACGCAACCCCCATTCGACCCTATCCGATATCAACTCTTCCAGTTCTACTAAGTTCCATATTCCGTATATTTCATTATCAAGGGAAAACAGTCCATTCTAGCTATTCTCTTTCCACTTTTTCAAATAATAAATGTAAAATTAAGAAAAGCAAAATCAAAAATAATCTACACATCCAAAATTAAATGTTATCAGAATTTCTATTCGAAAATTTGAAATTATTATTTAAAGTAATAGATAAATTCTTTCATTTTTACTTTTTATTGTTGTAATTTTAATTTATTTGATAATTCTGTATTGGTTGTGATATATTTTTTCCTCTTTTTCTTTATATATTTGTAAACCAATTTCGTATCTATTTTTTAATAAAATTTTGCAAATAAAGTTCAAATAGGGCAAGTGGAAAATAAAGAGAAAGAAAGCTCAATATCCATTTAAAATAAATCTATTAAATATTTTATTATTTACTCTTGCTAAAATTTTGGTTCTTTTTTTTTACCAAGTAATTTACTCGAATAGTATGGAATTAGAAAAGATTCCTCGATCAGGATGGCGCCAACGGATCGTCTATTCGCTTCCCGCGACGGCAAAATGAATTAGCCGCGGAGCCATTTGCTTAAGAGCTGTCTATCAAGGCTGAAAGTCGGCAAATGCCTAGCAACATCACTAATAAGCAGCAATTCTTGGAATATCTAGCACTCGGCCTTGCAAGGATGCAAAAATAAAAATAAAAATAATAATAATAGAATGCATTTGTGTGGAATGTGCACTAGAATGCGGCATCTTCTCTTTTTTCTTTCAATTGGCACAAGCATTTCTATTTGTTTGATTAGTTGATAAAGATTAATAGGAACCTGAGTTTTGCTTGCAGTGACGCGACGTTTTTGTTCAAATGAGGAAATACTGGCTGCCGAGGATGTCGCATCGATGGCTGGAGATCCCAGAGAGGCAGTTCCCTGAAACAATAAAACAATTGATATTTGAAGGTCTTATTGGAAATTTAAAATGACGAAATCTATATATAATTGAAATAAAAGTATTTTCTGAGTTTAATACAAATAATTCGTCACCATAGGTCGTAGTATTGTCTAATTATAAACAAAGTCCTAAGGATAGACTTACCCATTGGCGTAATTAGGGAGTTTTCCTACTGGGGGGTATGAGCAGCCGGTCAGCTGATTAGCCACCACAAAGTTTCAATTTCGCGAATCTGATTAGAGATCAACTAACTTTTTAGTAGAATTGACAAATTTTGGAACTTACGAAATAAATTAATCAGAAATAGTGATTACTCGTAATAATGGAGTTTCGATTTTTCTAGGGGAGGGTAATGAGTTTTGTAGAGGAGTACTGCACCCCTTGCCTCCCCTTCCCCTAACTAGGCCCATGGACTTACCATAATATTTCTTTTCTCAAAAAGGGATAATTTCGACAGTTTATTCAAAACAGAAATTGAGTGTCTTCTAAGCGATTTTAGAAAAAGAGAATTATTTTCAACTAATTACTTACGATTTAAAAAGGGTAACTAGTTAACATAATGTTAATGTTATTTAGTTAATATATTTTATGTTAACATAAAACAACATTTTGAACTAATAATTATTAATTACCCTCAACTGAACATAACTTATTAAAATGTTATTAATAGCGTGAAATTTATTTAAAAATTCTTTGCTATTTTTAATCGTGTCGAAAAATTCTTTGCATTTTAGTTTTTAGAGTTATTTAGCCATTCTATCTCTTTATTAAGACCATATATATGAAGGGCTACGGCTAAAAGCGATCGATCATTGTCACTTTTGCAAAACTTTTCAGAAATCTAAATTAAAAGTTTCAAGTCTAATTGTAGATTTCTGAAAAGCAATAATTAAAACATTTCTTTTCGGAAACGAAAACTATAGTAACTATAAAAGATTTTTTTGATAATTAAAATGATAAAAATAATAATAATAAAAAAAACCTTTAAATTGACTTTAATTGTTTTTAGCCGTAGCCCTTCATATAGCCCAAGAGCCCACGACGGCCAGACCTTCGTTATTTTATAAAAGCTGAAAGTTCTTCTGTGCATGTCCCCTATACAGGTAAGAACGACCAGCGACTATAGAGTTTGGGTTGTGGTTACTTTGGCAGGTAACAGGTAATAAAGGTGTATAAAATAGTACTTTAAATTCGTTAAAGTATAAAGCTCAATTTTTTTATATTTCGCTGGTCGTTCTTACCTGTATAGGGGACATGCACAGAAAAAACTTTTAGCTTTTATAAAATAACGAAGGTCTGGCCGTCGTGGGCTCTTGATCTAATATGTTATTCACTATTGAGAATATACAACGCACTTTTGGACATTCTGGATATTTGGCACTTTTTAATTATTTTCCAAATAACTGGAAGAAAATGACTAACTGTCCTTTATACAAGGACAGTACCGGTCAAACTGGGACTTATAGTAAGCCTACCTATTGAGATTATCAGATCTGAAGTTTCGCTTGAAATCATCTAGAATAAACATTTTTAATGAAATATTCTAATGAGAATCCATAACGTTTCGTCATGTAAGTGTGGGGTCGTTTTCAAGTGAGTGTGAAGTTATTCCAATTTCTTGTAATTACTCCACTCACACCTGTTGTCGACTACATAGTTACATGTCGAAAAATTGTCCATTCTGATGATAATATTTCTCTTTTAGATGGTTTCAGCTTCTCTTGTGATAACCAATTCAAGATCGAATATATGCTGTTGTATAGAGATAGATCAATATAATACTACGGGGACGAAATGTCTATCGTTCAAAAAGATTTAAACATGTTTATATAAAGTTTTCTTATTAATTTATTTAAGAAAATTATACTCCCTCCCAAATTAGTTGCTACATTTGGTTCAAGAATTGAGTTCCAATTTATATGCTGCATTTCAATATTTTTTTTTTCATAAATGTAGCATTTATTTTGGTACAAATTTTTCGAAGCAACATTTTGAAACTAGTTTGGCACGGATGTTGTAGTTAAGGAGGGAGTACTTGTCAAGCTAATATTAATGATTGATACCATATCAACCTAAAATTTCTGAAAAATATTAAAACAAAATTATAAAATCATCAGTACCAATAATAATCAGTAGAAAAATATTCAAATTTAGCATCTAATTTTGGACTGATGGAGTATGATTAATTACATATATTTTATTTTCCAATGGGATGCAACACGATTAGAATTGAGAAGTGTGTAAAAATAAGCAACGCATTACCCTAATAAAATTGCAACGAATCACAGTACTCGGGCAGAAGTTTGTTTAAATCAAAAATATCACTGAATTAAAATATTATATTCCCTTTTGAATATTTTACTGTAATATGTGTAATCATTAGATTCATTATTTTTCTAAAGTTTTCCCTCCACTTGGCATGAGTGGTTTTATACAAGTGGAAACCTGTAAGAATCTTTCGAATGCAATTTCATTCCAATTGGTGTTAGTACATCATATTTATTTATGACTAGAATTTCACAATGCTAATGAGATTCTCTATTACAATCATAAAACCTGAACATGCTTGTATGATCTGTCCAGGTTTCTACTTGTTTATTTCAAGTGGGTTTGTTGTTGTTATGGACTTAGCCTAGTAGGAATAAAGCTTACTGGGGCCGGAGTGGGTGGTGCGGAATCGTCTGGAAAAGTGACAATCGGGTCGCTTTCGACAGGAACTTCATCTGTAGTAGTCGCATCTAAGTCCTCGAGAGAGCTTCGGAGGCGACCAAAGCCAACGGCCGTTAACGAGGCCGAAGAAGCAGAGAGGTTCTTCATTTCGGTGATGGACGATTTGAGCTCGCAGAGATCGCTTTTCATGCTCGAGGCCTTCATCTCTGCAAAACATCAAAACATTTGTCAATTTGAATGTATTTTACACTGTATTCTTTATTACTACACGGGAGAAGAGAAGCCTCCATTCACAATGGATGTTTTTTTTTAATTACTGTTTGTATATCTATTGGGGATAGATAAAATCAATAGAGAAGAAAAATATTTACGGGCTTCCGGAAATTTATTTCAATGTTTTATTTGAAATTCTTAATAAATTAACTCGCCTCGCCTTGAAACCCCACCTTGTCAGCGCCTTAACTAGCTTTACATGTGTCTTGTACAAGGCTTTATTTGTGAGCCCCTTTTTATTATTATTTCTCGTTATATATATCAAGGGGGTTGGTGAGTTTTCAACCAGGGGATGCTGCCCAAAAAAGTACCCTTTATTTTTTTAAATATTATTTTAATAAGAAATTTAAAAGGTCTGATGCGTACTGGATATGTTAATTTTTTAAAGGAGGATGAATGAAATTCCATTGCTTCTTTCCAGTTGAAAAAATAAAAATTACTAGAAAGGAGCAATTGAATTTAATTCATCCTTCTTAAAGAAAAAAAAATTAATTTTCCCTTTTTTTTTGCAAATTTCAACGAATACGTAATCATTTTCGTTATTTTTAATATTTAACATTAGATTTTTAAAAAATATATTTTGGAACCTTCGCCCCAAACGGTTACTACTTTGTGTGAATTAGGGTAGGAGTCAGAAATTAAATCTTGTGACTTAAATTCCACAGTCCCTGACATGGAAACCGACCATCTTCCGCAATGAATTAGCCTGTCCTATAAGAAAATCTTAAATTTCTCAATTCTATTACTATAAGCAAGCTATGACTTGTCTATGGCACTCTTAGTTATTTACGACCTTATATATTGAGAGTTCTTAGAAATGGATTATTCTAAAGATTCCCGAATCATCTTTATTTTATACAGTTTTGGAAATTTAAATATGTTAATACCAGAACAAACTTTCTATCAATTTTGGTTCTTGTATTATAGTAGATATCGGAATCTAGAGTGACAGACACATAGAAAGGCTAAAAATTCATGCCTGAAAATGATTAAGCAAAAAAAGCATACCGAGTTAATGTTATTAGATATACGTATGTATTTTAGTTATTTTCCTGGGGCTCCTTATTTGACCTGAGCTCTGTAATTATGCCCGTAACAAGCAGGAAGTTGAGAATACATGCCAATTTGAATTTCATTCTGTTTCAAAAATTTGGTTAGTTTCATTTATATGAGCATAGTTCTATCGGTTCAAGGTCTGTTATGCCTTGTCGAGTCTAGAAATCGCGACAGGCATCATGTCACATCTCAAGTGACTCAACCGAGAATCGCGTTTGGCAATCCATTGATGAATAGGCTAATTAATGTAATTTAAAAAGGGATTCGCCGAACATATTTACTTTCACTTGAGAACAGCTTCTAATTTATTATGGATGGAATATACAAATGATTCTGGAGGCTATTCGAATTGTGTTGCTTTTGGGACTCTGCCCAGCAACCAATTGCGTCAACCTGTCGAAGGATTGAAAGCGAAACGTCTCATTTTACAAGTCGGTTACAACAGACCTATCAAAATAATTATATGTAAGAAAATACTTTAAATGGCTTAATTAAAAAATTAAAATTTATGATGAAAAAAAGAAAAATTTCGGATAAAATCATAATTTTAACATAAATTTGGAGAAAAAGTAGTAACGTTGTAAGATTTGCTAAGCTTTTGACTAACTTTGGTGATTTGGCAAAGTTTTACCAGCGAACTGTTTGAGAGTTTACATTAAACATGTAATTTATTAATACAAGAACGTTAGATAAATTTCAGCGTATTAGTGATAATCATTCAAGAGGTGAGCCCAAATAGTAATTTGATCTTTTTATAAATTTTTCAACAGCAATATTCTAGATGCAGTATCATACGTCTTGAACTTTTTTATTTCTTTCATTAAAAAAATAATTTATAAATTAAAATTATCAAACGATCAATACACTCCTTTTCGAAATAAATAATTTAATTAGAAGTTACTTAAAACAAAAAAAAATGAATTTTTAGATTATTTTACTAAATTGGATTAAATATCGTTATAATTGAAACTCACTCAATTGTTCTTAAAAATAAATAAATAAATAAATAAATAAATATCGTGTTTGTAGCTACATCTTCATTTAAAAACGATTTAACCAATGAGAGAATTAAGTAAGGTCAATGTTAAAATTAACTTATTTTTTTCTTTTCATTTTCTATTGCCAAATGTCAAATCAAAATAGAAAAAAAAGTAAGTTTCTGGATGTCATCAGGAGTAGTAAAGCTTCAACTTCATATTAGCTTATTTAATTTATGAACAATATGCTATTTATATTTTAGAACTATAGTCAGAAGTTCTTTCGAAAGAGGATAAAGCCAAGTATAAGGAATTAAAATTTTGATAAATTTAAAATTTATTTGATTTTTCATTTGAATTAAATTAATGAAATATATGTGAATGAATTTATAAATATTGACAAATTCCTGGCAGGTGCACAGATGTTGGTTAAATAATTATAAAAGTTCAAATTTTTCTTACTAGCATAGTTAAGTTTTCTAATGAAACAATAAATCATCACCTACTTAATCCGAGGGATGATTTCCATAATATGATGATTTCTTCCCCTCGGGAAATGAATCCGAGAGTCAAAATTTTTTACAGGTCATTGGATTAACAAATACCATATATCACGCGTAAAAAATTTTTATTCACATTTAATCTTTATCAGTTCAACACTCGAGTTCAATTCTCTGACAGAGAAGAGGGTGAAATCAACTCTTCTGTCATATAAAAGAAATCATCAATATCTCTGATTCAGTAGTCGACAATCTCTTGTGTTTTCTTCTTAAATAATTATACTATATATGTTTGTCTAGATTAATTTGTAACAACGCTAAGAGAAATTTCTCTAAAAAAATCTCCCTCTTGCCTAGATTCGAACTCTTGAACTAAGGTCATTAGCTTTAACCACTAGACCAATCTGACGTCAATATTTATACCATGATTTCAGTTACTAAAACTATAAATTTCATTATTTTTTGTTTTGAAAAGGAAAAATGAAATTTAAATATATTCATAATTATTTCTCCCCCCCCCCCCCCCGCCACTCAAAAATTAAAGAGGCGAAACTTTTAAGAGACGATGTATTTTCGGTAGTTTACAGGGTGTACATTTGGAGTGTGGTTTTTTAAGAGGAATAAAATTTTTGGACCGAGACGCTGCCCGCCAGGGTCATCAGCTCGGAGGGCCGAGCTTCGAGGGCGTGCCGAAGGCACGCACAAAAAGCTCGTTGTCTAATATATGTATTTGCTTGAAAAGTTTTTATTTTGCCGAGAATAGCAGAGTTGTTGATTCATAGAGAGAAACAAAGAGGTTGTCCTCTGCTTGATGCAAATAAACATACACATATATATATAAAATATATGTATATATATATTATTTATTTGTTTGGTACTTTAGTTTCGAAGGCTTGGCCCTCATCATCAATCTTTTTTAATTATAAATATTATTTTTCATGGGGTCAGTATCGCGTGGAATTTGATTTTTTTTTTTGTTTTTCCTTAACCGAAAGCCGAAAGCCGAGGGGTGAACCGCGGCCTAATATCGTGTAGACCTACTTCCACTTTCATTTCCAAGTAAAAGGCAATAGATGAAGGGGAATTATCTAATGAATTCCAAAATAATTCCACATTATTCCAAAGACGGTGTACACCATATTGCAATCGCGGTTCACCCCTCTCCGAAAGCCAGTTAGAATTCTAACAATATCCACGTGATACTGACCCCATGAAAAATAATATTTATAATTAAACAATTGGATGTTGATGAAGGCAGTCCAAGGTGGTTGTAAAAAATAAGACTATATCAGTTTTATTATTTTACATTTATTCGATAACCGACGTTTCGGAGATTTACTCTCTCCTTCTTCAGGGTAACGAAAAGTCAATGAAAGTATATCACTTCATGATATACTTTCATTGACTTTTCGTTACCCTGAAGAAGGAGAAGTAAATCTCCGAAACGTCGGTTATCGAATAAATGTAAAATAATAAAACTGATATAGTCTTATTTTTTACAACCACCTTGGACTGCCTTCATCAACATCCAATTGTATATTTATACCAGTCTGTCTCCTAAAGAAAAACTCTATCAATTTATAATTTGAAAAGACTGATGGTGAGGGCCAAGCCTTCGAAACTATAGTTTCAAACAAATAAATAATATATATACCATACATATATAATATATTTTATATAAATGTGTGTGTATGGTATGTTTATTTGCACCAAGTAGTTTGTTTCTCTCTATGAATATGTATTTGCACTTACTGTTTGTTACTGTATTTTACTTTGATAGATTTGGTATTATAGTTCTGAAGATGACCTTAAGCTATATTTTTTTAAATCCCTTAGAAATAAAAATAAACAGGTATAAAAAATGTTTAAACGAAATTTACTTAAGGGCCATAAATTTTTTGGTAAGGACATAAAGCTTGTTCAATTTTTTGATATTTATTTTAGTTTAATTGGGGAAATATTTAAAAATATTCTATTTAAGCCAGAGGTTTGTTTTGAAGGAGGATATGAGCTTCATTTTCTTCAAAGATATTATATACCATAAAGGTACAACTTCTATAAATAGAAATAAAGAGGTTGTCCTCTGCTTGATGCAAATAAACATACATATATATATATATATATTATTTATTTGTTTGAGACTATAGTTTCGAAGGCTTGGCCTTCATCATCAGTCTTTTTTTTAATTATAAATATTATTTTTCAGTATCTTGTGGATATTGAAATTTTTTCGCTCTTAGCCGAAAGTCAGTTAGAATTAGTAATACAACTTCTAACACAAAATAAAATTTCGAAAAATGTAAAATGTATTTAATATTTAAAAAAAATATTTTTCATTTCTAACTAAGATTGAATACAGCTTAAATATATATATTTTAAATCGAATAAATTTTAAATTTTTCGAAGTATTTTTGTGACCGGTTTCCATTTCACCCCTGCCGACGGCCTTGTTCTATTCTTTTCTAATGTATAAAATGATAAATTTTAAAATATTTTTTTCAAAAATAAAAATATATTTTTCTTTGACGAGAAGAGTTTGAATTGTTTTGCTTCTTCTCTATTTTTATACAGCCTCTCATGTAAATATACAAGCAAATGATGATTTAATAAAGATGAAGGAAGAATAACAAAAGTGGGATTGAAATAATTGCTTCTGATTGCTGATAAGAGAGACGTTACCTTGGACGCTGTGCATCCTGGAAGTGCTACTCGCCGAGGAGGTGGCGGTGCTGGAAGTTTTAGCCACGCGGCTACTACTCGAGGTGGTGCTCGTGCTACTGCTGTTGGCCAGCATCTGAAACCATCAACCGCGCCAGAATAGTTATTTGTTGGTGTTTGTTATGCTGGGAATAGCCCCAAGTGACTCAATGTTCGCCCACCTATCCCGTGTGTCCCTCAGGATTCTCATCGAGTAGCCCATACATGCCTAGCTATTTCGGAGAACAGGTCACTAGACCATAGATCTTGCATAAGACCTCCTGGCCTAATTCCGCAAAAAGGTCACCCTTTACTTCGAATCGCTCCTGGTCGATTCGAAAGCGATATTAAACCGTTTCAGGGAAAAGGTAATTAACATTCAAACAAGAGTTTTTAAAGTGGCAATCGATTAGGTTTTTAATGGAAGAAAGGAGAACCATCACGGACATAAAAGAGTTCGAGTTAGAATACGAAGGAAATTTTAGTTATGAGACCTATTTAAGAAAAAATTACTCGGTAAACTCGCGCGGAAGGTAAGTTCCGATGGGTGAACCGCGATTGGAATTAGATGTACACGTCTTCGGAATTATGTGGGATTATTTTGGAATTCATTATATAATGTCCCTTCATCTATTGTCTTCTACTTGGAAATGAAAGTGGAAATGGAATTAGGTGGCGGTTCACCCCTAGGGAAGTTCATTGTGTTCAATGTTTCAAATCATTATTTTTTTCTGTTTTTGAGAAAACTACAGTACAGTAATTTATTTAGACCATCAATAGTTTTACAGCAAATAAATATATAATAGATCATGACACACCTATCCTCAAAGTTTAAAATTAAAAATACAGAAATCTGTGATTTTTGGAGGGATTTATTTATTATCATTTCACTCTTTTTCAATCTACATACTTGACAAGTGTGCTTAATGATATTCTAGCTTCTAGCATAAGCATGCAAGGGGGTTGTTTATATTTGAAGAAACAACATTGCTAAGAAATTAGTTCTTCATATCATCAATATTTTTTCTAATAAAACAGAGATTAAATGATGACAGAATTAGTGATAGAAATACCGTATTTTATTTCTAGCCAAAGTCTTTGGGATGGTCTTTTAGATCTCGGAAGTTATCATGTGATGCGGTTGGGTTGTCCTTGTGATTGCCTAAGACCTATGTGCTTACTTATTAGCTTTATTCGTTTTGGATGCCTTGGGCGCCCTTATGTCAGCCTCAAGTCACTAACCCATATTCGTTTAGGAATACCAACCGACTTGGTGTGCCCCAGCCCTATTCGTTTTGGG
Source organism: Forficula auricularia (assembly GCA_024734495.1). NCBI lineage: Eukaryota > Metazoa > Arthropoda > Insecta > Dermaptera > Forficulidae > Forficula > Forficula auricularia. The sequence continues at coordinate 17,868,531 of JALMQS010000128.1, forward strand.
ATAGTTGTGGCACTGCTGGGCCTTCTTGTGGCGTGCACCAAGTACACATGCTCATCGAGCATGGTCACTTGGGGCACTCTTGGTTAATCTTCGCACCATTTTGAATTTCAAAACACCGATTTTTTATATACTCTGTTTTAAACTTGAATTTATTACTGTTATTTAATTTAGAATAATGAATGACCAGGAAAGTTATTATTTTATTAAATTATTTATATAAATTATTCTTTTAAGTCGTTTATTTGTTATTATTACATTGAATATTAGTTTCCTCTGCTGGAAAAATAAATTTTTAATATTTTTGGTTAAAAAAAATAAATAATTAAAAATTATTTTATTAAAAATTAAACAGAAGACTCTCATTTTATTTTTAACCTAAAATAAAAACAATTCTGTTACCATCGACAGTGAAATCTTTTATTCAACTAATACATTTTTAATAAGTAGGTTATAATGAAAGAAAATAAATAAAATTAAATACATTTTTAACTTATTTATAAAGAGACTACAGTTTAAAGGGCAAAATTTATTTTTCTAGAAGACACATTTTTTTTTGACTTTTCGACCTTTCTAGCCATTAGCGAATTTACGATACTAATTATTTTTTATTAAATAAATTTCTACCCCCCCCCCACGGGTGACAACATTTTTTATTGTCTCCTTTAATAATAATATAAAAAAATTTCCGATCATTTGAAGTTCATCATCTGAGCTTGATGAAGATTCACAATCAGAATCACTTTCGAGAAGTAATTTTATAATGGAAAATTCTTTTTCCATAAAAGTATCCATTATTTATTTGTAACTAGGTACCTATATTTTTTATTTAAAATAATTATTAAATAAATAAATTATATAAATAAATATATAACCTATTATATATGTATACCTACCACTCTTAATTATTACACTAGAATAAAAATAATATTTTTTTTTAAATTTCGTTATTCGAATATAGCCATGTGTCAAAAATACATTCGTTTTAGAGTCAACCAAACTAGGGCACACCTGAAGTGCCCCGGCTGAAAAAGTGACACCAGATGGTGCACTTGACTCAACTTAGGGCACACACGCAATTTCCAAAACGAATAAAGCTATTATATTCCTTGCAAATTTAGCCCTAGTCTCTGCATGTTTAGCTTGTACCAGTATTTTCTTGTGGGAAGGTGAGTTTACTGAAAGAAAGTACGCTATTTTGAAAATATATAATAATTATATATTATATTTAAATTATATAGGTGCTCATCAAGTACGTGAACATAAATTTCTCTTTGGGGGAAGGGGGGGGGGGGGGGTTATTTTCGAAAAAAACTTGATAAATAAATTTTCGGAAAGTGATCTCTAACTGATCATTTGATGATTTAGTATTTATTATTCAAAATTCCTCTTTTCAAAAATAAATCTAAAATTACGGGATAAGATAAATAATATATTCATCCCAAGTTAATATAACAAAATCAAAATAAAAGATTTATTTTTAAAACTATAGAATTTTTTAAATTAGATAGATGGCTTTTCTAAAATGGATCATTTTGAAAGAAATTCTCTTTCTTATATATTACTCGGTACGCAGTGGAGTCAGCGAAGCCTCTACCAAGTAGTTTAAATTCACAAAAAAAAATAAAAAAAAATCTATACCTATTTAGTATATACTATATTTATTTAATCAGTGTCCTTAAATTTCTGAAACTTGGAGAAAAATCATTTTCAACCATGATTTTTTCTGCATATCTTTGTGTCTGGATTTCAATATTTGCATTTAGGTACATAAGTAATTAAAATTACATTTTCTGCATTTAATCATTTCGCTTCTGTCTTCTTTCAGCTTCTTTCTTTCCTCTTTGTTGTTCGCCTTCCTGTTCTATAACAGCTGGTTTTCTTCCCTATCTTATATGTGTATTTGAACATTTCTTTCTTGAAAGTTACTTTCAGTTTCTTCAGCCATTCATCCCTTTCTTCTCTTTTTTTTCCGCTTCCTTCCTATTCTTCAATTCCCCTCCTTACTATTTCCTCTGCCTTTGGACGTAATATATCTTTATACTTCCCCGTATGCTCTACATAACGTACTTTTCCTGTCAGTACTATTCTTCCACATCTTATTACCGCCCTTCTCTTCTTTGATTCTTCGTTCCATTCTTTTTCCTCCCAGTAATTTTTCCTTGAAATTTATATGGGCAAAAGCAGAAACTATCCACCCTTCCTAGTTTTCTTGTATCGACTGCTCCATTTTAGTTTTGATGGTCCTCTCCATTTTATTGGTTAGTGTTTCTACCACACCCTCTTTAAATACTTTCTTAATACCCGGTCTTGCTTCATTAAAGAAGGTTACCATCTTCGTTCCCAATCCTGTGGGTTCGCTATTCTCCACGCCTCTGAAAATATATCTAGGGTATATTTTTGGTCATTTTTCTCCCCACCCGCAACAAATACTTTCAGGGCTTTTAAAATATTAGTATATAATTTAAAAATAGTGATATTGAATAAATAACCGAATGAAAATCTCTTGTGATTACATCATGATTTAGTGCAAAACTTTAATTTCAATTCTAATCAAAATATAAGTGATTCATTATATATAAAACTTAGGAGGGAACTCTATTTCTACTCTACTTCTCTATTTGAGTAGATAAAAGGAAAGATTCTTAACAAGTGAAGGTGACAAAGAAAGAAAGGAATGGACGATGTTTACAAAATGGCGTGTGCCAAACGCCACGTTCCACGTTTAGCTCGTCTTGTTTACAGAAGCTGACCATCTTCTAACTCCCTAGTAGGGTTTTAGTCTCTTAGCCACGAAATATGAAAGTGACCGAGAGATTCTTGAATGGAATCGGTCCAAAAAAGCCCCCCAGTCTGCCAAGCCAAGAGAACGAACCTTGGGCCAGACGCCAGCACTTATTCAAACATTGTCGAAAAATAAATAATTCAATCTACTCTTATTGTGTTTAATTTTAAATCGGGATGTTATTTATTTTATATTCATGGTAAAGATTCGTGGGTGTTGCATACCGCCCAGGGGAGAGTCCTACAATATACAAATTCAAATTTCCGATAGTATAATATGTTAGTAGAGTTAAGATATCTAAAGAAAATCACAAGAGGTTGTCACCTACTAAAGTGGAAGTGAATATTTGTTTTGTTTTTGTTAGAAATGTGTATTAAATCCGAATGCCAAAAATGCAATCCGGGCACTTGACCGAGATGGAGAGCTATATTTTTAGTGTTCGTGTTCAATTCCTTTCTGACCTTAACATCTCGGATTTAGTACCTAGTGAATATCTGGTGACTTTTAAAAATTAACATTAATGTAGGTATATATGTATATAATTAATTCATCTGAATCCATTTTAATATGAATAAAAATAATTTATCGAAATTATTCAATTCGTTTCACTTGTGGGACAAAATTTGAAGAATTTACATAGTAATTTAAGTTTTGAAAAGATTTTAATGTATAATAGATTTATGCACTTGCACCTCATTTGGATGTACTGGTGCGAGGGAATTAAGTCGAAATCGCTATAAGCCTTGAGCTAGAAAGAAAAAGGTTTATTCTAAATGTATACTGCCAAAATAACGTGGTAGGCGCGAAATAGAATACTGATCAAAATATTCTCTGATCTAAAACAAAATTCCTAAAGAGTGTGATAGTCTATATTTCTAAGACCAAAAGAATGAAAATGTATTCTGTAACAACCTTTGAAAAAATGTAAATTTTCTAGTTTAATAGTGTGAAAAGAAACTATTTGGGAAATTTGATGTATTTTAATTTGAAAAAATCTCAAATCTAATTAAGAGGGAAAAAAATTAAACTTTAGAAATAAAATGATGAAACATTTAAAAAAATTGGATGTAATTATTAAAGTTAATCATAGGAATGTTAAATACTTGAAGAAAGATTAAATAATAATTATTGTCCTTATTAGTAATTCAAATGTAATAAAAAAAATATTTTTTATAGAGGAATAATTGAAAATTTTACTTTAAAAGTAAAAATAATTAGTATGAAATTTAAGAAATTATATGTTGGATAGTTAATAATTAACGAATTATTTTAATTAATATATTTATCAATTATTCTACCTATATAACTAGTAATTAGTCATTAGTAAGTTTAAATTACCGATATTCAATTGCGAATCTTATGGCAAGGCTAGTTAGTCTTGAGTGCATCATTAGTGTGTAATGAGAAGGTAAGGTTAACTTATTTTAGCCAACCTAGACCAATATTTTCGTAACTTTTAAATTGAGGCATCTAGGGGTGAATCTTTCCCTATGTTCAAAGTATCAGTTCTCAAAGGGTTGCCGGACTTAAGAGCATGTGACACGGTTTGTTCTTAAGATTAGCATGACGTCTCTCAAACCATACAATTCGCTATCAAGAGGGAAATCTGGGACTTAGAATTTTAAAGGGAACGTTTCTTCCTCTTCTATATAAATAAAATTGTCAATACAAGATAACCAGATGCATTACAAGTGTTCCTTAAATTAATTGTAGGTATTATCAGAAAATAATTTGATTCAAAAGTTTATAAGGAATAAATAATATAAGAAAATTTAAACAGAGCTGCGTAAAAAGAATGTATAAATTTGAATTAATAAATAGCGAGTGTTGCCCTCTAAGGGAATATTTTGTAAACTGGCCGGAGCTGGGCTCGCCAGCCAGCCAGTGAGTTGGTTGATGACTGCGCTTGCAGATTGATTTTTGATAGATTTGAGAGAGTTGATATATTGTTGAGTAAAAACGCTCGTTAGCCATTGAGAAGTTATTTGATTTGATTTAAATTGTTTGGTGCTTAAATCTCAATTGTTTATTATTTAATTTGATTTAAACAACTAAATTGAGAATTGTGGATTGATTAAAAGTAATTTTAATCTTTTGTTGAATTTGGAGAAGAAACCAAACTTGAATACATTATCATATCATCGGAGAAAAAACCTCAGTGAACCGAATAGCCACAAAGAAGTCTGCATTCGATCACAGCCATCGCCATTTGTATAATATCTCATTTTCGTATGTACAAAATCAGCATTATCTTCTCTCATTAAAACCATTGTTAATATTCATATCACCAATCTTTGCCTTTTATTTATTGAAGAAGAAGAAATACACCTTCCTTTTATTCTTAATTTAAGATATACAGTCCACACCTTAAGGGATTCAGCATTTTCTAGTGATGATGGCTTCCACTGGTTCACTAGCTCTGTAAACAATTCCAGTGCTATTACAAAATTAGAACTGAGATTTGGAACGGGTGTCAGTCAATTTATCAATCTTTTTTTGACTATCACCCATATAGCGATTAAAATGTTGCATGATTTTCGATATGTTTTCAGGAGTTCAGGATTCTTTTTGTCAAGTCTGTTGTCTTAATTAATAACAAGTTGTAAGAAAAAAGTTTTCAAATTCGGATAATTCAGAAATGTTTACTTTTATTAAACGATTTTGGATAGAAGGCTCAAATATGCCAAAAAAGTGAAGGATATTTATAAAAAATTTTGTGTCAAATTACAGGACACTACCCAAAAGCGGTAATGATCTTCCTATATAGCTATTTGATTTTTTTCTAATTTTTTTCATCTAGTAGTTTGTTTTAAAGCTAGAAAGCCCAAAATATTATTTCAGCACAAAGGTAATACGGAACTCTATTAGTGTTTGGCAGTCCGTCTGTAAGAACATTATTCCTCTTAAACTCAATAAGTTACAAATTTATAATTTACTAATTATATTTACCTATTACTTTTAACCCAAAATCAAAAATCATATTAATATTTTAATCAAATGATTTTTTGGGGAGGATCGAATTTTATGAGGGGTCATAAATAAATATCATAGAGTGTGAAGAATTTATGCAAAGATCTCAATAAGTAGAATGAAGCTGATTTTTTTTTTAATTTTAATTCATTTAAAAATGACGTTGTAAGAGAAAGTGGCTATTTTTAGGTAATTATTGTACCTATTAGTTTTCGAAAGTGACTTTTACTCAAAATTATTGAAAAACTTCACGAATTCACTCATTTTCTTCTTATCAACGAAAAATAACAAAAAATTTGAAATCTCAAGAATGTGAGAAATATGAATGAAAATAATATTTCTCCACCTTCCAGACATTTCTACACAAATAAGCAGATTATTGCTTTCATTTAAATGACTGTAAAATTAAAGGGATTGCGAAAAATTGCACAGAAAACCACACCAAAGAGTCTGAAGAAATCTCTATTACTATTAAAGAATACACTTGAAATATTAATCATTAATTTATTTAAATAAGTGGAGCATTCAGAAAAATAGTAATTAAAATTACTTTTATTTTGCTTTGCTTCGAAATCAAATCAAAGGGTATTTTCTTAAGCATTGCGTCTGTTTGTTTATTTGTATTATGTTTTAATTGTGAGTTGTATTTAAAGAGTTTATTATAAGATAAATAATCAGCGTAGAAGGCGAGGGACAGAAATATAAATGGATTTCTTTCATGATGGGTGGAAGTCAGTCATCTGGCGGGAAAGGAAAACAAAGGCGTTGAAAGATCGCACTGGGATTCACGCAGAACGCAACTACCTTCCATCTTTTGATTATATACGTAGATAGTAAAGAAAATGTCAAGAAACAATTATAACTAGAGAATGTTTTCCCAATGATTGTATATTGTATATAGGCGCAGTTCTCAGCCAGAACGCGTACGATATGATAAATTAAACTACGGTATGGTCTTATAGAGAAATCATGGAATAATGTCTAAATTATTTCAAAGAAGAGGAGATTGTAATCAAAACTCGTCTGCTTTACAATTAAGTTATTATATTCTCCAATCTTCATTGAATAGTCATGTGAGACATTATTTAAATAAGAGTCAGACCTTCAAAAACTGTTTTCCAAATATTAGATCAATGCTTCCCAATGTGGGGTCCGCGAAAATTTTCAGTAGAAAGTACAAATATTTATTTATCGAAAATACTTAACTGATTATTTGAAATATTGTTTAATTTCCTTACTACTAAATAATGAAGAGAGGCCTTTCTTTGTGTGTAATTTGCATGAATATTGATTTGTTGTGTAAAAACATGCAACCGCATCAATCTCATTAAATTGTTTTATAACCTTCATACTATGTATAATTTTTTTTATTTTATTTTTAAAAACTATTTGTTTGAGATAAAATATAGGTAATCATGTGGAATTAAAATTTTGACGAGTAAAATGTGTTTTTTTTTCGGGGATCCGCGGATTATTTTTTCAGATTTAGGGGGCCGTGGCATGAAAAAGGTTGGGAAGCACTGTATTAGACGATCGAATAATTTTTTTGAAGTGAAACTTCTTTAGCGACGTATCTGTTTAAATTTTTTCTTACAATAAAGGGGAAATATGAGACAAGCGTTGATTTTAAAATAATAATTTAAATTTCCTAATTTTAATAAATTTTATTTGTCATGAAATATTAATGGATTTTAAAATTAAAGTTTTACTTCCCCGTGAGCTTATGTGGATGAGGTCACACATTTTTTTTAATTTCTCTTTTCTTTTCGAAATTGTTTCTTCATTGTTGATTTTTTTCATTTTCTTCGTAATAATACATTTTTTATTCTTTTTTGGACAAAATTTTTTTTCTTTTTTTTTCATTTAATAAAATAATTATATTTTAAAAATAAAAATGTATTTAGGACAAATTTTAAGCAGTCTAGTTATTTGGTGGTATTTAAATTTTTGAATTTGCTTTTGGTGGCAGGCATTAATAAAAAAATTTATATCCTCTGGTCTATAGAAATTATCACAAATTTATTATTGAGAAATGTAATATTTTTAAATAATATATTGCTGCCCGATTAGAAATGCTCTTGAATCATTGTATAAATCAATCATAATTGAAAAAGATGTCTTAGGTAAACACCAGTCTCCTAACTGAAATGTTTTAATTAAGCGTTAATTGATTATTTATTCAAAATAAACAACTAAATGGCATGAATTGAATTCCACATATGAAAAAAAATTAATAAACTTGAAGAGTGCCCTTGAATTTATTGGAAAAAAAATCACAGGAAAATCATGATTGATGAATAATTCATTAGGCTTAGAGATATGTGAGTCAAACTAGGGCCTATAGAGGACTAGACGAGACACAAATAGTTAGGAGGTGGAGTAGGAAGCCAGATCAATAATAAGTAATCGCTTACTTAACAAAAAAATCATCAAATTTGAACTTTACTTAATTTCAACTGGTCATTAACCTCGGTTAGCCATATTCAGGAATCAACAAAATTATCTAATTTAAAATAATATAATGTCCAAGGATCTCATTACAAGAAATTTGAGAAAGCGTTTTTTAAGGAGATAGTCAAATTACATGAAGACAAATTAGACCCGAGAATTCTTTTTGCACAAGATTTATGGTTAAATGTTCAAGACAAAATTAAATAGATCTTAGCCCGTCTGTCTATTCATTAAGTTGATTTTTTATTTCATTATTTATTCAAATTATAAAGTATAAACTATGTATACTCATACTTAACCAGGAAGATTGAAAAATAAAAATAAATATAATTGAGAACACGCGTTTTTAAGTTATTTTAATTTAGAGATATGAGCTACTTTCTAATTGTTAAACTACCCTAAAACACCATCCTTTTCAACTGCTGCAAAAAAAAAATATTTTGTGCCAAATGACAATGTCACTTATGCAAAATGATTCGATTTTTTAAAGTATCATGTTCATAATAATAATGGGGAAAATCACAATTAGGGACACTTATTCGAGATATAGGTATATAATTAATTGTTTAATGTAAATTCATCCCCTAACATCTATTGGCAACCACTTGGAACACTCGTTAATGGGATTTAAACAAATAAAAAAAACATATTCTTATCAGGAAAAATGTTTTTGATCACCGTTAAAGAGAGCATGCTTATTTTTGCCAATAATATGATAAAACTAAGTCAGTTTGTCCGAGAGTGTAGTGTTTGTACTCTCGGAGTAAGATCAATCAAGTAATCCAAGATTAATTCCCACGAACTACAAAAATTCAACCAGCCATAATCTGGCCTCCTACTAAATCGCACCACTAGCGTAGTAAGTGAATAGCCAAAAAAATCAGCTAAGGGAAGCCTATGTTCAGTTGTTCAGCAGTGAACATTGATGAGTGATTGCGTTGATATTATTTGTGGTGTAACTATTTCAAAAAATATTATCTGTTATCTTTTATTAGAGGTCTAGAAAAACATCAAAAAGAAGTGCAAATTAAGCCTTTAATCACTTCATAAATGGAAAGAACGTGCCAATTGGGGTTACCCTGAGCTGTTCCTTATTTATTTTCAATTATAAAGCAAGCATAGAAGAAAATTATCATCCAAAGAAAACTTTGAAAAAAGCTAAGGATGCGAAATAGTCTTTATTAATGGCAACAAATTAAAGTCGCTCGTCTTACTTCTACTGAATATTATAAATAATTTGAGTGGACCACTTTTTGATTTTAGGTTAAGGTAAGTGGAAAAACACCTATAGTTAATAATAATACTTTATGAGTTTCAAGGAGATAATTAGGGTTAAAATATGACATGACTTGAACATGCCACCTGTCTTTATCACACCCTGCATTTCTCATAGGAAAAAATTATTCTAGAACTTAAATATCTGTCATTTATTTTCTTTTAACCTAAAAGGTTATTTAATTGAAACAAATTAAATAATGTCGAGAAATTATTTTTATTTTTTTCAATTTATTCGCTAACCAATTTCACTCACCACTAGTTGACCATTTTCACTAGTAAATATCGTTTGATTTTGAAGTTTGTCAATAAAAACATCTTCTTTTGTTTCCATAGATTAAATACTCATAAATAAACATTCATCTGATTAAATGTTGTTTTTTTTTTTACTTAACTACATATATGGCCTATGATGAAATATCGTAATCATGCATGGAAAAAGTGATTTTTTTGATTTATATTTTCGAGATATTTCAAAAACGATTGAAACTTCATTATTTTGATAAAAAAATGAAAAGTGAATTCGATCAACAATAAAATTTAATATAGTAGTGAACATCGAAAAATTTACGTTTTCAGAGATATTAATTATTTTGTGATTATGTCTGTTAGTGAGTAGGTTAGTGGGTTTGTTACTGCCTTAGACCATGAAATATCATAGACACGCCCTGGTGTCGATTTGGTGAGGCCAACATCTCCTATAGAACTTGACGTCATCTGTAGGTAGGAACAGCCAGAAATAGCATGGCCACTATAGGAATTATTATAGATTGAGATAAATTTATCGTAGTTTAGATTATTTATTTTGGATTCCAATAATCGCAAATTAATATTAAATTAATATAAACAAAATATTTGTGCGAGAACGTGACGTCATCTGTAGGCGATGTTGGCCTCACTTCACTCTGTGTGGAGAGTAGCGTGTCTATATATTTCATGGTCTAAGGTTACTGCATATGTGTAACTGAATAATAGCGTAGCTCAGAAATCACTAAAGATATAAAAACAAAATTTTATATTTAGATATTTTATATTTATTTCTTACAGGCTAAAAGCTTATTTTGGTGCAATTCAAAATAAAATTCAATTACACACCAAACAAGACAGAAAATAAAATTAAATACCTATTGATATTATGAGTTGATTTATTTTGGTTGAAATCGGACAAAAGATTTTGGAGAAAATTTAAACTCTTTAATTCTAGTAAGCTATGACTTATTGCCTATTGAATTCTTAATTATTTCCGATCTTATATATTGAAAGTTCTTACAAATAGATTAGTTCAAAAATTCTCATTTTTATAATATTAGTTTTTGTAAAATAGTTCCTCAGCGAGAACAATTTTTATTCGACAAAAACTCGTATAAACTTGTCTTTGACATGTTTGAACTGGAAGACATACCAGGCAGGGACTTCAAACATTTTATTGGCACCCTTTTCGGAAAAAATCATTCATTTCAATTGCCCCTTGTAACTATGCAACAATTTTATTTCATTTCGAGAACCAATATACTTTTCAAAACAAAAAATGTTTTTTATAGAAATATTTGAAATATGGGATAATAATTTGAAAATTTAAGGATCCTTCTAAAATTTTGAAATTGACCTTATATATGTATTTATGGAAATATTCTAAATGTTTGAAATTTTAGGGATGCGCCGCATCTACACCATCCATGGACCGCACGCCAATGTTTTAAATAGAAATAGAAATAATTTTGGAAGTGCTGTTTTAATTTAATAATTTCTGGATTTAAAATTGAAAAATATGTGACGTCACTCCAGGAGAAGGGGAGGTCACACAAATGTGACCACCTGTGACAAGGACTGGGGCGGGGGTTCCAGAAATCATGAAATTCGTGTTAACTAATTTATGGATGGCCCCTTAGGAACCATCAATACAAAAATCAGCTTCCAGAATTGCTTCCATAGGAAGGTACATATATAAAAAAGACTAGAGATGGCCACATCAAATATTATTTTTATTGACAAGGTGTGTATAATAGCTTTACGACTAGACCATTTGACTAATATTATAAGTTTAGAGGTTTTGGCTAATATTGAATTCGTCCGATTTTTTCTTTCTAATTCATTTGCATTCTTGATTTTTTTTTCAAAATGTCACGAAAAGGGTAAGAAATTTCAATTGAAAACATGACTTATTCACGATTAACAAAAAGCCTTACTTTAAAAATAGCCCAAGTGAAGCGCCAGGTCATATAGCTCAATTTCAATTGAGCGAGAAAGTTAATGCGGTGATTCAATCAATCAATTTATTTAATGTACGATTTCATAATTCATGCTTATTCAATTTGAAATATTTAAGAGAATTAGGACATTAAAAATTAAAGAAAATTTCAGTAAATAGGAGTTATATGGATAAACGAATTGAGGAATTAATAAAATTCTTCCAAAATTAGTAAACATTTTCTGTTTTTAGATCTGAACACTTACGGATTGAAAATACAAATCTTCTTCAAGTGCCATACTCAATAGGAGATTACTATGGAAAGTATCCTCCCCTTTGTAATTTTCCTGGGGAAGTTTTTCACAGGGGTGGTTTCCCGTTGCCTTCCCCTGAAAATTGCAAATAGTGTCTTAGCTTGGCATTAAAAAATTAACAAATAATCTTGTTTTTGTATCCTTCACCTCCCCTAGGAGTTTTCTATTCATAAACAATTTTTCGAAATTACAAATAGAGTCTTGTTTATGAATAGAAAACTCCTAGCGGAGGTGAAGCATACAAAAACAAGATTATTTGTTAATTTTCTAATGCTAAGTTGAGACACTATTTGTGGGAAACTATATACAATAAAAATGAGTATTCATGAACAGTTCTTAAAACCATTAATAACACATTCTAGAAAGTCGATTGTGTAGAATGATGATTTTTCTCTCTCATTTCCGGATGAATTTCCGCTATCTTTCTCTGAGCAATCGATGTCTGAAACTATCCAGGTTCTTTTCTTCTCTGAATGACTACAATATTTGTTTGTATTTTAGTTTTCAACAAACAAAGCTCGTGATCTATTAACATAAATGGTCCCAATCAAGAAAAAAATTTCACGCAGATAATGAAATTAAAAATTTTATTATTTTTTTTTATCTTATATGAAAATTAAGAGATTTCTTTAACAGATAGTAATATAGTAAATTAAAGTAAGTTATTTTATTAGAAAATCATGTGTCATCTATTAGATCCGATGAAATTGATTATTTTTAATTATATGTCAGAAGGGTTGTTTTTCACCCCCTCGGGAATCGAACCCGAGTGCCAGTAGCAGCAATCCGGGTAATAACCCTTCTGACATATAATTAAAAATAAACCATTCCATCGGGTCTAATAGACTCTCTTATGATTTTCTAAGAAAATTTAAAACTAATACTAACGGCAAATTGAAATCTCTCTTAAAGTAAGTTATTTTAATTTATTAACCTTTTAAATTTTCTGATTTGAGATTTGGATCTAAGTAAATTTATGAAATCTTGAATTCAAAGATTTGACTACTATTCAATATCAGATAAGGTAGCCCGGTTTTTTGACTATAGTTAAAAAGAGCTCAAAAGAATGTGGTGCTTCTTTTCTTATTTAAACACAAAGCTTTATTTTATTTTTTATTTATTTATTTATTTTTTAATATTAATTATTAAAAACAAAAATTTGTTCGTTTTTTGAAATATTGAAAAAATATTGTATTTTTAATAAAAATTGAAACATCACAAAAGGCTTTAGTTTAGTTTCGCCACAGCATTAGCCTTACATTATGATGAATTTAAAAGCAGAATCAAAGATTTTATTAGATTCTTGATTTTATGTCAGAAGGGATCGTTCGCACGGGAGTTGATGACATGAAACCTGCATTCCGGAAAAGTGGCTTAACTCCATAATTGATAATATCTTAAATTTAAATTTTTTTGCAAAATTTAAGTGACTATATAGTTTATATTCTTCTAGCTTCAAATAATATTTAAAATTGAAATTTTAATAATCTCAAGGAAGAAAATCACAGTCAGCTAAATATGGAAGTTTCAAATTTACTTTTTCAATTATTCAATAGTACTCTGAATTGATAATTACATTAATTCTTACAAATGTATAGTTCTGATGAAGAATTGAAAAAATAAATTCGAAACTTCGAAATTTATCTCATTAATAGTGAAAATAACCAGTGAAGTTTGAAAAAATTAATGTTTATTTTTAACGATAGGGTTCTAAATGTGAAGGGTTAAAATTTCTTCTTCTTTCTGAGCATCCAAAAAAAAGGCATTACTTAATTTATGGAAAAATGTTAATTAATTAATAAAAAATAGAAGAGCTGAATTAAAAACTAAAAATCTTATAAAGCTGAATCAGAGAGGTTACTCTTTTTATATATTGAATTTTTTAAGGGTTGAAAGTGAATTAAATAAATATTTACAAATAAAGTTATTACTAGCAAAGGGTGTATATATTATTTACATATATTCTAGTTGATTAGTCTATTTCAATAAATTATTGCGAAAAATGTGCATTTGAGAATTTATTTAAGGATTTTTTATCGAATGATTTCGGGGAATATTGGCCCGGTAAATTATCTTATCAAGCAACAGGTTTCTTTCATTTCTTATTTCTTAATTCAGTTGGTGTCGAGAACGACTCGAGGCATCATCCACGGGCATATGCACTCATTCAAAGGTAAACAACCCTTATTACTACCCTTATAATCTATACTTGTATTATTCTAATATAAATATCGATTATTCTTACTCACAATCAGACATTCTTAATGAAAATGGCAATCAGAGCCGAAATTTCAAAAAACTCACTAGCTTTCATTTGTAATATGCACGGCTTTGCACTCAAAATTTCTTTCTGTCTCCAGAAGAATTTTAGAATCCAGTTTACTACAAGTTGATTAAATATTTTTAGATGTTCTTTTAGACATATGCCATAAGTATTTCGTCTATAGGGTTAGGCTTATTGCCCGGAGTGGTTTCGACTCCTGGGGGGCGATTCTTTCTAGCATAAAATCAAGCATTAATTCTTTAAATGAAATTTTTTATAAACCTCTGTTTTCCCTAAATTTATTCATTAAAATCATAAAGGTTATTTTGAGAAAATAATAAGTACTTAATAGAATAAATAGCTCTAAACAAATAAAATAATAATTTTAGGTCGGTAGAAATTATTAGTCAAAACAAGAAATTTAAAATTACATAGATATTAGTTCAACGGCCTAACTTAAAAAAATGGTTAATATGCATCACAAATTTTTTGAAAACCACTTTTTAGAATAATCAAGGCGACCATGAAACGTCAAGATTTGTAAATATCTAGACTGACATTTTTTATTTTTATTAGAAATGAAAATCCACATGTTTATTTTCGTGTCAGTAGATTGCCATTCAAAATCAAATATTTAATTTACCTATCAAAGTATGGTTTTTAATGTAGAATAGGAGTTAAATTCTAACAACTCATTTAATAATGCTAGAGAAACTTGTTATAAATATTTTAGCATTCAAACGGCCAAAACTCGATCTTAGGAATTAGAAATCATCTAATTATTATTATTATTATTTCCGAATGATTAATATATTTACAAAGAGAAACAAAGAGGTTGTCCTCTGTTTGATGCAAATAAACATACACACATATATATCGAGATGATATATCTGTATATATTCTATTCTAAACTGGCTAACAATGAAGAAACATCAAATTTTCAATATCCATACGGTATTGACTCCATGAAAAACAATATTTAAAAGACTGATGATGAAGACCAAGTCTTGGAAACTATAGTCTCAAACAAATAAATAATATATATATACAGATATATCATCTCGATATATATGTGTGTATGTTTATTTGCATCAAGCAGAGGACAACCTCTTTGTTTCTCTTTGTGAATCAACAACTCTGCTAATCTAGGCAAAACAAAAACTTTTCAATTAGATTAATATATTTCTTTAGAGCTGTAATTCTCAAATCATGGACCGTGGCTCTCTGGTGGGTCACGCGTCAATATTTGGTGCGTTGTAAAAAGTTTTTGAAGTGTCTTTTTTAAATTATTTATACTACTACATATTAAACAGCATAAGAAATCAAAAATACTTTTGAACTTCTGTGATTAATTCGTTCATCAATTTAATTTATTCTGGGGACCCCCTAGCTTTATGACTCCCCCCCAGTACATTTTATTTTATTCAGTCTAAAGAATTAGAAGATGTTTTTATTACCTTTTGTGGAAGTTATTAACTTGTCCCTTTTTATTTTTAGCATATAAGTAATGCTAATTTTTCAACCCCCCCCCCCAGAAATTTCAATGTTGAACTCTGAGTCTTAACCCCACCCTTGTGTGGGCGCCCCTGATTTATTTCGACTGATGCAGCCTAGATTAGTAATTTTGGTTGTGAATATCAACAAAAATGACAACTCTAATAATAATTGAAGAAAAAATCATTTGTAGATTGCATTAGAATATTATGCCAGCAAATGTACTGCGAAGCGAAAATGTTTGATAACAACTCCTTTAGAGAATACTAGATATTCGATGAAAGTAAAAGAAGAAAAACTATTTTTAAAACTATTTTATTTTATAATAACTAACAAAATGTCAAATTCTTTATGAAGAAAATTAAGAAATAAATTCCAATCTCTTATATAATTTTTCATAATGCAGTTTGAATCAAATGGATTTCTTAACTTTAACATCGCCACCAATAAAATGTTGCGAAATTTCGAAGAAAAAAATCTTGATATTAAATATATTTATATCCTATTTGAATTGAATGAGGCGGCGTAAAATAAAAGTAATTGAATGTTGTTATCCTCTATCCAAAGGCGGATCTAGGAGGAGGGGGCCACAGGAGCGCGTGACCCCCAGAGGATTGAAAATATTGTTTTTAAATAGTAAAGTAAGGATTTTACATTATTGCATTCAAATTCTATCTAAGTAAAAATACATACAGAAAAATATGTTAATATTTTCATTAATGCGTAACGAAAAAACTGTTTAAAACAAGAGAGAGTATTTTTCAAGCCATTTTGGTTTACTTCATTCCAAATCTGCTGAACTTAATTCTCACACAAAATTTAGAGTCAAAGCGATCTCTTTTGGAACAATTAGATTTTTTATTATTTTGGCAGATATCTAACAGATGGTCTAACACTTATTTCCAATTCACATTATTACAATTACCTATAATAGGTACTTAAGACCGAGATAGTTTCCTAGACCTCGGTCCTAACTCGAGTTTCATAAAAAAAAAAAAAATAATAAAGATTAGTAGATATGCGACTGTAGTACCCCTTAATGATATAGAAAATAGCAGATAGAAGAATAATCTGACTAAAATACCATTAAAGAAATGCAAATAATTCTATTTAAATTTTTATTGTTCTGCTATTCATAGGAGTATATACTTTATAATTTTCTTCATCTTAATTGAATTTAATTTAAATTATTCATTGAAATGTTTTAAAAATTTTGATGAGATTAAATCCACCTAAATCTTTTCAATTGATTTTAGAAAATTTTAATTAAATATCCATGAATTTAAAAGGCCCATTAATGATGTGTTGAAATTTACCCCTTGGAGTTAGACAACTTAACACGCACCAAAGAAAAATATGAAGAAATGGAGATTAAAATATGTATTATTGGTTTTACAATATTATTATTATTATTAATAAGCATATAAATCAACATTCTTCTACTTCCAATATCCGGGTTGATAGTGGGCCAATGATAGTTACTAGTTTTTTTTGGATTTTGGATTTTAATATTTTATCAACAAACTTAAATAGTAATTTGTATTTTAAACACCTGTAAACGATAAAAATCAATTTAAAATAACTAAAAAAAGAGAACTCAATACCAAAAAGTGGTTTCAATAATGGTTAATAGCAAATCAAATTTTTTCGAAATTTTCAAAAATCGAAAAAAAATAGTAATTATCATAGGCCCACTATCAACCTGGTCTTAAAATTTGTAGAATAAATAGAAGTTTAAAATAAAAAATTATCAAAAAAATCGAAGAGTACTAACATACAGTTTCAAAAACAAGATTAAAATTTTCAAACCCAAAAATCGGATATATAAACACTTTACATAATTCTTTTGTATTTTTTTCTAAAAAGTATGTAAAAAAAATTTGAATTTGTACTATTTAAAAATTTCAAAATTTACCAGGAAGAGTTTTTTGATGGATACTAAAAAATGTCAAAAAATGAATGAAATCAAAAATTAAAATTTTTCAAACCGTCTGATTTATTGTGGAATGCCCCATATACTATATAATTCATTTGTTAGAGAGTATAGTTTCGAAGGTTTGACCTTCATCATCAGTCCTTTTAGTTAGAAATATTTTATCTGTTATTTCTCATGGGCTCAAATACCCGGTGGATGTAGGTATTAATGGTAGAATATGCAATACTCCAAATATTTTCCTTTGAGTTTTTTGATGGGTGTAATATTATTGTCTCTTACCTGTGTGGCCTGGACGCTGGAGGTAGATGCAGTACTAGACGTATTGGCGGACACCACTTGTGATTTATGCAGACTTTCCATGGCAGCCGCCATCGGGTCGCCTGAGTCTGGCACCTCCACCGGAAAGTCCGACATCTGCCCAAACAAGAACAAATAATCCATTTAGAAATCATTTTTCTCTTAAATACCTTCAATCATACCGTTGTCCGGAACGGCATTTTATTTTTCTAACAACCAATGGAAGGAAATTCCATTGGTTTCTTTCAATGGACCTCGTAAACTGTTTAAATTTATTGCCCCAGTTAATCAAATTTATTACAAAAAAGAAAAAAAAAACTACTTTACTGAAACAAAAATTTTAAATATCGTTTTTATTGTTATTGTTTATGTTGAAATTGGAGGCATGGAGGACAGAACAAGAAATTCTATGTTAATTTTACAATTTTTTTTTTCAGTATAAGAAAAAGTAAAGTAGTGGACTGGCATCTTCAAAAATTGACTTTTTTAAATCTTCTAATTTTAATTTTATAATACTAAAAGGAAGTCTAGGTAAGGAATAATAGTGAAAGTGTTTATTTTCGCTAAATTATGCATGTTTTCATTCCCTAAAAAGAACGCCAAACATTAGTTTGATTGTCAATCAGTAAGCACAATAAGTAAAAAAAACGTATATCTCAGGATTATAAAATTTAAAACTTAATTTATTTTCAGCTTTAAATGTCACAATGTTTTCATTCAATTCAAAAATCCGGATTTTTAATAATATTATTTTTCTTCACAAAAATTCCTAACGATTTTTTTATTTTGTCGATTTTCAAGCATTAAAATGTTCTTTATTGACTATAATTTTATAAAAATCGAATATACATATATCTAGGTGAGAAAAGTTGTATATAAGTTTGTTTAAAAAAACTTGTTTCATGGCGTATTCGACTTAACACTCACCCTAAACTCAAGCGAACGACCATATGTACTTGAAATTTATATTGTGAAATTTTATAGTTAGTGTCCATGCTTGTTTGCCCGAATGCTGCGCAAGTGCATCAAGTAGTATTCTGTATTAAAATTTTTATTACTAAGGTCATGAGATAAGATCCGGGTATAGAATCTATTTATTCTGGTTCTTCAAAAACAAAATGCAAATAAATAATTTACTTTTAACATTAATTTTAATTATTTTTTATTAACTTTGGTTTTTTATTAATACACAAAGAAAATTATGTGCTTTACATTAAACAGGTCAGATATCTTTTTGTTTTTAATGATTTTAATAATAAAATCATATGGGAAATTTATTTTGCATTTGTTTTCTACACTATTCTATGTTACAGGATTTCTCTGACAGTTTTATGTTGTTGTTATTTGGTAATAAATAGTTGTACGAGGTCGGTTTATGGCCAATGACCATTAAAATGTTAAGTATGTGAGGCACATTCCAATTTAAAAGTTTTCAAGAGTCAATGACTGATGTGACGAGTTGACACTTTAATTTTTTCGAGAGCTGGAATATGATTTCTTATGACAGAAGAGCGCGTATTTTATCGAGGGTAAATGAGACGAGCAGTATTTAAGGTAATAGAAAAGCAAGTAGAAATAAAGTAAAAAAAAAATAAGTCGTATAACTCAACGACGCCGACGCTTCTATTGTGGAAAGTGAGTCATAATTATTGTTTATTTGTTTTTGTTAAAGTTGTTTAGTCTTAATTATTTATGTAGGTACCCTTGAATTTGCAAAATGCTATAAAGGTTGATATCATCTTGGAATTCTATAAAGTTGAGTAAGGTTTTAAAACTCTCTTTTGGTTTTAATTTAGAAGCTAGTCAAACTTTTCATCATAGTTAGCTTTTTGAAAATTACCCGAGATTTTGCTATTGACATACTCGAAGTATTTGTCAGTAAAGTGTTCAAAACTCAATCCTAGCTTAACTAACACGTAATCACATATTGATCAAATTCTATATATTCTTCAGTGCATTTTTACCAAGACGAGAATGTCAAGTTTCAAGATTCCAAATTCACATTATAAACAATTCTCAATTGTTCCTTTTTTTGACATTCCTCTTTGCTGTGCCTATAAGAATATCGCGACACGAAATTTTGAGTTCTATATAAACGGTGCTTCATTGTAATTATGGCGACACTAAAAGTTCTTATTTTCTTAAAATAACGTTTTATTCCACACCTAGTGAACTTTTAATATATAGAATGAATCATATGCCCCTCAAATACTCATTTGCTCGAAACATATGGTTTTTAAACATTCAACAATCTTTCGCGTTTAATTTAGAAACATATCGAATAAAAGCGTTTGCTAACTTGTTTATTCCTATGACTTCTAGAGATTGAAATACCTTACTTCCTCTGGCTTTTCTACATCCCACAAGACCCAAATCCACACCTACCTTCATCTTGGACTACCAACCCCTGAAATTTCTTTCACTTGTTTTCACAATGCACAGCATCATTCCTTCTTAGAACAACACGTTCTTGTATCATTCAATATTGTTAAATAAAAAGAAGACATTTTCAACATGAGTCTTGATAAGTAGTTTTATTTTATCACTTAACACTATTCGATTAGTTTTTTAATAATAATTTTAGTAATTGTAATAGAATATAAAATTTTCTGACAGTAATATAAAAAAATAATTAAATTAAAATAATTGAGTAGATGATGAATGAGAAGGAGGTGAAAGTTCAACGAAATTCCATATAAAAAGATGAATTTCTGTGCATCATAGGTGAGTTTAGGAGCATCGATGCAATCGAAACAACTCGTCGTTGTGCATTTTATTAAAGTGACAAGGCCGTTGGTAAATTAAGGTTACACCGTTATAATTAGAATGCTATTATGAAAACAATCAAGGCCGTTGGCATGAGAACATTTTTATTCGGTTTTATTGTTTAGGTTAGCTGTAGAAGATGTTAGTCATATGGTATCAGACAATAAAATCATTCAAAGAGCAATTTTCGAAAACATTGAACTTGGATCAGGTATGTACCAATAGAAAAATAAATGATGGAGATGATCGGTAGATATTTGCTTTCAAAACAAAGAAAAATTAATTAATTAAATTATATGTTTATTCTATGATAAAGACGCAAAAAGGCCCGAGGACTAATGGAGTCAAAGTTGAAGGAAAGGTAGGTGATTGGAGAAGAACTCAGGGATTAGATTAAAAATTTAGGAATTTAGCAAAATATTGGCTTGTAGGATTGAAAAAGATTAAAACAGAGAAAGAATTATATTCTTGAGTACACATATGGATCATCTTTATCTTCCAGGTATTTAATCCCAGATACGCTTAATAGTTTATAAATTAATTTTAGAATACTCATCTAACAGTTTCAGGAATAGTGCACATATTGCACAGTCTGGGTTAAATATTTATCAATTGGCCGCCCGAACTTGAATATGAAAATATTCAAAATAAAAAATAAACTAGTATAATTTTGACTTTCAAATATGTAATACAATATCGCCTGAAGAAAAGATTTCCGTATATTAAAAAGTCCCCCCCCCCTAAAAAAAATAAGCAAGACTTTACTAATATTTTTTTTTATATTAAGGTGTTAGCTTGGAATTGAACCAATTTGTGGGATAGTGAAGGATGGAAGAATTTAGACCCTTGAACCATGCTAGTAGGAAGAAAATTCCAAGCTCTAAAAGTCTTAAGGATAAAAAATTCCCAATTCGGAAGCGAAAAGGTACTAGGTATATTTGAAAATTACATATTTCACATAAATGATGCTATAGAGTGAACTCTTGAGTTTAAGCTTGTTAGAATAAATGGCAAAAGAGGCATCAATTACCAAACCTTTTACTTACTGATGAATCATTTTGCTTCTAACGACATCTTGGTTTTAGATTTTAGTGTTAAAAATGGTATTAGGAAATAGATATTTTATCACTACACAAGGAATTGTGTTTTTGATATGGACCATATTGATGTCTAGATAAAGAAGATCATAAGCTTGAAAGAAAGCAGAGTAATCACCGATCATTAATAAAACTAAAAATAGTGAAGTTCTTGAGAGAAATAATAAATAATAAAATAGAAGTAATGATCCAAAAATAATATTTTCGAATAAATCGAATTTGATTTATATTTTATTTGCAAATAAGGAAAAAGTACAATGACATTTTTTTTATTTCAAGATAAGTTTTTTAACAAGCAAACTATACTCGTAATAGTGAAGCTATTATGGATCAATCACACGAGATAATAAGCTAGTAATCTTTTGACAAATGTGTCAAATTATGTCGACGCCCTTGTAATTGGTGAAGATTAAAGTCGAAAAATGTGGACCATCTATCTATCACCAGTGAATTTCAACGGCCAATGACATAATAGCTTTTCATGAGGCCATGTGCAAGGTTTTATTTTCCGGCTTCTTGATATTTACTTTCAATCACTAGGTAGACTTAAAAAAATTGTAGTTTCGAAGTCATCTAATTCCATTAAAATTAATTCACTTTCCAATTTTTTAATATACTGATTGAAAATATAAACCTATATATATAGCATATAATTGCCTTAATAGTTAGAAAATCCATGTTTTCTTCCCTATTTAACATTTCGTGATCTACAGAACTCAAAAATGCCCCTAAAATTCTTTGATCTAATTGTCTGTAACCACGATCATTTACATACGGTAAATCTTAGCGAAACCAAATTTAAAAGTTCATTTAGCTACCGGCTCAAGATATCATACCAAGTTAGGCCTTAGTTCAAATGAACCATTGACGTCTTTCCAGTGACCTACAGCAGTCTATCCAGCAAAACATTTAATCTCAGATACTTCTGACTCCAACACCCCAAACCCACAATCTTCTTTCTCTGATCTTAAGACCGTGTGAGTTAATCCTGATATTTGTAGTTTAACAAAAAATAAAAGTATCTCTTTACTTTCAGGTGTTTTTAATATAAAAACTGTTATAACGATTTTTTTATTATTAAGGATCACATCTTTTTCGATCAATTTTTATTATAATAAAATCATTTCATCTGAATTTAGCCTTTACTTTAAGTAATTTTGAAGTTTTTTATTTTTTTTATTTTAAGTTAAATTACATGTTCTTGTAAATTAAAAAACATTTCTTATCCCTTTAGTTCTGGAGGTCTGGGATTTTCTGAAAAATGGAATTAATTTTTTTTTCAATTTTTATCATTAATTAGAGGTTAAGAATGTCATATATACTGAACATGAAGATAATCGTAAAATAAATAAGCTGGCGTGTTCTGATATGGCCATCCACTTGACTTTACCATACAACCTGGCCCCTCACATATATTTAATATTTAATAAAAATTTTTATATTCATGTAGGGAGGGGGGTTAGTTTTTGCATTTTTAGACTCCTGGGGGCCCACTGATTATGTATACAAAATTTGGTTGAGTTTGCTCAAATGGCCTGGATTTTTAATTTTTAACCCCCCCCCCCTCCATCCCCCTTAATTTTGGGTCGATATACACCAAAATCTAATCAGCTCTTAATCTCAATGGACCAAAACTACGTGTGAAATTTTGCTTCGATATTTAAACTAGTTTTTGAGCTAGCACGTACACAAAAATTTGGTAACGCACAGACTAACGGACACCCAACCAGACAACCAGACAACCAGACAGACTAACTAACAGACATTTTGACAAAACAATTATTATCTCGAAACAATAATTTTTTCGATGTTCACTTCTTAGAGCTTTTTTGTAGAGCGAAATGCCATGGTTTCGCTTAATTTTTTTAATAAAAATAGTTTCAGCCGTTTTTGAGATATTTCGAAAAAAAGAAGGAAAAAAAGACTTTTTTCATGCACGATTACAATACTTGACCATACCCTGAATGGTAAAGTAAAAAGATTCGTTAAAAATTCCGGCTCAGATCCTTCTTCGTCCTGGACCCTGTGCACGGCTCATAATTGTATTTAGCTCTTATAAAAAATTTATAATGAAAATTTTTTTGGAATGAACCAATACAGATGGACTATTTAATGAAATTTAATGTGAATTACAGAATTATGAAATTTAATTAAATCCCGAAACAATGATACTCTTTGAGATTTATTAGACCGAAGTATGTAAATGAAGGCTTTTGAAAAAATAATAATATCTATATTATATGTGGATGTGGATGTTATGACATTTATGAAATTCATTTTAAAAGCTTATTTAATGTTCAATAAATAAAAAATAATTTCAACATGCCTATGAAAACCAAATTAGAAACTAAAATTAAAACCAGCTGAAAAATGTTAGCAATATCTTAAAGTTTATCAGGGACAGTTAGTTTACAAAGAATTCGATTATATTCATATTATGAGAAAAGTAATTTGTAGAAGTGAAACAGAATTTCATCCAAATTACTAAAATGGAAATTACCTACTTGAGGTTTGAGTATCTGCTCCATTTTTTTAAATAAATGATTTTAAATTTAGAAGAAAGGAAGAGTTTCGCTAATTCTGGCAATACTACGAGATAACAATCAAAAATATAAGTACTATGTACCCAGAGTTTTTTTTCGGAGTGTACCTTATTTAAGGTTCAGTTCAAACGTAAAAGACCCTATTAGTGTCGATCCAGTCGTCTGTCCGTCCGTCAGTCGTAAACCAAAGAAGGTACAAACTTGAAATCTACTAATTATATTTGTATTGTATTTATTTTGCCCGAAATCAAAAATCATATTAAAATTTTAATAAGATGATAGTTTTAGATCCACCTAGAAAAGAACTCCATCGAAAAAAATTATTAAGATCCTAGATAAATTGAGAATTTCGGATAAATATTCGTGTTAGGTCACCCATGTCTCGTATAAATCTCTAGAAACAAAGACGGATTTATCAAAAAAGTCGATTCGAGTTCGCTATTTTTGTAAAAATATAATTTTGAGAATCTGCTTTGCTACTATTCTTAACATTGAGGATGGATGCGGGCCAGATAGTAGAATTAAGTTATATTTAATTTAAAATAAATTTTTTACTGGAGTATAAAAACTAGAAACATTATTGGCATAATCTTTTCTTACACTCAAGCGTAAAACAACACAAAAAACGAAAAATCTTTCATGCAATGGCAACTTCCGGTGTTCCAATTTCAACCAAAAGCTTGCTGTACTCCTCCTAACTTATAATTTAGTATGGCTCTGAGACATACGGTCGTGAAACGCAGGGTGGTACATTGGTAACATACGTATTAATACATAAGCACGAGCCAATGGATTTTCGATCACTTTTTGTCCACTGGGGACCACATTATCCGTTTTTTTCCTAAACCCGGTAAAGGCATCAATTTCTTACACCTAGAAGTGACAAAGCGAAATTAACCTTTTTTCACCTCGGAGATAGAAGCTCTCAAAGTGCCATGACCCCGGGAGGCAATTGCAATACTTTCACATTAGGTATATTAAAAAAAAGTAAAAAAATAAGAATTATTTTTCGATATCCCGGTATATTAAGGGAGGAGGGGGGGGCGGGAGTTTGAGGTCGCCAGATCACAATCTGATGATTTCAGCATAATGTTCAGGGTATGTATTTATTTATTATTTTTTCTGGTCACGATATATCAATAATGATGAATTGACCAAATTTGGTATAAAAAGAAAAGGATAATTTATTCTTTTTTTATAAAAGTAGCAACTGTTGACTCTTTATAATATGGAAAGTTGTAGCACTTATACTATAAGACATTTCCAAACTTTTAGACACTTGATTCCCTTGTAAATTGTTTTGATAGAAATAATTTTAAATTAAAATTTGTTTGTATTTTCAAAAATTTCAGAGTAAAACATGGAATATTATTTATTTTAGCTAAGAAGCTAAGTATAAAATAAAATTACAGATTGTTCACTGCTTAATTGAGGTGTTATAGATAATTTAGTTTACATGTTAAAATGGTGTAGTTGGGAAGCGAACCCAAGCACCAAAGAGCTATCCGCACCAATGGCAGAACGTAGACTTCTGTCAGGAATATAAAATTATCATAATATTTCAGATTAAGTAAAGAACAAACTATTTAATTTTATTTTATAAAATCGACTCATCTACCCCCGGTATAAACAAATCTAGTTTAATATTTTGGGTAAAAGAAAGGACTAAACCGCTCTATCCACAAAAGATAAAATAAAAAAGTTCTGGTTTCGGTCTTATACGTGCAAATATAACAGACACTTATAGCATTATTAAAATAATAATTTGCTGATCTAATCTTGACCAAGTCAATTAAAAGTTCATGAATAATTTCAAGTTTTTATATATCACTAAATAATTATTCACTCGAATATAAAAGGGTTAATAAGATGGCTGATAAACGGAACAACGATTTAACAACTTATAAATCATTAAGCCCTAGTAATAAAATAATTTCTTTCTTAAGTATCTTGCAATCTAAAATACATATTTATTAATTTATAAAATGCAGATTCTTTGATTAATTGAAGAGTCACGTGCAGAACAGATATTTCATGTGTTGTGTTGTTCCGTTGTTCGAAAACTAGCTCTTCTAAGAATGTGTTCCGACCACGGAAAGTTTTCCTTAGTGGACCAATTAAATAATATAATAATAGAGTTCGATTCAACAAGTTTGTATTTGGAAGTGGTGTCTCAATTCTTCGGCCGTTGACTTTTCCGGTGCTTAATTGCTTTATCTGCACTTAAAACTAAATTCCTGGCTTAGGGCATTCCTCTTTTTAGGCCAATGGCTTCATCTTAATTCCCAATGTTTCTTTTTTATTAAATTTAAAATTTTTTACTTTATTGATATTATATTTTAGTAAAATTGATGAATAAAAATGAATCATGTGGTTGAATCAAAAGAAAACAAGTGGTTGATTGAAATTAAAATAAGATTTAGAAAATAGATAATTAAAAATAAACAAATTTCTGAGCGAAGTTTGTTTTTCCGGGTACATATATAAACCATATATATGTAAACCAGGGGCGGGCGGTGACTTTTCAGTCAGAGGATGCTGTCCCTTCATTTTTGAAAATGTTATTTTATTATTCGAAAAATTCCTCGATAACCCGTTAATATAATTTTCCAAATTTAAAATTAGATTTTTTCATTTGATATTAAAGATAAATTAAATATAAATAATATTGCAATCCTATACGGCATTTTAGTTTTTCTTTTTTCCGCTAATACGCCGTGAACATTTTTTTTTAAATTTCACCAAACTCTTGTCCAAATTTTGTCAGACTTTTCTAGTTCTAATCTTGTCATTTTCGATTGTCATTGCCTACCAATGATTTTGAAAATTAAAATTCAAGTTATCATCTTGAAATTTTTTATTTTTAATAATAAAATCTTTTGGGGAGTCGAGTAGCTCAGTCAGCTAACGCACTGGCTTCGCTTCGGCATCGATCGATTATGACGATGTTGAAGTGGAGGTCCGGGGTTCGATCCTAGCTGGCAAATAAAAATTTCTACCGGCTGAAAACTCGGCTCCCTCACTAACCCTACTAACACTCTACTTATGTGCTGTCTAAATGGGCTTTGTTCCCGGTGACATTAAATAAATAAATAAAATAAATAAATAAAATCTTAACTGCAGCATTTTATTCATCAGATGGCAATACATTCTGAGTTATGAGCCAGAGAATTAATACCTCTAATTCATACATTTCGAAATGAAAATACTAGGAGTGATTAAGTCTAAGTATCTCAATCATCATTATAATAATGGTCCGGAAATAGAAACGTCATAATTAATAGCGAATCTCAATTAATTTCCATTCTAACTATACATCATCATGTGTGGTCTTAACCGATACAAACACCACACATCGTGTGTGTTCTAAATCAACGGAATTTCCTCATTTGTTTATTATATTTAATATTTTAAATGGAAAATACTGTCTGAAAAGTAGCATTTATTCAATTTTATCATTTTATTTCTAAACGCATATATGAATACTATTATTAAGCTTATCTTAAGATAAGTTATAACATAACAGTTAATGTTTTTATATTGACATAAATCTCCTAGGGAATTCAATTTCAAATGAAATTATAAAAAAACATTTCTATGGGTACAATTATTTTAGGAAAAACATATTTCATAAAATACTTTTATTTTTACTAGGTTTAAGAAATTGATTCAAAATACCAAAGATTGAAGTTGTAAGTAACTCAATTTATAATCAGGACATAGTCTCAGATAAGTTAAAAATTTATATCAAGGTTATATACAGTAAATACTTGGATGACATTTGAATTTAGTTTTACTGAAATATTTAAATCCAAATTCTTGAATTATGAATCGCCACAAGTTTTTTTTTTTATTAAAAAGTTAGTTGTTTGTTTATAAGTAGTGACTCAAGAGGTGAGTTGTGTTGTGATGTTAGCAGCTCCGTAAAGGTCGAAGAGTTTTAATCTTTATATTACACAATCGGGAATGAATTATTATTGGTTGACGATAAACAAATGGAGGATGAATAAACATTCTACCCACCGATCTGAAGAACTGTCGTCTCGTTAATTTGGTCATCTCTGAGAAGGGGAACATATCCCTCATGTCCAATTGCAAACGGGCGGGATTCGAGTTTGTTTCCGAGTACAACACGTCCACACGTGTTCTCGCCCACGTGGCCAAGGAGTCGACCTTGCCAGCGGTTAAGACGTTCGTGCCAAGTGAAGCAGGAGTTCTACCGGCTGGGCTGAAAAAACACTGCACACATCGGAAGCGATATTTTCCCGGATCTCGATTCTCGGAAGACGCTTCCTAATTAGGATCTCGGCCGTTTTCCTCCTAAGGTAGAGCTGGGGCAGCAAAAGGAATTCGATCGTCGTCGATTCGCTATCACTTCTGTCAGAAGACTGCTGAGACCGCCGTGCGCAGCCTCTTATCTGATAATAACATGGCCGATAGCTTTTATAGATATTTCATTTCTTGTTAAATGTCGTCATCATTTGAAAAAGATTATTGTCTTATCAGAGAATGCGACATTTTTCTTCCAAACAAACAAATGTTTTTTCTATTAATTAAATTCATATCAGTGAAGGTGGAGATATTCGTTCGAAGTCAATAAAAAGATAAGTATGGAAATTAAATGGCAAATACAACAAATAGTCATTGTTTGCTTAGCATTGCACTCTTTTGGAAAATTGAATCTTAGATAATAATATGTAACAAGTATTGAACTTATTCTATTATCTGCAAACTGCCAATAAATAAAATAATTGTTTAGCTATTTTTTCAGTATATAAAATCATAATTTCTGATTCTTTAGTCGTTTTATTCTTCTCTTTTTTCGATTTTAGCGATGATTTTTTCACTTTAAAGTTTTTAGTAAAAATACAAATATTCGCAACATCATACCATATGGTTTTTATAAGTGTATTTTATTAAAACAATTTTTCTTGATTCACATCCATAATTAATGATAATATGATTAAAGTTTTGAGCATCTTTTTTTTTGAAAATAGTTGGTAGTTTTTTCAAAAAATCAGCTCAGATAATATGATTCTAAGAGAACAAAGAATCAAATAATAAATGCAGACTTAGCACATCATCAATCACGACGTTTCGCTTTTAATCAAAAACTTCTCCAACCTTTGTACAAGGAAACAAACAGTACGGATAATAAACAATTTTAGCTTAAAAACAGGATTATGTTAGTTTTAAATATTATATAATATTAGATATTGTACTATCATTTCTTATAGATAATAAATGCCTTGCCATTATTCCTTTCCTTCATTAATTTAACAAAAATAAACTAACATTCGAACAAAAGTCCTTTCATATATTCTCAAACATCAAACAAATTACATTCTGACTTCTAATCCATGAAACCAGTCGCTCAAATCAAGACACAAATAAATCCAAATTAATTAAAACAAAATTTAAATTTAAAAAATCCAACACAATCCTCTGCTGATTCAAATAGAATAGACCACAAACAGAATTTAAATCTTACGAACATTTGTTTATAATTTATTAATATCTGTAATTATTATTAGACCTAAAGGAGTTTAACAAATTTAAATAAATATAGGCAACTTAATTTGTTAGTGTCAGTTCTAAAATTAGCTGTGCCATACAAATAAATGAGTATCATTTCACTTATATTCCTTTTTACAACAATTCTTTACATTTATAGAACAGACATATCATTAAAACCAAATTCATGGCCAGTCTCGAAATGATATATATTTTTATTCGGTAAAAAGTTACATCACTATTCACGCCTTCATTACAAATAGAAGAAAGTGAAGAGGAAGTAATTTTAGGGGTTGAATCGGAGTTAGGGGCGTAGCCAGGGGAGGGAGGGGGTCAGAATCCCCCCCCCAAAGGCAGGGCTCATGTGATGAGTAACGGCAACGACAGAGCGTTTCTTATGGCAAACTAACCGTAATTAAATATATTTTATATGTTTAATCAAGAATTATGTTCTTTTTTAATTTCTTGAAGTACCTATTTGTTTTAATAAAAAAATTCCCACTAAATATTTTGCTTTAGGGATTGAACCCCCTCCTCCCATGAAAATTTTCTGGCTACGCTACACTGGTCGGAGTCAAAAGTACTTGTGCATTCAGGTCTTGAGCAAATTAAGATAGTTTAGATCGCTGGAAATATGGAGGAACGATGCAAGTTCCAGTCTCTATAAGCCCTAGAGATGATAAATGAGTTAAGTTTATGTCTATTTATGAATGTCTATGCCAAAATATATTTCACCTTAGACGACGCTCGAAAACCGACATGATCATTCAGCCCTTCTCTAATTTACATAGTTTAATATTTACGTGTCTATTACAAGTTGACCACATGAAAAGAGACCTTACTTTGAAATAATTTTCTACTTTAAACTAAACATTATCAAAATTTAAATAATTATAAATTAAAGGAATTTTATTCAATTAGTCAAACATCCTTTTTGGGAATGTCTTATCTGAAAAATGATAGTATTGGAAAATGAATTGAAGTGATCTCTTTGAATCCGCAATTGCCTCGAGACAGATTACAATACTTTACCGCTATAAAGAAAGTAAAAAATGTTATTAAATAATTTAGTAAGATGGTCTTATCTCAATTATTCAATCCTTTATATTTCAATAATTGTTAGTTTTATCAAATTATATTTTTTAATAAATTGTTAAGCATTTTATTCTGAACAAAATGACATCTTAATTTTGAAAATCGGTTGACAATTAATTGAATTTTTTTTTTTTTTTTTTTTTTTTTTTTTTTTTTTTGGGCTTTTCGGCCTTCTTAGCCATAAGCCACTTTACGATACTATATATTTATTTTTCAAATTTGTCTCTACTCCCGGGGTCAGATTTTAGCTGGATGCCTCGAGTCGGATTCGAACCCGGGTCCCCATGCTACCGCCTAGCCTATCTGACCCCCCATTAATTGAATTATGATGGTACTTTTATTTTTATTATTATAGGTTAGTCATTCTTAATTGGTTAAGAAGAAATCGGCAATCATATAAATTACATCACAAGTTTAAGCAAATTTGTTATTGAATTTAGTACCATCTTTCGTCAATTTATTGTATTAAATCATCTATTTAACTTTGAAATTTTAAATATTCGAATTCGCAGTTGATTAATTTTCAACTAATGGCATCTTATATCGATTTGTTTAACTCTATTGTCTAATTAATTATGAAAATTTAAACATTTGAATCGGTGATTGAATCCAACACCCTCTGCTAGATTTTATTTAATTTACTTAAGAATAACTAATCATAACTATGAAAATAAAAATACCACCATAACTCTGTTAATAATTATTCGATTTGCAAAAATAAGATGTCATTTTGTTTATAAATAAATTATTTATTTATTTATTTATTTTACAATACATGGCATATCAACTACTAAGGTCATTAGTGCCACCGAGTTCCTGACTTCTTTTTTCTTTCTTCAATTCCATCTTCACTCTTCTATACATTAAGAAATGAAGAAAAAATAGAGGACCAAAACAAAAACCAAAGTCAAAGAAAACAACAACAAAAAATCAAAATCAACAATATAGCAAACAGAGAACAACAGAAAAACAAAACCTCCGACAAATCATATACCATATTCAAAACTCACAAGAAATATCTACAAAAAATACATATATAGGTAATAACAAAATGAACCAAAACAGAATAATAATAAAAATAAATCGAAAACTATAATATATTAAATTTGCGAGAAAAACTCTGTTTCTTTTAAAAATTGAAATAAGTTATAAATATTTTATTAAACATAATAGTCCAAGAGCCCATGACCCATTTTTCATGAAGTGTTTGATTCAAGTAGATATTTTTTCACCCAGAGGTATTAATAGCATAGATGAGTAGGGAATCGGCTGTTTTCCTGATCTACCTGGGTACTGCTGTTACTGCGCATAGGAGAAAGTTGTAAAATCAAAAAGTGTTTGATTCAAAATCCAACAAATACTATTCGACAGTTAAGTTGATTTTAAATTAAAAATTAACTAAGCCAGACACTTTAGGGTAGGGGGGGGCAACACTGAGCCACACAACCCTAAAGTTGCATTTTTTTATTTGAAAAAAGTAACTTTAGGTTGTCTGGCTCAGTGTTGCCCCCCCCCCCTAAAAGTATCTGGCTTAGTTAATTTTTAATTTAAAATCAACTTAACTGTCGAATAGTATTTGTTGGATTTTGAATCAAACACTTTTTTTGCGAACATTTTTTTACAACTTTCTCCTATGCGCAGTAGTAGCAGTACCCAGGTAGATCAGGAAAACAGCCGATTCCCTACTCATCTATGCTATTAATACCTCTAGGTGAAATATCTACTTGAATCAAACACTTCATGAAAAATGGGTCATGGGCTCTCCGACTATAAGGTAATACAATAAAAGTAGCGATTATTGATAAATAAAGAATTTAAAATTTTAAAATTTTTAAGCCTAAATTCACTGTAATTAGTCATTTATTAGCGACAAGGGATATGAAGATATCCATCAAATATTATTAATTAAAATTACCTGAAAAATATTTTGGATTTCAACTTTCTAGCTCAAAATGATTGCACTACGCTGATATATATATAATTGCTTCATTTTTATTTAGTTGGAATTAAAAGGAAATTTATTTAAATAGCTTTGTTTTAATAAACTGCACTTTTTTTATCAACTTTCAACTTTCTAACGCAAACCGATCGCACTACGCTGACAAATAAAATAATTGCTAAGATTTTAATTTAGTTGGACTTAAAAGGAAATGTATTATTATTTAAATAGCGAGTATCTTTCATAATAAAATGCATATGGTTATGCCTACTAGAAATAGATTAATTAAAAATAATTTTTAATGGAGTGAATTTTGTCGGGACTTGTCTTGAGATGGCTCC
Source organism: Forficula auricularia (assembly GCA_024734495.1). Classification (NCBI taxonomy): domain Eukaryota; kingdom Metazoa; phylum Arthropoda; class Insecta; order Dermaptera; family Forficulidae; genus Forficula; species Forficula auricularia. The sequence continues at coordinate 17,901,796 of JALMQS010000128.1, forward strand.
AGCATCTTAGGAGTAACGAGTTAGCAAGAGAAGATTCTCCTACCTGCGACCTTCTAACAAAAATAATACCTAATATATTTATTTGATCATCTTCGAATGAATGAATATTTTAAAGTCACGATAGCGGGAGGGGAGGGGTCATTCCACATAGAATTCACGCAGCTAGGCAAAGCCTGTCTAAGGTGAAGAATTAATGAATTTATTGGTGCCTGGAAAAGACTGAAACATAAAAAAATCATTTTACAGCATATTTTGGGTGTTTCTCTAGATTCAGTTATCCATGTTACGAGGAAAAGAGCACAGAAAGTTTGTTTTGAGGCCAATATGTTTCTATTTCCAATGGGGGTACTGGTTATATTTTGGTCTTTCTACCTTCAAAACTTCTAGTTATAAAATGTAGAAAAAAATTGTCGAATTGGAAGCCATCGATCGATTGTAATTAATGAGCTGAAATTGGGCACACCGTTTTATATAGATATCAATAAAGGCTTCTGATCTACAAATTTCCAGCCCTTTAGCTCATTAAAAAAATATATATATATAATTCAAAAACAAAAATCACAAAAATTTTGGGAGTGCCCAGGCTTGAAACAGTTTTCGCCTTTTCATCTAAATAAAATTTAAAATGCCATTTAAAATATATCCGAAATAGATATCGCACTGAAACCCTTTTTACAGATATAATTGTATTTATTTTTTACAATTCTCAAGTAAAGTATCAAATGGGCAAAATTTTCCCTTTATGAAATAATTGAAAGTGGGAGTAAATTAAAATATTTTTGAACAATTTTTATACACATTTTTCGTGGGCAAAATAATAAAAGAAATGGAATTTTTAGATTATTTGTGTTTGATTTTTCGAAAAAGATGGCGGATTTTTGGAAATGTGGAGAGGAAATCTCACTATTAACTTCATAGGACAATGAAATAATTTTAATTTTTAGAATGTAAATTTAAAAAGACCATGATGATAAGGTATATCAAGGTAGCTGTTAAAAATGTTTAATGTAGGTCTTTCAAGCCAAATGTCCTAATAGCAATTTGTCACTTGAGTTCAGCTCCCAAAGAAATGAGCACTTTTGACTTGTTATACCTTATTGTCATGGCCTTTTAAATTTATTTTTTAATTAAAATATAAAAATTTTGAGAAAAATTACAAAAATTTTCCATAATTATTTCTTCCGAAACGTTTAATACTTTATTAATCGAATTTCTGATTATTTTTTTAAGAATTATATTTTTTTCTTAAGATAATTTATTTAATGAATTTTCACCATCCACTGGTTGGTTTACCCAAAATAACTCCGTTACTAAAGGACAATCCTTATAGCCATTAATCAAGCTACCAGGAAGATTAAAGAATGCCATTCCAAAGGATTGCCTTCAGTCATTTTTAACATTTACACGTGCCTACCAGTTTTAGAATTTTTAACCAGTCATCCTAAAAAAAATAATAGCAGTTCCTAATTTTTATTGTAAATTTATACCAAAACCAATACTGGTGTTTGACTTGAAGGTCTAAAATTAAATTACTTAAGCTATTCTTTAACCATTTATAATGTACAAACGATCCAGATCTATTTTCTAATTATCTTTATTGTTATCATTAATTAAAACGAGTATAGATCGCTTTTGCAGCAAAGGCCTACGAAGGGAAATAAGAGAAGAGAAAGAGAACCCTTGCCATATATAGAATAGGAACTTGAAATCGCTCGTGCCACAGGTGGCATGCTAGCAATTCTGTTGACATGCGAATGATTTTCAAATTAAATCATTTCGATAATAAATCTTTCATTCAATTCAAAACAATTAGAGATAAAACATCAACAACTTAATGTGCATTGTTTTATTTCATGTGAATGCGGGAATATATCTATCCGTCTTCTTTTTAATGAAATTTTAAAGTTCTTCTTTTTTTCCCCCGTTTTCTTATTAATTAATCAAAGATGTTTAAATAACGATATTTTTTCAAAACTTCCATTTTCTATTCGACATAAGGTGACTCCAAGAATGTTTGAGAAAGTAGTGGACTATTTGATCATAATTTTTATTACTTTACCACAGGGTATGGTCAAGTATTGAAATCGTGCATGAAAAAAGTGTTTTTATCCTTCTGTTTTTCTAAATATCTCAAAAAAGTATTTTGATTAAAAAAATTGAGCTAAACCATGACGTTTCGCTCTACAAAAAAGCTCTAATAAGTGAACGTCGACAAAATTATATTTTTTGAGATAATAATTGTTTTGTAAAAATGTCTCTTAGTTAGTCTATCTGGTTGTCCGTTAGTCTGGTTGTTTGTTAGTCTGTGCGTTACCAAATTTTTGTGAACGAGCTAGATCAAAAACTAGTCTGAATATCGAAACCTGAGAAGCTGATTAGATTTTTGGTGCAAATCGACCCAAAATTAAGGTAGGGGGTTTAAATTTAAAATTAAAATATTTTCAAACAAAAAAAAAACAAGAAAAATTAAATATTCTATAAAATAAACCTATAACGAAAATATTTCTTTTTTGGCGCCAAAATTAGGGGGGGGGGTCAAAAATGAAAATCTAGGCCATTGGACCAAATTCAAGCAAATTATGTATACATAATCAGTGGACTACCAGAAGACTAAAAATGCAAAAACTAACCGCCCAAAATGGTAGGGGGGAGGTTGTAGGATCAACAAATTAAAATCTAGGCCCTTGTACCAAACTCAACCAGAAGTGTATGGTAAAGTCAAGTGGATGGCCTCATCAGAACGTGTCAATTTATTTTATTTACTAATAATGACCCTTTATAATTAAAGTACATCTCTGGAAAATATTTTTACTTTATCCAATGCAAAGCATGGGTAAAGTATTGTAATCGCTCTCGGGGCAAGCGTGGCTTCAAAGGGTCCTCAGGTAAAGACTACGGAACCCATGGACTCAATTAAAGTCACAAATTGTAGTATTCAATTAGGTTGAATTTTAGCACGTGACGGTTTTGCCAAAAATTACATAGGATCTCGTCGAGAGGCCAAAAAGTGCGATTTTTTCATTTAGTGCGTGCGGATGATGTATGTATGGATGGATGTATGTATGGATGGATGTATGTATGGATGTATGTATGTTATCGCTTTTTTGGCCCACGATTTTTTCCACACCGTTGCACCGATTGAAATGAAATTGAAAACCTACCATTAGTTTAACAAAATGAAGCGCTGATTAGTTTTTGGTACATATCGGCTCACAAACATTAGTACTTTATTTCAGTACTTTTTTAGTTTTTTCTAAATATCTTGAAAAATGACTTAACCAATTTTGATGAAATTTAATATCCTAATTAAGTACCTTGGGACCACAAAAAAGGTTAAATAAAGTTTTTAGTAAAATTATATTTTAAAGTACTTTACTCTAGAGTAAGATGGTACTTTTTTTAATTTTTTAAATTCTTTAAAATTTATTCATTTGAAAGTTTTAATATAAGTCTCATTTAGCCTTGCTTAAGTAAGAATGGATAGGCTTTCTCTGTGAAATGCTAAAAAATTTGGGAGGAATTTTTATGAGTGAACCATAGCAATCGGTGTTGTTTTCTTATCCGTTACCTTTGCTGAAGACAGAGAAATCGATTTTAAACCAAAAATAGCGATTGATTCTCATCTAGTACTTGAGGAATAATCATTCTATATTGGATTTTTGACGTTTCGGCTTTTATTAGTAACCATTGCTGAAGACATAGAGAAATCGACTTTAAACCAAAAATAGCGATTGATTCTCATCTAGTACTTGAGGAATAATCATTCTATATTGGATTTTTGACGTTTCGGTTTTTATTAGTAACCATTGCTGAAGACATAGAGAAATCGACTTAAACCAAAAATAGCGATTGATTCTCATCTAGTACTTGAGGAATAATCATTCTATATTGGATTTTTGACGTTTCGGTTTTTATTAGTAACCATTGCTGAAGACATAGAGGAATCGACTTTAAACTAAAAATAGCGATTGATTCTCATCTAGTACTTGAGGAATAATCATTCTATATTGGATTTTTGACGTTTCGGTTTTTATTGGTAACCATTGCTGAAGACATAGAGGAATCGACTTAAAATCAAAAATAGCGATCGATTCTCATCTAATACTTGAGGAATAACAATTCTACATTAGTTTTTGACGTTTCGATTATTATTGTAACCATTGCTGAAGACATGGAGAATCGACTTAAAATCAAAAATAACGATCGATTCTTATCTAATACTAGAGGAATAACCTTATTGCATTCCATTTTTGATGTTTTGACTATTAATGGAAACCTCTACTGAAAATGTAGAAGAATCGACTTAAAAATCAAAAAAGACTAAATTCTTTTATGGCAAACAACTCAAGCTTGAGTTGTTTACCATAAAAGAATTTAGTCTTTTTGATTTTAAGTCGATTCTTCTACATTTTCAGTAGAGGTTTCATTAATAGTCAAAACATCAAAAATGGAATTCAATAAGGTTATTCCTCTAGTATTAGATAAGAATCGATCGTTATTTTTGATTTTAAGTCGATTCCTCCATGTCTTCAGCAATGGTTACCAATAATAATCGAAACGTCAAAAACCTAATGTAGAATTGTTATTCCTCAAGTATTAGATGAGAATCGATGGCTATTTTTGATTTTAAGTCGATTCCTCTATGTCTTCAGCAATGGCTACCAATAAAAACCGAAACGTCAAAAATCCAATGTAGAATGGTTATTCCTCGACTACTAAATGAGAATTATTTTTGAATTAATTTCAATATGAACTACAAATTGCAAGTGATATCTGATTAATAATAAAGGAACAAACATATTAATATTTCAAATGAATTTGGATAAAGTTTAGCAACGATCCGTTGCAGTTTATTTTTTATTGTATTTACTTAGATATAACCGAGTTATTAACAATCAAACTTTGGATAAACGGGATGTGGCCTTTTGGCCTATGAATGTCTATGTACTTAGAGTTAAGCTCGGCAAGAATAAGCAATGGGAACCAAATAAACGTGCCCCGGACAAGAAAAGGGACGTCATACCACTGATGAAGCGTTTTCGTGTGACGACATTTCACCAAATTACTGTTTGATACAGCAGAAATTTTTTCTTTACATATTAATTGAAAAATTCCTTCTATGTTTGGGAGTTATCTAAGTCCGAGATAATTGAATTAAGAAAAGGACAACACCAATGGATATCTCTTTATAAAACCGAGATATTCAAAGTGCATCACTTGATCACTGTCTCTTTTTCTCTTCCGTTTGCTTCCAACTTACTTTTGGATAATTTTTTTCACTTATCTCAGCAATTCATTTACAGGGGATAAAATTCTAATCTTATTCTTTCACTTCCACTGTTATTTCCTACTTCACTATGGGAAATATCCTTCAACAATCTCACATGTCTCAATAGGTGCACTTTCATTTGAACTTTTCTCTTCCACATAGTCTTCAACAAAGTTTTCTTTACTCTATTCCTACGTCTTCATTTGTAATTTGATCTACAATAATAATCACCGAAATTTCCCTATGAATAAGTTGAAAGTAAAATACTGTACATAATTTATCGATAATTGTTTAATTAGAAAAATTATTCTCATTTAATCACAAGAATTAAGTAACATGAGATTAATTTAAATTTTGATTAAATGATCGTCTGAGAACATGTTCTTATACCACAGATTTGAAGTTTTTTTTTATCTTGGAATCGATTTATTGGGCGTAAAGAAGGTTAACGGAGCTTGAAACATTCTATATAAAGAATTGCATCGACTTTTCCCCTTGAGTATCTCCTCATTACACGCAAAGCTAGAACAATATTTGTTTGTTTATAACTTGCATACTATTTCCTATTAAGAATAATTTTTCAAACAAATAATTTCAGGAAACGATTCGAAACATTAAGAAAAAAAGAGGAAGGTAAATAAAAGAAGAAATTCTAGAATAGAGTAATGAAAATAGACATTCCGTTGAATTGAAAAGAACAAATTGGAAACATTGGCCCAAGAATCGAATCATCTTAAGAACTTAAATTGTGGACAGATTAGAGATATTGCTCGATTTTGATGTGATTCCAAATTCTGTGGCCCATATCGTAATGAATTACATGGTGGTTTAATTAAATACTTAAGACTTTTGTTACTGATGGTGGGAGAGAATTTGATTGAAATTTGTTTTTTACTTTGTTGTGCAAAAATTTTGGAGCGTTTGTTCCAGGCGCAGGAATAATGAGTGCATAAATTTACAAAAACATTTGTATAAAAATCATTTTCGATTTGGCAGAAAGTATACAAAATTAACTTATTTAGTTACAACTAAACTATGAAATATTAACATGAAATTACTTTTGTACTCGGTGCCAATGCGATTCATAAAAGGTATATGTTTGGCACCGACTTCAAAAGTAGTTTATGTTAGTATACTAAATAAGTTAATAATTATTTTATACCTTTTAGTGTATTTTATTTGTTGCATTTAATTTTTACTTTGAAGTCGGTTTTATTTTTTTCTTAAAAATTATTTTTATTTTTCTCTTTTTTAGTGATGTTATTAATAGTGATCATATAATCAGAACTTGACCAAATTAATATGGCACCATCCCTAAGATAAACTTCTTTCCAATAAAAAAAGAATCGTCGAAATCGGTTCATAAACAAAGAAGTTAGGCATGAGCAAACCTAACAAAAATGGTCTAATACCTATGAAAAAAAAATGGGACCAATCGGAAGGTAGACTGAACCCAATGCAAATTTTTTTTCAAAATCGGTTCACAATTGGCGGAGATATGAGGTAACATAGGCACAAAAAAAAAACAGTCGAATAGAGAACCTCCTCCTTTTTTGAAGTCGGTATTTTTAGTACCTAAATTTTTTAGTAGATATGCACTTGATATATAATTTTGGTTTCAGATAATATACCTACATTATAAAGTAATTATTTCTAAACAAAATGTTCACAACAAATTGAGGCAGATTTTTTCCGAGAAGCTTTTTATGTTAATTCCAATGTTATTATTTGTAAAAAAAATACATGTTAAATAACAAAATAAATGAAAGCAAGGGGCGCGCCGATTTTAATTGCTCTAGAGCGCTGAATGTAGCTACACCATGAAATCAAAATGCTTTAATACATTAATAATTATAGGCTTAAAATTTATTTGTTTGATCCATTCGAAATGGAAATAAATTATGTTTGTATTTTATAAGAGAATAAAGTCTAACCAATATGGTTGTACACTGTTATATAACAGTTGATATTTTCACAATAGCCACATAGCTCTTGATTTCTGTTGTTTTTATATAAATTTTCTGTTAATCTCAGATTTTTGATGGGGAAAAAAATAAAACGAATGCTATGATTTATTGAGTGTCATTTCGGATGGCAAGTTTCCCAACCGTTCATCCCCGACTCATAACTTTGCAAAATAATTTCACTATTTTTACTTATCCTATTCTTGACTAATGATTCTTTGAAGTTGAATTATTTAATTTTCGTTTGAAATAGAATATTCTTGTCTGTTTACTTATTTCTACTCTCTACATTCATTTATTATAACATTGTTACTTTTTCCGATGTTCTGGGTTAAGAAAAATGTTGTTTTTTTTTCACTTATGCACCTTCAAAGTTTGGAATTTAAAATTTAAATTAATGATGCAAGATTTTTGTTCAAATGATCAGTGAGAAATAACTCTCGCAGATCATGAGGTGCAAGGATGCAGTGCGAACAAACAAAATTCAAAAATATTTTAAAATATAGGGTTTTAGGAAAAAGGCACAACCAAGATGTTAGAAGAGTGTCACATGTGATCTTAATGGTGTCAAAAAGAGATATTTTAGTAATATTTTAACAAAATTATATTTTTAATCTCTATCAAAAATAGTAATTCAAACAAAAGTATGAATTACGTAGAAATGAAATTTTATTTTACTATCGAAATTTTCATAAGAGAGGACCCTTTCTTCAATTTTCTCTTTTGTTAAAGGGGGCCAGAATATATTTTTTCGAAATATTTTAATGAAATCATAACCGAAATTTTCATAAGAGAGGACCCTTTGTACAATTTTCTCTTTTGATAAAGGGGGCCAAAATATATTTTTTCGAGATATTTTAATGTAATCATATTTTCTATCTCTCTATGAAATATCATTTAAATATACAAGTTTAATATTTTAAAATATAGAGGTTTGGGGGACGAAGGTTCACCAATTTTTCCGGCGGGGGGGGGGCTAGTCAGGTGAGCTTAGTTACTCTACTGCGAACAATACTATTTAATTAAAAAAATTAAAGTTCTATGTCTTCTTAATCTAAATATAGTAAGAAGGAGTTACATTGGGGAGGCGTTTTCTATAAGCAAGGATTGACCCCTGAATAGTGAAAATAAGAAGGAAAACGTCGCCTTAGAGTGTAAACCTTCTAAATCCATTTTTTATCATATATGACATATTAATACCGTTCAAAAGAAAAAGAGATGCAGTGTCGTCCAAGTAAAACTGCTACTTAAAATTACGATCGTAAGTTGTAGAAAAAAAATGTGAAAATAGTTTCTTTCCATAACAACAATATTAAATTTTGATTGTTTTTTCTCTGCCCAGTAAAATTTCTTTGTTGTGAGTTAGCAGGCTTACACTCTAAGGTGGCGAAAAGAAGATTTGAATTTCAAGAATAGGACCAAGTTGAAGGTACTTATAGCTGTGTCTTTAAAGATTGAAAGTTATATTTTGCTGGAAAGTCAGATTAAGAAGTTCCAATATTTAGAAGTTAAACGGGTTAGCTAGATAATGCGTTTGTTCAATTTGAATCTATTTTGTTTGACAAGCGGTGTATAAATTTTTTTGAAAATGGTATATTTCTCGCAAAAGAGGCTTGAGAGTCATTAGTGACTTATATTTTTATAATTTTTTCTAATATAAGTACCAACTAAAATGTCTAAGAAATATATCTTGTTATTTTCTTTTCATATTATTTAATTATTATGAACTATTGTTTCGGCTCAATAGCGAACTTCACTTCAATTTCTATATATATATTGATTGATTGATTACGTATATTTATTTTATTGGTGCAGTGTAAACTGAAGATGAGGAGACAAAATGTTCGGCCAAAAAATTATATGATACAAAAAAAAAATTCTTTAAGAACAATTTAAAAAAAAAATCTAAAATTTTTTTTGTCAATAGTAGCACTCATATTAGAAAAGGAAGAAAAATTTTTAAAAATTACAGAAAAATATTTTTTTTAAGGCACACTCTTTATTTTATTCCTCTGCAAATTAAATATTCATTTGTTTTTTCAATTGGATGATTTGTTATTCTGTCGGTTTCGTTTCATGTTTTATCGATATGGCAGATATTTCGTTCGCCTATTTGTTAGTCGACACGATGTCCATGTCCACGTTTTCCGATTCCCACGACTGGATTGCTGGCTTTGACATTTGCAAGTCTATTGACTCTAGTGTTTGTTTCTCTGCTATTTCACAGTTCATTCATCTTGGATTTATTTTTATTTCCCAATCTAGGCCAACTATCAAAAGAATTGTTGATCTCTGCTATTTCCGTCAATTGGAATCGGTGCATTCCATTTGGTCTGCTGACCATGCATACTTGATTAAGGTAAACGTTTGCTTGCTCAACGTGAGCGTGCAAGAAGATGGACTTTTTTCGTGGACGTGAGGTTCGCAACCGTTGCTTCTTTGACCATGAGTCATGCCTCAAGAGGGGGGGCCTCACGACACAATTCTGTTAAGCGGGGGGCCTTAAGAGCTTAAGAGAAAGAAGGTGGTCCTCAGGCACAGGCCGGATCTTGTCTGCTCTGAATCATCGCGACCTCGTAACTCGCAACAGGTGGTGTGCAGGTGAAAAATCCTCAAGTTGGATAATCCCAAATGCTCTTGTGTCTAGTGTATGCAGACAGAGAGAGAGAGCTCAAATGTTTTCAATAGGAATTCCGAAAGGAACACCAGAAGAGATTTTATGTATTGTTCATTCATCCATTTCGATACCAATGATGCAAACGCAAGCGTTTTATTCAATACTAATTGTGCTATACTATATTTCCTAATCAAACAAATATAATTAAAATTGATATTTAAAATGTTTGTATTTGATTTCAATTAAAAGACAACAAATAGCAACAAGAGAATTTACAATACAAGGAAAGCCCTTCAGAAATTCACCCAAAAGATTTTCTCAATGTGTTCAAATATGTCTGTAACGTGGAGAAAAATCATATCCGACCATTATTATTTTTCTGTCTATTTCTGAGTCTGAATTCCACTACCCAAGAAAACTCACGAATAAAAAGAAAATTTCATTCTGGTGCATAAATGTTTTTTTGAATGATTTAATTAGATTTCCAGGCGTTTTCTTGATAGAATAAGCATAAACAGACAACCTGTCTTGTTTCAATTTCAATTTATTTATTTTAAAACACACTAATAGTTTATTTCAAATAATTAAATATTAAAATTAATTTAGAATTTGAATCTATTTCCACTTAATTAAAAATACATATATGTTAAGTATATTATATTTTATTGGTTTATTAAATTTTAATTATTAATACATACTAGTGCGGGTTTAACCGGGAAATGAACTGAGACTTGAATTTTTTTTATTTTTTCTCTAATTAGGTGTTTGTAAAATTCTAGGTCAAGATATTGACAAATATTTGCTTTACAAGGCGTGCTGATTGCAAAAAGTGTTTTTTTTTTTTTAATATTTGATGATGTAGTTATGGATATGTATGTGCATATATGTGTTTGTAACTAATTACCTTGCACTTTTGTTCGTCAAAACCAACAATGTTATATATACCCAGAAGAAGCAAAGGATCTTAACTATAAGGAAAGGATGCAAGCAGACTGCTTAAAACAGAGAACAATGTTTCACCCTATAATATGGTTGTATAACTTCCAGGAGTGCTGTCAAAAGGGTCGATGGCATATATTATATTATTTTTATCTGTATTTAGATAAAATAGGACCATTCAGGAGCGAAAGCACTTAGGGTCCTAAAAGAAATAAGAAATTTAAGTGACCAAGAAGATATGCCACAATTATAGGTTTGGATTCGCTTACAAGATGTTTAAGATACGAAAGTAAATTCGTCTCCAAAATTTTAACGAATTTTTCGAAATTTTGATTTTCTATTAATTATTATTTCATTAATTTTCAAACTTCACCATATATGGTCCAGCCTGAAAGCTTCTTCCATATGATAAGAGAAGATATTTTATTTGCAGTGACATTAATTTTTATAAAGTTTTTTTTTTAATAAAATAATTTATTTTCTATTGAATGTTGACTAAGTATTGGTCTATTAATAATCTTTTTCGGCTTGATGATGTTTCAGTAATCCAATCAAAAGGATATTTATTTTAAAAAGACGCTCGAATCTGACCTTGGTGAGACATTAAAATCAATTATTAAAGAATTTCAATTCGTTTTCATTTTGAGTCCACTTGGCGAATCTCCTAATAGAAATTAGTTGCGTATCCATTAGCTCCAAGAGGTTTTCGCGAATATTCCAGAATAGGTTGGCTGGAAGGCTAAAGCGACAACCGTAACTAGTTAGCTTAATTTTTCTTCTTCTTCCCTAAATAGAATTATTAGTAATTGCAACAATACTAAACATAAACCTAGTTTATTTGTAATTTTATTCCTGAAGATCCAGTCGCGCCATATGAGCTTACAATATCGTAAAGATTGTCTCTATAAGTTTACTAATTTTGCAATCTTTGAATTTAAAGATCAGTAAAATTTCAAAAAAATAGTTCTATGTGAGTGCATTCGAGGAAAATCATTGTTGTTTATACAAAAAAATAATTAGTATCGATGACTGATGAAATAAACCACGAAACCTCCGATCTTACCAAGTGATTATAATTTATTGGCTGATTATTTATCTATGTCAGATGGGTTTTTCTTCAAGAATTTATAGTCATTTGTCCGAGTAGTTTCTTCTTTACAATACAGGGTATGGTCAAGTATTGTAATCGTGCATGAAAAAAGTATTTTTTTCCTTCTTTTTTTCGAAATATCTCAAAAACGACTGAGACTATTTTGATTAAAAAAATTGAGCGGAACCATCGCATTTCGCTCTACAAAAAAACTCTAATAAGTAAACATCGAAAAAATTATATTTTTTGAGATAATAATTGTTTTGTCAAAATGTCTGTTAGTTTGTCTGGTTGTCTGTGTGTTGCGAAATTTTTGTGGACGAGCTAGCTCAAAAACTAGTTTGAATATCGAAACCAAATTTCACACGTAGTTTTGGTCCATTGAGATTAAGAGCTGATTAGATTTTGGTGCATATCGACCCAAAATTAAGGGGTGGAGGGGGGGTTAAAAATTAAAAATCTAGGCTATTTGAGCATACTCAACCAAATTTTGTATACATAATCAGTGGGACCCCAGAAGTCTAAAAATGCCACAACTAACCGCCCAAAATGGGGGGGGGGGGGGTGGGGTCAAAAAATGAAAATCTTGGCCATTTACCAAACTCAACCAAATTTTGTATACATAATCAGTGGGACCCCAGAAGTCTAAAAATGAAAAAACTAACCGCCCAAAATGAGGGGGGGGTGCAGGGTCAAAAAATTAAAATCTTGGCCATTTATCAAAATCAACCAAATTTTGTATACATAATCAGTGGGCCCGCAGGAGACTAAAAATGCAAAAAATATCCCCACTCCCTTACATGATTAAAATAATTTTATTAAATATTAAATATAAGTGAGGGGCCAGGTTGTATGATAAAGTCAAGTGGATGGCCACATCAGAACACGTCAGCTTATTTGACACTTGGGTTCTAATTCAAAGAGAATTAAAGACATCTCTTCCGACATATAAATAAAATTATATATGAACAAAGGACACTTTCATTAAATCCGTATTTTTAAAAGATTAGAGAAAAATTTATAATATAAATTTCAACTATATTATAGTGCCTTGTGCACACCAGATGACTTTCACTTACTCGGCTTTTATAACAAACCAACATTAAAATTAAATAAATTAAAATAATATTAGAAGATAATTTATTTATTTATTTGAATTTTGGTTTTGAAAAATGCAAACTTTACAAAAACATCATTAGATTATTTAAATATTATAAATAAAAAGTGAAAGTAAAAACATTAGATATTAATTAAAAAATGGCATTACACGGGATCCAAACCCACGACCTTTTGGTTTCTAATTCTTTCGAACAAACTTAAGAACATATATTTAATTTCTTTTAAATACTGAAATTATAAAAATAATTTGTTAGTTCGGTTTTTAAGAAAATTAAGAAAAACTTTAAAACACTTAGGTGAAGGGATATTTCCAGCGAATCTAATAGATCTACAATCTTGCTATGATATTTGGAGTCAATAAAAAAGTTAGGTTTTAAATTCTATTTCCCTGACATTAACCATTTCTGAGTTATCGTGCTAACAAAGATCCAGATCAAATGTCTGCATTTTTTAGCCTAATTTTCTAAACATAATAGCTCAAAATCTAATTAGTTTTCCTTATTGAAAATACAAACATTTTGATATCAAAACGAACTTTCCACAACTTTATATTCTTGAGTTATGTGGATATCGGAATCCACAGAAATAAAAAAAATCAAAGTTGAATTGAAAAATATATTTCTTCATGTTTTAGACATTTTTAAACACAATAAGCAAAAATAAAAATAAAAATTTGTGTGAACTCAATAATTCTATAATAATTCAATAATGTCCCGCAATTACTAAGTATATTTATATTATTATTTATTCGGTGCTATTTACTTACTAGAAGTACCTATGATAAACCGTTTTTTATATGTGTATTTTAAATAAATTGATAATAAATAGCATTTGTATATATCCGAGGTCATATGCCATCCCGTCTGAATGAATGCATTTGCGTGAAATGAGGAAATCACCTTGCCATTTCATAATCTCTAGGATCGTCAAATTCGATTGCACTGACGGGTAATTTTTTCTATACTTTAAGAGGAAATCTGCTATATGCTATTTTTATGAAAATAGGGATTTATGAATTGAATTTTGAACTTAGAATATGTAAAATTTTCCTATTCATTTTCCTCTTATCATAATGAACTTGAAATGTGATATAAATAGGAAAATGTTTATTTTTTTATGCCTTGAAAATAAACATTTTACAAGCTATAATTACTTGTAGAGGAAAATCACATATGTAAAAATTTTGAATGAATAAATCATTATTTTATTAATAGTTCGTTAAATATTTAATTGTATTAATTAATGAAAATTTTATTTTGATTTTTTTTTTAATTTAAATGGCCTGAGGAGTCTTGCCCAGTAGCATTGTAGTTTTACCTGTCTGTATAGTTGTATAAATGGAAGTGCGTAATTATATGATTGTAAAAATATAGCAAAATAACAGGTATTTTTTTTAATCTGAAAAACATGATTCAAAACATTTATCGACGTATACTAGAAGATCCTTATTAAAGAATCGACAAGCAGATACCGGATTTCACTTAATTCCCCTTTTACACAGAAAATTTTTCAGGTCGTGCAATGCTTGGAGATAAATAATATAAATAAATTTTTAATTTATTTGTTTTTTCTAAGATTTTTTCAAAACTTAATAAGTGACTTGAAGAATTTAATTTTATAAATTAAAGGGTTTGTTCAGTCACATAAAATAAATAAATAGAGTAATTTTAGACAATTGACATTATTTATTCGATAGATTTACAGTTTCGATCACCCCTGGTAGACCATCATCAGTAGTATTGAAAATTGAAACATTTGTTTATATATACAATTATACAAAATAAAAACCATAAAATTTTACATTCATACACACAATTTCGTTCAAGATGTGGAATTTGTCAATTTGCATATATAACACTTGAACAAATCCTTTAATTTATACAATTTTTATTTAAATATTTAATTTGATAAGTATTTTTAACAAGTATATAAGAATTCATTAATACAATAGCACATACGATACATTAAATATAGTTTAGTGAGTCCGGGCCGGTAGTCAGGTTTGTTATAGAATTTCTTTTTCGATTTTATTATCTTTTATTAATTTCTAATTTAAGACTCTGTTTTTTTAAAACGTAGAGATAAATTAATATGTGGGGAATCCCCCCCAATATATATGTTGTAATTAAATTCAAATAAAACCAGTTGATTCGAAACATTTCAAAAGGACGAATGATATATATTTAGATAATAAGTAAAAATATATTTTTCTAGGTGGGTTTCACAAATAAAACAAATATATGTTTTGAGTTTTTATCTCGATATATATTTCGTTTTTTTTTTGTAACTCCTGATGATGGGCTCATAACCCGATATATCGAGATAAAAACTCAAAACATATATTTGTTTTATTTGTGAAACCCACCTAGAAAAATATATTTTTACTTATTATCTATTAAAATGTTTCACCTAGAACCGACACCAAATTCTTTAAAGATATATATATTTACTCGGTTTGATTGAAAATTATTCATTATGTACTATATAATTTAGTGTATTTAGAGGATTTCGTCCGAAAATGTTCGACTGTCGACGTCACAATAGCTTTTTCTTTTCGTTCCGTTTTAAAATCCTTTTTAAGGGGGGTCAGATAGGCTAGGCGGTAGCATGACAGCGAGCTAACCAGGCGACCCGGGTTCGAATCCGACTCGAGGCATCCAGCTAAAATCTGACCCCGGGGGTAGGGACAAATTTAAAAAAAATATAAATATTTAGTATCGTAATCAGGCTTATGGCCAGAAAGGCCGAAAAGCAAAAAAAAAAAAAAAAAAAAAATCCTTTTTAAAATACAATCATTGAAATTTTAATTATTAAAAATCTCTCCATTTACCTGCTCCACTCGTATATTTAAATTTAATAAAATATACCTATTTGAATTGTTTTTGACCTTGGAGTTTTAATAGGTAATTTTAATTTCTTTTGGAACCCCGTCCCTCAATTCGTCTCACTTTCAAATTGAAATAGAACGTCATTTCCGTATGTCTTTTGGGTCAATAAGCAAAATTTGGCATAAAGTATAATTTTATTAATTGAATGTAATGGAAGGCAGCACAGAGGTAGTGAGGAAAGAAAAAATTAACACATATCAAATAAAGTGTAATTTATTGGAATCCTTCCTTCTTTCCTTTCAAACCGACGTTTCGGAGGATTTTTACCTCCTTCTTCTTTCATTTCGGTCCCCGAAAGAAATAAACCCATATCTTTTTTAAATCTAGAACTCTTTCATATAACTTTTCATTTATTTTGGTTTGAAATTTTCATATTTTGAATTTTTTAAAAAGGCCGTTAAAATTAGGTCCAATTTCAACAAAAATTTAATAAAAAAAAAATGAAATTTGATTTTGATACTTTTATTGCTTTTTAAACTTCTGTTTTGATTTTATTTATTCGGATACAATCAGTACGATTGCAATTGAGTGGGCTATAATGTTATAATAAACAATCATCACATTAAGCTAAACGATCCCCATATTTTACTTAACTTCGGTAATCAAATGGAAACAGAGCTTTTAATATGTCAAGGCCGTTGACATATATAAAATTATAAATGAAAGATTGCTGATAAAAACTTAAATGGAACATCTATTATCTGAATGAGTGTCACTCAGGTGTCAATTACTTTGATTTCTGATACGGCTATATCAGATATACTGTTCTTATTGTTTGTAAAATTCCCTTATGGTAGAATTTATGTTTTCAAATTTCGTTTTTAAGGTATATTGTGCATATCTATAATAATTCAATAATTTAAATAAGAAAACTAATTTAAATTGTGAAGCTAATCTGGATGCTGAAAGACTGTTGTCCACTCTCAAATGTATTATGATGCAATTTTCGATTTTATTGTAAATTTAAAATGGATTTAAAAAAAGAAAAATTTGTAGAGTAGTTAGTTAAATTAATTTTCAAAGTTTTCATTCACCATAAAACGAATGTTTGGCAAAATTTATTTTACAGCTCAGACTAATTATCATTAATTATTAAAAACATTAGTTAAGGGACAAAGATTTTATAAAATATGTTAAGATTTGGAAGTTATTCAAAAGTTATTATTAAAAATCAAAATATAATACTTTCAAAGTAGTGATCATTTCTTTTAACTGATTTCTTTAGATTATTTTTCGAATACAACCTCGTGTCTCCTCAAAAAATAAATCGAATAAAGTTATTAATAAATGAATTTAACTTTAAAGGACTATCATAGATATTAGTTGAAATATTTTTACATTGCATATCAGAGAGGTTCGTCCCCTTAGGAATCGAACCCAAGCGCTAACTAAGCTTGCCGGCCGAACCTCTCTGATATGCAATGTAAAAATATTTCAACTAATATCTATGATGTCCTTTAAAGTTAAATTCATTTAATAATATTATATACTGAGTTGATTTTTGAAATAATTTCCATCTTTTTTCAAAAAAAGACACCCAAAAAGATACTTAAATCTTTGTTTTCACTGTAAAGTTATTAAGTTAAATTTATATATTAGTTAAAATTACTCAAACTTTATAGAAACAAATATCTTATTAATTTTATAAGTTTTATATTTAATAACTCATTTATATTTATTTATTTTATAATACGTAAATTACTAATTTAATGTTACAATAGAGAACTGTGCCAAGACCTTGGCACGTGGTAAACCAATGATGCCGTAGAAGTTAAGGGACATCTTGCCCGGGTAAAGATGGTTGACTTTGTGGGAGACTTATATGTATAGTTTGCTTATAGGTTCAAACTCCCGATTGATCACTTCACAAACAAATTTACCTACATCCATTGGAGTATTTGAACCAATGAGAAATAATAGATAGAATATTTATAATTAAAAAGACTTAAGATGAAAGTCAAACTTTCGAAACTATAGTCTCTAACAAATAATTAGAGGTACATTTATTCGCATCAAGCTAAGGACAAATAAATTGATTACTCTCGATAAAGTAAATCATTTCAACATAAAGGTTTCTAGTTGCTAAGTTACACTAAAAAGCAAATAAAGCTAAAATACATATTATTCTTAACTAAATCTGTTTTTAATTTATCCATGCGAAGCAGATCTTTATCGTATTGTACTCGTTCTCGCGCCAAGCGCGACCCCAAAAACTACGGAACCGATGGTCTCAGCCTAAGTCACAAATTATAGTATTCATTTAGGATGAATTTTAAGACCTAACGGTTTTGCCAAAAATATCATGGGGTCTCGTCCAGAGCCCTAAAAGTACGATTTTTTCATTTAGTCTGTAGGCATGTATGAATGTATGTATGTTACCCTTTATTTCGTCGACGATTTTTTCCACACTGTTCAATCGATTGAAATGAAATTGAAAACATACCATTTCTTTAATCATTAGTAATTTATTTTAGTACTTTTTTGGGTTTTTTCTAAATATTTGGAAAATAGCTGAACCATTGGTTAAATTTAATATTCTATTTAAGTAAGTACTTTGAGGACCCCAAAAAAATGTTATATACCTAATGTTTTTAGAAAATGTACATTTTAAAGTACTTTATTCTACAGTAAGATAGTACTTTTTTGAATTCTTTAAAATTTATTTATTTGGTCGGCTTATCTCAGGGATTCCCAACCTTTTCAAGATCATCGCCCCCTTTAGAAGAGAATAAAAATTTCAACGCCCCCCCCCCCTAGTCCATAATTGATAATTTTATATGAAATATTAAAATATTAAAAATAAACAATTACAAAAAATATTATAATAAATGTATTTTATTTATTTATTTATTTGACCCCCTCTTGACTGCCTCTGGATCCGCCCTCATGGAAGGCTCCAGCGACCACTGGGGGGCGGTATCGCCCCGTTGGGAACCTATGGTTTATCTGATTCATAATAAAGGATAAACATATTAATATTTCAAATGACTATGAATAAAGTCTAGCATCGATCCGATGCAGTTTATTTTTTTTATTTACATTTTCATGCAGACTATTATTAGTTTAAAAATCGATAAATGAAAATTTAGGAGTGATAGATTTTCTTTTCGTTTGTAATAGCAAGCGAACGCAAATGACAATTGTATATTTGGAATAGGAATTGAAATAAAAGATAGGAGATGAAATGTTTGGTGCGATTACAAATACCAAGTCGTGACAGAAGTGGAACGCACGCGTGCATTTACGTATGTTTCTAGGAATGGGAGCCAACTTTATATTTTTACTGCCAACGAGTCGGATCGAACCCGAGACCAATCGCGTGCGCGATATGTCCTCTCTTTATTGACTAAGAAATTCATTTGACACAAATAATATGGTAAACAAAATTTCAAAGAAATAATCTAGTTTATCTAGATATTATCTATTTTAGGATGTTTTTTTTATTTTTTTATTATTTTAATTATTGTCACCGGGAACAACCCATTTAGACAGCATATAAGTAAAGTGTTAGTAGTGTTAGTGAGGAAGTCGTGTTTGAGCCGGTGGAAATTTTGTACGCCAGCAAGGCCCGAATTTGGGTCTCCCGCTTGAGCATCGTCATCATCGATGCTTAAGGCACTGGACTTAGCCATCTCGGACACGCGACTCCCCATTTTGGGATGTTATTTTAATTGAAAAAATAATTTTTATTCAAATATTTTGGTGAAAATGTATTTAAAGAGCGATGCATGATAATTTTTTGAAAATTTTAAAAATTATTCATAAAACAAAAGATTCATAATTAAACTTATACATCTGGTTCACTTTTCTATTTATTATTATTATATTTTATTTAAATACAGAATAAATAAAAACATATAGTAGCAAAGGAAAAAATTTGAGATTTTTACAGAAATTTACATTCTAAAGTTCTCTAATTCATTCATTTTTACAGTATCTCTCTAAGGGACGGTTGTATGTCGCAAAGCAAATGCTTTTTACCAATAACCAAGTGTAGATGATAATGAAGATTGGGATGCGCCAATCAGATGACAGGCACTGTCATCTGATTGGCCATCCCAGTGACTCCATTTACACATCTACCGTTTGTTAGTGGTTAAAAAGCATTTACTTTGCGACATACAACCGGTCCTAAGCGTCTGTGTAGGTACATAACTAAATCTTCAATTTCGAAGTTTTAAATAAAAAGCAAGAAATTGAAGAAGCTAATTTTAAAAAACTAAATTTATCTGTAGGTACTATATCCGATAGCTCTATTTATAACTTTTTGAATATTTTTCAAAAATAACTCAAAATTTTTGGTAAAAAAATAAGAGAATACAAAAACTTATTTTAATAAACAAAGTGAAAAAGTGATATAATCACAATCGCTTAAGCTTTGATAAATTTGGTCAAAATTAAAAAAGTTCGTTTCAACAAGGCACGAATTTGTATTACCAATTTGATTTATGTAAAGTATAATAAACAAATCGATATATAATTTGTAAAAATTACTAAATATGGTTCCATCTGCAATGGACATTTTTTGAAGGCCACCATTTTTTAAAATATTTTATATTTTTATTATTTTGTTTTTATTTTCTCATAAGATGCTTAGACACTTAAGGTATAAAATTTTAGTAAATACAATACATATATTATATATATACAAAATTGTTTAGGCTTAGCATACAAAGGTCTTGTCTTATGGTTTAGATATGGCAATATTATTCTTTCCAAAAGAGAAGTATAGCATAAATTTGACTTTGTCACCTTCTGCATGGGTGCCAATTTTTAACCGACTTCAAAAAAGGAGGAGGTTCTCTATTCGATTGATTTTTTTTTTTTTTTTTGTGCCTATGTTACCTCATATCTCTGCCAATTGTCAACCGATTTTGAAAAAAAATTTTGCATTGGGTCCAGTCTACCTTCCGATTGGCCCCATTTTTTTCGTTTTTTTTTCATAGGTATTAGACCTTTTTTATTAGGTTTGTTTAGACCTAACCTCTTTGTTTATGAAACGATTTCGATGGTTCTTTTTTTATCCGAAAGGGGGTGTCTTAGGAATGGTGTCATATTAATTTGGCCAAGTTCTGATGATATGATCACTATTAATAACATCACTAAAAAGAGAAAATAAAAATAATTTTTAAGAAAAAATAAAAACCGACTTCAAAAATTAAATGCAACAAATAAAATACACTAAAAGGTATAAAATAATTATTGTCCTATTTAGTTACAACCAAACTACGAAATATTAACATGAAATTACTTTTTTAAGTCGGTCCCAAACATATACCTTTTATGAATCGCACTCGACGGATCTTACTTAGTACGTTTGGCGGGTACGCTCGCTTATAGGTATAGTTTGTTTGGTACCGACTTCAAAAAGTAATTTCATGTTAATATTTCGTAGTTTAGTTGTAACTAAATAAGACAATAATTATTTTATACCTTTTAGTGTATTTTATTTGTTGCATTTAATTTTTTGAAGTCGGTTTTTATTTTTTTCTTAAAAATTTTTTTTATCTTTATAAAAGTTAAGGTTGTCTGAAGGGATAACTATAATTTTTATTATTTTGGCAAAGCAGCAAATTAAGTCAGCCAATCTCAATGTGACGTGGTTAAGGAAACCGTCTAGTCTAAGCAATTGTTTATTTATCTAACATTGGTATTTGCAAAAGAATGTAGGATGGAGAAAAAGGAAATGTATAAAAAAATATTGATCTTTTCCATACATTAAAAAATGTATTATCATTTGAGTAATCATTCATTGAAGTGTTTACTGTAGATAGAGACCTAATTGTTATAAACTTCTAAAAAGTTTCTCAGACAACCTGAAAGCTATTATCATTTTTCTCCATTTTTGAGACAGTATTGAACACGAACAAACAAAATAAATAATATTTTTAGAGTGAATTTAATTATGAACTAATTAATTATTTGCCTCATTTACCGACAAATATTTTAAAAATTTTGATGAAAATTCAATACTTACTGTCACCCACGAGGGGTGAACCACGATTGGAATTAGGTGTACACGTATTTGGAATTATGCGGAATTATTTTGGAATTCATTAGATCAGGGGTGTCCAACCTTTTGCCTTACACGGGCCACATTTGAAGAAAAATAATTGCCTCGGACCGCGGATAAAATATTATAAATTCTATTGATATTTGTTATTCAAAAAAGTAGTCAATAATGTAGAAATAAGAACTTTATTATTTTTTTATCTCATAGTGAGGTTCTAATTTTGCTTTTCGTAAATTTTATACTTGAAAATAGCTTCTCGTATATATGTAAATACCTACATACTTACTAAAAGTGATATGTATTGGTATTTGTTTATATTTTTTTCCTGGTTATATAATTAATATAAAATACTAATAAAGAGACAATATTCAATTTTTCTTTCAGATTGGTATCTAATTGTTGTTCTAGAACAATCAATCAGAAAGTTTGCAACTAGAAAATTTATTTCTAATAAAAATAGAGTCGAAAATATAACAAAATGATGATTATTTTTTCTGAAATCTTGAAATCTATTTCCAGATTCAAAATTTAAAATTAGCACTTTTATTTTTTGAAAAATTCATAGTAGATTTTCAAATTTCTTATTTTAGAGAAAAAAATTTATCACGCCAAATTGTTGTGTATTTTCCAGTGTCTACCTATAAAATTGGGCCAAGAGTTGGACAGTTTAAGCCGAATGCTATTAAAGAAGGAAATGAGGAATGATAATTTATTTCTTAAAAGGGTTACAGATATAATAATCGCTGACTATCCATTATCTATTGACATGTAAGAACGTCCAAAGATCTAAAAGACAAGTCCTGACAAGTCTTAGTGCGGGAGAGAAATTTCAATTAATTGTGATTGTTCTAGAAACCCCCAATTCCTTGTCTCCTTGTACTAGAATGATAAATATAGGCTTGGCTAGTGTCGTAACATATAAATTACTGAATTAATAAATATTTTAGAAAATGAAAATATGAGAAGATTAAGAATTTTTAAATATTCGAAACTTCATTATTTTTTCTATCTTATATAGTTGAGCTTATGATTTTGATTTTAGTGAATTTTATTCCGCAAAAAGCTTCACGTATTGTACAAATGTACATTCATATTTCGAAAAAGGGAATAAATATATCTCTACATATAAATCTCAGTGTTATAAGGAAGTTTATGATTTTATGTTGGGTCACACTCTTGCAGTGCTGGGTCGCATGCGGCCCGCGGGCCACGGATTGGACAGTCCTGCATTAGATAATGCCCCTACATCTGTTGATCCTTCTACTTAGCAATGAAAGTGGAAGTGGAAGTAGGTGTACACGATATTGGGTCGCGGTTCATCCCTCGGTCTCTGATATATTCAATATATTTTTTAAGGATGCTTTTCAATATAATTCATATCAGCCAGCATTCCTTTAGTTGGGCATAATTTTTTTAATTTTATAAAATTAATTTATGAAATTATTTTATGATTTCAAAACGCCTAAGTGGTGTGCAAGCAGCGCAACCTTTTAACAATTTAAAGCCTACCCTACAGGCGTTAACAAATCTCCATTTATTTATAATTTTTCAAAAAGAAAACAAAATACATATCAAAAACTTTTTTTTAATTTGTAAAATAATTTAAATTAAATCGATTGAACTCCGAAGTATTCCATTGCCATAAGAATTAAAGCAAAACATTGTGATTTATGGGTATAACAAATGGATTCTATTCATAGGCTGTTTTTTATACTAATTAAGAAGTACACACTCTTCGAAAATACAAAAGCAAATATCCTTGACGTTTCTTTAGACATTGGAACAATAAAATATTTAAAGATACCAAGTTCGTATTGATAGATTACGATTCGGTAAAAAGAAAAACAATTATTCAAATAAGCAATGTATACAAATATACCAATATCATAACTTAAAAATTAAATATTCAATTCTAATTTTCCCCAAATTTTAGGTTACAAATCAATTTCTTCCCTGCATAATAAAGGCTCATATCAAGCACTGAGAATCATCACATAAAGTTTACCTATTTGAAATTTATGGAGAGTATGAATTGACATTATGAACCATGTGAATTCGAAAAGAAAGTAATTTTTTAAGGATTTCTTATAAGAAAAATTTATTAAAATTATTTTTTCAGAATTTGTTGATAACTTCAGAGATACTGGAGGGAGCACTATTAGGTACGAACGATTTCTTCATTTTTGACAATTAAAACATCGGAACACTAATAGTGATATAGTTTTAGAATTCTCATTCACATATTTTGGTTGGGGCGACAGGAAAAGAGATTGAGCTTTTCTTCGGAGACAATACCAGTATGTAAGCGTAGGACCCAAATTGGTTGAAAAGAAGAAGAAAATACCTGACTGTCAATAACTGGTATCAGGTTCAATGAGGTACATTGTTCGAACTTTTTAAGTCGGAGAGTCGTGTTCAAGTGCACCGCACAATGTTTAAATATTAAACCAGCTCAATTCCGACTTTTAAATTCAAATAAATCCTTCATAAGAAGTTCTAAGCCAAATTTAAAAAGTCAAAATTACTTGTATTTTCATCATAACTACCGAAGATTTCTTATAAGTAAATTTTTAAAAATATTTTTCACGATAATCTAAGAATCAAGATGATATTTATTTATGGGTTTTTTCCTAGCAAATTCACCCCAAATACTAAAGGGTGCTATTTTTTGGAATCCATTAATCACACTTTGACATGAACAAATTGTGATAAAAAAGTAAAATTATTATTATTATTTAAATTGCAACTTCTGTAATAAATTTCGAAAGTCAAAATAATTTAATTAAAATTACCTATTATTTCTTATAAATAAAATGTGTTTTAACTAAAATTTATTTACCACTTAATATCATAATGGGTATACGTATTAAAATAACTGTATTCATGTTTTTTGCCTAGCAAATTCATCGCAAATTCTAACTAAATAAATCCTTTAATAACAAGCAAGATGACTAGCGTCAACAAATTGCTTTAATTCGAGGATAGAAAGAAAGTATTTTAAAGTAAAAATTGATTGCAGATTTTTTTTGTTAAGATTATTGACGTTTAGTTATCTCAATTTTTAATAATTTTTAAATCAGCGATTCCAAATCTATTAATATTTTAAATTCCAATTACTTTTTGAAATGAAATATTTTTTTACATAGCTCTTTTAATGATTTATTTTATTGTGAAAATCATATATAATAATTCGCGCGAAATTTGCATGAAATCGCAGTAAAAATTAACAATTTTTCTTTTTATATATTTACTATATTGAATTAATCTCTAAGTTTCTGTAGATATTTTTCTGTAAATTTACCTCTGTCGTAAATATGCAGCAAATCGATTTAGCTTATATTTGAAAAGTTTAATGACTCGTCCGTCCTTACCTCTTAAAAGGCGCAATATCTCAAAAAAGCAGAAAAATTAAAATGAAAGATAAGTTTTTTTCATAGAGAGCCACTACTACTACTACGATCTTAAATGCAGAATACCGATTTAAAAATAGTTAGCTAGGCGACTTTTACTATTTAACCAAAATTAATGTATGGAAAAACTATCATTTGTAAAAGAATAGATCGCCTGTTCGCTCAAGTTCAAGCGATTAACGCAGTCTAAAGGTTACATGTGGAAAAAAATAATATAAACAGATTAGCATTAGAAAATGGTGTTTGTTTTTAGACCGAATATTAAAATTGGATTCAAATGACATTGAGTGGATTGGCAATTACTATGATTTTTATTATCGGAAAAACCTGACTTAGCTTGTCAGTTTAATCACATGTTATGTCAGACGATAAACGTGCTAAAGAATTTAATCCCAAGCTGGTTGGTTCGATAATCCAGGGTGAATTTTCTCTCTAAACATCTATTCAAGTTGAAACTGGTATGAAAATTTTGAATTATTAAGAAATATATACACCCAAAATTAAAAAAAAATTAAAAGACACTTGAAAAGACATTTTGAAAATATGATAATGAAATATTTAAGATGAATTTTATAATAATGTAGTAAAAATTGAGAAAAGTGAATTTAAAAATCAAGGGTTATGTAGTTCTTCTCATCTGTCCCCAAAACTAATTATTTTATAGCAATCAAAATTACTCCCAATAAGCTGCCTTTGTCAATTTTCACAAATTTTTAAATGAAAGATTCTGAAGGAAAAAAGGGGCATATCTGGGACGATTTTAAAACTCAACGCGAGTCAAAATAAAATCTACAATATATCCTGTATACTAGGATTTAGAAGTAGTCAAAATTTTTTTTAAAAATTGATTTAAATTGATCTAAGTGCGCGATTTTTGATGTTGAGTGTAGTGTCGAAAGTTTATATAAGTTTTTGTTGTTGTATAATATAGGATCATGATTCTGTGCTTACGACTTTTGTAATATTGCAGAGCTCTGAAGATAATCTTTTAAATTAAGAATAAACGATTAGGGTTAACCGAAACTTCAATATATACCCAACAATCCATTTAAGTTTTATAAGAATGGTTTTTGTATTCGGCTTGTTATGCATGCGAGGAAGTAATGAATGTTGCAATAGAATCACTCGAACGGAAATGTTTTTGTTTGGGTTGGTTAAGCGCTGTCTCGGTTCTCTATAGTTAACACAGTGGTTTGGTTTTGGGGACTCACCTGGAAAAAGGGGCGCCGCCTAGGCGGCGGAAGCGCGGCGCCCTGCCCAGGCGCCATCGCCATTCGCGCTAAGCTGGCCACTGTCGCGGTTGACAACCACTCAACAACTAAAAGCACTCCGAGAGAAGTCGATCAAGACTTAGACCGTGTTGCGACTTAGAGAACGCGCGAAGGACTGGTTGAAGCCGCGGCTTGGCAGCCGTCTTCTGCTCGGTCCCCCTTCAGGCCCCTACCGACCCCCACCGACTACGTCCCCTCGAAGACCCCTCCATGGTGTGGGCGAGCGCGCCAAACACGAACTAACCCAAACCAAAGCCTAATCGGGTAAAAACTCTACTAGTATTAAACACTTTGCACAACAAAATGGATCACTGCGAGGCAAGCACTTTTCCAGCAATATTTTTCACGGGGGGGGGGGCAATTTTTATTTTTTAATCAGAATTTATCAAAATGAAAATGTTAGAATAAAAGTAATTTAATTCATATTGTCTTTAGATGAGACCTCTTTGTGATCATACCCCAAGGATTGATGAAAAAATGATGTTCAAGCTTAAGATGCTGTAATTAATTGAGAGGTGTTTATTTATAGCTTAAATTCTGACCAGTATAGGGCCGCGATGATAAATAAAGAATACATTAAAAATATAGCTAAATACTAATTCCTTAGAGATATCTAGGATTAAATTGGATCGGGGACTTGTAGCTCAGTTGGTTAGAGTTCCTCTTGATTACCCGAGGTCTCAGGCTCGTGCCCTAGATGGTCCTGGTTTCTGTAAAATGTGTTCTTTATTTTCTACTTTAATTTGTAAAATTGTATTTAGAAGAGGCCTCGTTGTTAGTACATCTATCCATAACTTGACGAATAAACATTATTATCCAGCTTAGAGTGCAGTAATTAATTGACAGGTGTTTAGTTTAATTTTATTAATTTTAAATTTTCTATAATGACTCTATAATACTTTAATTATTACAATATTTCCATTAATAAACAAAAAGTTCATTTTTGTGTAATAATAAAATTAGCAGTGGGTTGATGGAGATATCAGCCAAAGTGTGATACACCGGCTTCAATAAAACTCCCAGGATAAGACGTTTCGGCCTAAATTTTATTGGACCATCCTCAGTTCCACTTTTGCTGATATCTCCATCAACCCAGTGGAATTTCATCACAGCCACGATTACCAACAACATAATAAAATTAGAATTTGTAAGAGGGAAGTCTTAGTATAGTAAAATCACAAGAAGTCCTTAATTAATGCCACATTACTAAAAAAATAGTATTTATGTATTAAGAATAATAGCATTATACCATCTGTTAGCTTGGTGTAGCCAGTGCGCCTAAAACCTACGCAACCAGGGTCGCCGCGTGGGTAAGAGGCTCCTAGGTGCAAAAGAAATTTAGCACCCTTTTCCATGTTACAAAATTTGTACATTAAACAACAACATGGTGCCCTTTCGATGAAGGGCCCGTACAGGGGAGGGGGGGTGCTAAAATCATGTAACATTTTTTTAAATTTGAATAGGAAATCATAAATAAATACTTAATAAAGAATCTATAAAAAATAAATAAAAAAAGAAAATCCAGAAGACCTTATTCTGTTCAAAGCACTAGTCCCTGAAAAATTACCGAAGTTAAGCAGCATGTAGTGGGGTTAGTTCTGAGATGGAAATACTTAAAAAGTTCACTAGGACTGCAACCTTTTATCTCAATTAGGGAGACAACGGTTATTTTCTTAGGTGACTAGCCAGAAGATAATACTAGTAATTTGGCAATTCTAAAGAATTTCTGGGAAATCCCTATAGAGGCTCGCGGACTACATTTTAAGAAATGCTGCTTTAATCCTATTCACTAACAAATAATTAGAAATCATTATAAAAATATTAATTTGATTAGTGATAACTCCCGCTAAGCACAATTAATTATAAGTTCTAATACATGTTCAATTATGCAAACATAAAAGAAAAATAAATAAAACACGGATTAATTTATCATTGGCTCATTACTGGATCACACTAGAGTATACATTTATGATAAAATAAATACATTATATAGGTTACATAAGATATGAGCTGTTTTGATTGCAGTATTTATACGACCCTAACACCAATAGTATGTATACATAGATAAGAAAAAGATGAAAGGTGTCAAAAGAGTCAAAAGATTCATAATCCCCTACTCACCCAATAATTATGGTAGAATGAATGGAAATCATAAGAATACAATTAATTTGACCATTTACTCTTAAATTAGCGTGATCAAAATGTTGTGTAAGATAATCCTTTTTTCAGCTATTTACTGCTACATCTTTTATAGGAAAAATTTTAAATAAACTTCCCGTGACTTGGGCCTAAACTTTAAAGGAAATTTGTATTTTTAAACCTTGAACTGGAAAAATAATGTGTCGAAGTATAATATAATAGCTAGTAACACACATCCGAAAACTCTTAAAATTCTTTCAAAAGATTGAAGGTTACTCTTTGAGGTTAGTTGAACTAATTCGAGGAACATTCTTAGACAATGCTAAGAGCGCATTATGACTAGATTAAAATTGATTTTTAAATTATGTCTTTATGCTGATGTTGTCAAGAGTTGATAACCTAGAATCCTCGTGATAAATTGTAGGAAATCGAATGAAAGCTGAACTGCTTTCTTCATCAAAACAGGCTTCATAGCTATTTGAGAGCACTAAAATGAATCGTGATTTTGATTGATTGACTTGTCAGTTC
Source organism: Forficula auricularia (assembly GCA_024734495.1). NCBI lineage: Eukaryota > Metazoa > Arthropoda > Insecta > Dermaptera > Forficulidae > Forficula > Forficula auricularia. The sequence continues at coordinate 17,931,043 of JALMQS010000128.1, forward strand.
TAGTTCAAGGCCTCATTCGTTCTGTGACCTGTACCGACTTTTTGTGTCTGTCTTGATAGTGCATTTGAATTTACTATAGTCAAAGAAAGCAATTAACATTGTGAAAGATATTAATTTGCCGATGGTAATAGATTCAAATTTACTAGAAAATCATAGATCAAAGATGGTGTCATCTATTAAATCCGATGGAGTGGAATATTTTTAATTATATGTCAGAGGGGTTGTTTTTCACCCCCTCGGGAATCGAACCCGAGTGCCAGTAACAGCAATCCGGGCCACCTGGCTCACCTGCGGGATACGAACCTCTCTGACATATGCAAACGCGTAAAATATTTTACTCAAAGATTGTTATCTTAATTTGTAAAATTTCGCGATATAGTGATTCTAAATTTAAACATATAGCCATGCCATATAATTTAAATAAAGGTGGTTGAGTGTTTCGAATTTTGAAGAAATTCAAAATTCGAAGGGCAATGGAATGACTTTTCCTAATTTAATATGAAAGATATTAATTTGCCGATGGTAATAGATTCAAATTTACTAGAAAAATCATAGATCAAAGATGGTGTCATCTATTAAATCCGATGGAGTGGAATATTTTTAATTATATGTCAGAGGGGTTGTTTTTCACCCCTCGGGAATCGAACCCGAGTGCCAGTAACAGCAATCCGGGCCACCTGGCTCACCTGCGGGATACGAACCTCTCTGACATATGCAAACGCGTAAAATATTTTACTCAAAGATTGTTATCTTAATTTGTAAAATTTCGCGATATAGTGATTCTAAATTTAAACATATAGCCATGCCATATAATTTAAATAAAGGTGGTTGAGTGTTTCGAATTTTGAAGAAATTCAAAATTCGAAGGGCAATGGAATGACTTTTCCTAATTTAATATGAAAGATATTAATTTGCCGATGGTAATAGATTCAAATTTACTAGAAAATCATAGATCAAAGATGGTGTCATCTATTAAATCCGATGGAGTGGAATATTTTTAATTATATGTCAGAGGGGTTGTTTTTCACCCCTCGGGAATCGAACCCGAGTGCCAGTAACAGCAATCCGGGCCACCGGTCAACAACAACCCCTCTGACATATAATTAAAAATATTCCACTCCATCGGATTTAATAGATGACACCATCTTTGATCTATGATTTTCTAGTAAATTTGAATCTATTACCATCGGCAAATTAATATCTTTCATATTAAATTAGGAAAAGTCATTCCATTGCCCTTCGAATTTTGAATTTCTTCAAAATTCGAAACACTCAACCACCTTTATTTAAATTATATGGCATGGCTATATGTTTAAATTTAGAATCACTATATCGCGAAATTTTACAAATTAAGATAACAATCTTTGAGTAAAATATTTTACGCGTTTGCATATGTCAGAGAGGTTCGTATCCCGCAGGTGAGCCAGGTGGCCCGGATTGCTGTTACTGGCACTCGGGTTCGATTCCCGAGGGGGTGAAAAACAACCCCTCTGACATATAATTAAAAATATTCCACTCCATCGGATTTAATAGATGACACCATCTTTGATCTATGATTTTCTAGTAAATTTGAATCTATTACCATCGGCAAATTAATATCTTTCATATTAAATTAGAAAAGTCATTCCATTGCCCTTCGAATTTTGAATTTCTTCAAAATTCGAAACACTCAACCACCTTTATTTAAATTATATGGCATGGCTATATGTTTAAATTTAGAATCACTATATCGCGAAATTTTACAAATTAAGATAACAATCTTTGAGTAAAATATTTTACGCGTTTGCATATGTCAGAGAGGTTCGTATCCCGCAGGTGAGCCAGGTGGCCCGGATTGCTGTTACTGGCACTCGGGTTCGATTCCCGAGGGGGTGAAAAACAACCCCTCTGACATATAATTAAAAATATTCCACTCCATCGGATTTAATAGATGACACCATCTTTGATCTATGATTTTCTAGCAATTAACATTGTTCTTTTTTGATTCAAGAATCCTCAAAACCTTAATTATTGCTTATAGGAACAACCTTAAGTATACAATTTTATTTATATGTATAATACAACCAAATAAGTAGAGCAAATCTTTCAAAATATTTAATATTTAACCTAAAGTTATATTAAAATAAACGAGATAACTACTGAGGATGGTCGACCAGTGGTGACCGAAACTGTATAGTTATCAATTAAATAATTCTAATAGTTATTAAAATTATTGTTTTATTATATTTGTGACAAAACCAACCCTTCAATTTAATGAAAAATTTAAATCAAGTCACTTAAGTTCTGGAAGAAATTTAATAAATTAAAATAAAACAAAATTAAGAAATAATACATAGTTATATCTAAAATTTTAAACAAAGTACACAAAAATACAATAAATTTTAAGCCTATGAAAATGTTTATAAGTATACAATTTTAAAATATTAAAGTATGAATTTTAATTTTAATGATTTAAAGATTGTGAAAGGTTTAACAGAGAAATTTGACAATCCCTTTCCTCTTTGATTTTTTTAATTTTGAGTAAGTAATCTGTTACTGCTATTCGAACGCATTTATCAAGATGTTCATTATTGAGTCTATTTCTATATATTTGTTTTTTACAGATATTTGAAGATAATGGTTCACAAAGATAATTAGAAGAAAATAATGCATTCAATCGAAGGGTAGTTCGAATCAATTTTGGATATTTCTTTGCCTAAACTATAAAGGCCATATAAACTCGGTGCCAGAAGCAGTAGCTTTCAGTGACAAATCACATTGAAAATCCATCAACTCCATTTCTGAAACTGTCATTGAGATAGTTTTTCGATGTCAATTTTCATAAAAGGGGTAAAAACAAACTGTGAAATTAATTCGATCTTATTAAAATCATTAAAACGCTGTTCGAATTGTTTCGTAAATTTGCATACAATTGAATATGATATCTTCAATTGTAAATCTTGTTGGCTTCATTTTCTAGCTTGTCTTCTAAACGAGGGAAATGTTTGACCTCTTTGGCACAAATTATTCTCCCAGAATTTAAGTTACTATTTATCAATTTAATAATTTTTAAAATTCCCTTATAAAACAAGAAAATTAGAAAAATTAAAAAAAAAAGTAGTTTTAATATATTTTTTTCTATGAAAGTATTTTAAAAAAAGGCATTCATCATTAAATATTTTTTAATTTTTACTTTCAACTTTTTTTTTAATAGTTACCAGAAATTGTCGCGAGCTATCAAAAATGCCGCCGCGAGCTGCTGGTTGCCGTCTGCTGTTCTAATCTATTGGCATAATTTTTTTATAAGTTTCGGTTGAAACCACTTAGAGTACATATTGTTAATGAGTAAACTCATCAGAATCCACGAAGTTTCGACAGTTAGTTCTGGAAGTGTTTTCCAATGCTTTGTAAACTCTATCCTCAGTCCAATAATGAACAGCCTTAAAAAGCACTTGAAAATGATTCCGGAACTAGGATTCGAAACTTTGTGCAATCTGATGTGTTTATTTCATTATTTCATTAATAAACATGAAATATAAGTGGCTTAAGTCGAACTTCTTTTTTGATAAACAACTCAACCATATAAGTATCGAATCTGCGATTTCTATTCATTTAATGATTCAGCAGCTTCAAAGAATTGAACCCCTCCATTTTTTTTTTGTTTTTTTTTTGTTTTTTTTGGGGGGGGGGCTTGAAACGAACAGAAAATTCATTTCCAAGCATGATTTTTTTCTTTCCGACTGTGTGTCTATTAGGGATGCAATATCGATAATAATTTATGAAGATAATCTCTATAAAGTTTGTTCTAGATCCCAAATATTCAAATATTCTAATTTTCAAAACGAATACTTAATGATTATTTTTTGTAATTTTTAGCTTTATAAGTTCCTCTTAAAAAATTTTTCAAATAAAAAAAAATCGAGACGTTATGTGAGTAACTACTGAATATTAGTAACTAGTAAACTAAAATTTTGTGTTAATAAGCTCACCTTTTGTGCTTTTTAGCTGACAAAAAAAATACCAAATTCACAGTGAACTTACAGAGTCGTGAAAAAGTTTTTACTTTTTTTTAATTAAGAAGAAATCTCTTTCTTATTTATATTATTGAAAATTTCAAAAAAGGCGGAGTTCGATGGATCTTCATGACTGAAGTCATGATTTAATTTTTCCTAGATCAATTAATTAATTTATAATTTATGTATTTATTAAATTATTTTTTCCCACTTTATAGCACAATCCTTATTTTTGTTTTTGCTAGATATATTTATTTATTAATATTATTTTCGAGAAACATTTTTATTGAATATCAATTGCTATCTTCCATCTCTATTTCCAAATCATTAATATGAAAAGTATACTTAGGATAATAAATAGATGTGTTTGTGTCGGCGTGGCTTAATTGAAAAGTGCCCAGGTGTTTTGCTTTTGATTGCATTGGGAACGCTCGTCTTCCCCTGGGGTTAAATCCACCACGGACAGGAATGTTTCCTCAAGTCCTTGTTTAAACAAATATACAATTTTATTATTACGTTAATTAGATATGACTTAATGACTGTATCATCATAACTCGCACGAGGAGGTAGAAAAGCAACATCCTCTTCTCGATTCTGTGAATTAATTTTTTTTATTTAAGGAAGTATTTATTTATAAAATATATATTTACATCAGTTGCAAGAAAAAATATAGTGTTCATATTGTTACTTTTTTCACTTTTTCGAAATCAATATCTTATTTCCATTTCATAACATACAATCAAATGTGTAATAATAATGTAATATTAATTCGCCCATAGAAATTGCGAAAAATCTAATTTAATGATCAAAAAAGTCATTTAATAAATAATATTTAATAAAATTATAATACTTCATAAAAGATAATTATTTTCTTATTAATTAGTCAATTTCTATTTAGAAAGGTTGAGTGAGATATTTTAAGAATGATTCATTCGAAATTTTATATTAATAAATTCAGTTGATAAGATTATAAGAAAATCATAAAAAGTACATACTCTATATAATTTTCTTGTTGGAATTTATAAGTAATTTTAATTTTTTTATTGAGAATGGTGTAACTGTTTTGTCGGTTTTCTTTGTGTTAAAAGTCCTCATTAGGATATAAAATAGAGAAATGTAAGTGACTTTAATTTAAGCACTTGTGATAATTCATTCATTTTGACTCGAAATCTATCTATAGTTAACATCACGAAATTAGAAGCATTGACCCGTTCAACATTGGGGCCACTGTTGCTTTTTTCCGGACGCACGTAAGAAGTGAGAGACAACTCTAGCTAAGGCAGAACCATGCCTTTGTTTGATTACCAATATCAGTTAAGATTTACCAATTGCATTATCTTTTGCTGCCTTGACAACAGCATCAGTGGCCCCAATATTAGGGGATCAATGCTTATAATTTCCGTAGGCTCAATGTAGCTTATCATTTAGTTCTATCTTTCAGGATCTTTGTTTTCTTAGAATTTATTTATAAGAAAGATTATAAGTTACTACGAATTTTCAACATGAATAAAATGAATATCGTTTGGGGTACTCAAGGGCTACAAAGACGCTCAACAAAACTCGGCAGAACAAAAAGGTAATTAGTACCTTTCATGCTATTTATTCATTTAAGTGATATTTTATATATGTCATCTGTAAAATTGCTTTTGAAACCAGGAAGTGCTTGTATAAACATCCTGTATTTAAGGAATCGTTAATTATTCCAGTTAAAGAGTTTGAGTATTTTTTCATAATATAATAATTTTGAAAATTTTATAGCGTAAGAAAAGATGAATAGTGGTTTCAACTCTAATCTGGGAAACGAGCTTCCAATCTCAGATTAAACAATGTTTGAGATCACGCTTCCGAAAATTAAGAAAATTAAGATTGCAGGAGAAAATTGGTCTCTAGGTTTGTCAACATGAGGTAATACTCTGAAGTCTTTTCCAAGCAACATTTTCACCACCACCACCTCTACCAAAAAAATTATGATTGTCCCGATAAAAGCTTAAATCCAGGCTGAATAAAGTTGAAGAAGAAGAAAGGTATACTAAAAAATCTGGCATTATTTATTATATGGTACAGAATTCCATAATTTTTTATATAATAATTTTATTTTTATAATTTTTCAACAAATTGAAAAGATTCTATGTGGAAATATTGCATTTTTGTGAAAAAATTCGATGTTGACATTTTCTTGATGATTTCTAGCTAGATAATGAAACTAAAAATGTTTTAAATAAAAAAAATGGTTAAGCTATTGGAAGGCTGGATTGGTATTTATAAAATATAATTATCAGCACCTAGTAATTTTGTTGACAAATTTATTGGAAGCTTAAAAATATTTACTTTAATGAGGAAAGTATAATAATTAATCATTGGGTTAGTTTTAAACTGTGATGTTTATTCATTCAAAGCTCAATAAGATTTTAAAGTTCCGACGAAAATGGAATACTTTGCAAGAAATAATCAAATATTTTAATGATTTTATAAATATTTATGAAATTTTGAATCTAGGTATAGTGTTTAGTATAAGAGCTCAAATTGCCGATAATGGCAGCCTTTAAATTTCTTTCTCGCGAGGTTGTCATCTACTAAATCCCAGCTAGAATTGTTCATTTGAGTTGCTTGCAAGAAGGGTAGTATTCATCACTCATGAATCAAATCCGAGTGGCAAAAATATCAACCCGGGCCAATTAGCTACCCTGTGAGGTGGGCCCATCGGACAAATATCTAGCACGATACATTATCCAGATGAAGCCATCTCAAAGGGAATCCAATTGATCTGGATTGCTATTTTTGAACCTTGGGTTTAATTCCAGAAAGAGTAAATACTTCCCTTCTGAAATATAATTAAAATTATCGATTCCAACTAAGATTTAGTAGATGACAGCTTCAAGTGATTTTTTAAGATATTGTCTAATATTGGATTCTTAGATTTATAATTTTTAATAGAGATATCCTCATAAACAGGTATTTATGGATTTGTTTAAAAAATAATCCAACACTGTAATTTGATTAAATTTACCTCCTTTTTCTTTAAAAAATCCCTTTTATTAATTAAGTATATTTAGACGAAAAATTCAAATTCAAATTGCGGATAATTTGAAAAGCGTAGGATTTGTATCAATTTAGATCAAAAGACTTAAACGATCCGATTTAATTCGAGGTTATGCTATTTCCAGAAGCTTATATAATTACCTGTGCATAGATAGAAATATTTAATAATACTTTGCTTACGATGTAACTTAGTACAAAATAGGAATTCGATTAAATCTATTATTTTAATTTCTAGTTTCAGCACTAAATTATATAGATTTTGAAGTAATTTCGAAATAGTTTGGCGTGAAATCCTTAAAGAGCGATTCTCTTATTACTTATTAACAGCCCACAGTACCTCAATCTGTTACACTTTATGATTTTTTTGATAAGAAAAACCCTGATCTACCCATCCATTTTGAGATTGAGAGAAGAGCAAATGATTGTTGCGGGCGTTGGCGTATGTCTGTCTGTCTAACCAGCCTTGGTATCCGCAATCGGATCCTCTCGTCTGATGTCTGATATGCACATCACTATGACTCACGCCTTAAATGGTCGAATGTAATTATCAAGATGAAAATTAGTGCTTATTGCTAAATGAGTTCACACTGTCTTTGTCATCGGGGAAATAGAGTAAGGCTTATCACATTCATAATAAAATGATTTAATTAACAAGTGCAAAGTTCTCAACGAGATAGGTAATCTATCTACCTCGTATATAATTTATATAATAAAAATATAATAACTCTCGCAAATGGGAATTGTCCTTTTATAGTCATCTTCAGGTGTTGATAATATATCATTACTATGATTTTGTATTTTTTATGTTTCATTCATTTTAATGAATGAGTAGATAGAATTACAAAAAGAACTTCTAAAAAAAAAAAATTAGAAAAGATATCTCTCTAAAACAGTGTTTCCTAGCCTTTTCAGTTTTGTCACCCCTATGGCCCAGCAAGCCATGTGCCTTTATCCATTGTTAAACCAGACTTGCCATCGCAATACTTCCCATTATATTCTTTGAATATAAATGTGAAAGTAAAAAAATATGAGAAAATAAATCTATTATTGATTGTTTGCTTTTTGTTTTTCTACTAAATATTCTCACTGCTCTTTCATTTTCAATTTGTAGAACTTTTATGGTGTAAGTACTATTTAAATATGAAGATTAGCTACACCTATGACAATAAAAACAAATATACATTGAGGACTATACAATTTTCCTGAACTCGTGGCTACGGAACCTTTTGGGTGAAAGAGGGGCAATTCTGAGTTCGATTTAATTTCAAAATGCAAAAAAAAGTAAAAATAAAATTTCCCATACAAACCCAAAAAACGTTTATACTCTGATAACTATAAAAAATAAAAGCCTGAATAAAATAAGAACCCCTGCTTTTATTTTTAGTTATGTGAATATAAACTTTTTTTTGGTAGGTACTAAATATATATTACCATTTAATACATTTTGAAATAAAAGGGTATTTAAAAAAAAAGTTTTAAAATATGTTACTATTCTTTTTTTCTTCAATAATTCAATTTGAACTTGTACTCGATCTCGATGCTTCTTCTGATTTCATCTCTCAAGAGACATCATTTACAAATTACGGTGGCCGTTTCTTTCATTTCCACAGGTTTTGATAATAATTATTACTTAATTATTAAAGAAAATATAGGTCTTCTTTGATTTTAAAGTTCCTACACTTCTTTCTATCTTGATATATCTTTAAAAGGCCATGATCTCATTAATTCCCCGATTAAATACTAGTAATTCCAATTAAGATAATATAATACATAAAGAAAAATATTTTACATTTCTCTTATTTGATCTAGTCTGATAGATTTTGTTCCAAAGAAGAATTGTCTACTTGGTATAGTTTTGTGTTTTGTTACGACCACGAAGAAATGCAAATAAATATATAAAAGTTAAACTAATTATTTATTAAAAAGAGAATCAATATTTTTCTATTTATTCTCTCTTTTTATTAGACAGGATAATAGTAGACTGTTAAACATAAGCCACCTATCTTGAAAGATGAGTCTATTTAATATGTAACATGTTGAATCATTGGTTTTTTTGCAGGAAAAAACGGAAGAATTAATAAAATTTATATTTTGATTGACAAATCATTAAATGAAAATAATATATAAATATATAAAATGAGAAAGTGAGTCATGCAACCCTTTATCTCAGTAGAATTGCAATATCTGTTTAAACAGACAGCAAGGCTGCACGCCGCCCCTCTCCCTCGCCCGAAACTGGCCACACTCCCAAGAAATTCCTTTGAAAACCTTGATAATTTTAATAAATAGCTTAAATGATTATGTCTTGAAAAAGTGACTATGATGCAATGTCAGTTTTATTTATAATCACGTAACTTGTTTTTGAGACATCAAGGGTGGGCACGAACCCCTTACCACTACTTAGGATACACGGGGACCTGAAAAATATCTTTGCTAAGAAGTCTACAAATGATTAATATTTTTATTTTTTCATTTATAATAAAAAACTAATCGTTACTTTTGCATATTATAAGTTTTTGGTTATACAAGTATTTGAGATTATATATTTATTTATTTTATTCTTTTATTTGTCATTCTTTTTTTGCTTGTATCCAAATACCAACTAGGTACTAATGTTCTTGTTAATTTTTAAAATAATGTGAAAAGGTTGTGCTTCTAAGTTAAATAAAATTTAGAATATTATTATCACTTATTAGTGGGTATCTATTTTTTTCTTTTTATCCTATGAACTGATTTTTACTATTACTTCTGAAATAATTTTCTCATTTAGTTCAAAAATGTTATCCTTTATTAGTTATTTCATTCAGGAACCGTGGCATAGTAAGGGAGTTTTCATAGAGGGGGAGGATCCGGCCAGCTGATTAGCCACCACAAGGTTTTAATTTCAGTAATCCGATTAGAGATCAATTAACTTTTTAGTAGAATTGACAAATTTTGGAAGTAACGAAATAATTTAAAGAGAAATACATAAGTGATGCCTCGTAATAATGGAGTGTCCACTTAAATTTCACCATTACTGGCTAACCCTTTGAATTTATATAATGAGCTTTATTAAAGAAGATTTAATTTCCAACAGAAAAGTTCATATAAGTGAAATGGCCAAAATCGATAGTTTACGAGTTAAAAGATATTCCAATATTGGAGAGTGAATGGACGTGAATCAATAACAAACAATTTGTGTCTGATGTCGCCATGTCCTCTCAATATAAAAGATTTAAAACATTATAAATGAGAAAAAAATCGATTTTATTTTATGGATTAAATCTATCTTGGGGTTCATACTAACATTTTAATATAAGACAATAGCATTTTGAATAAAAATTTTGTAGTATAAAAGAAATTGAATGAAAAGATTCAATTTCTTCTCTCAGGGAGCGAATCAACTAGAAATGGCAAAAAGTTTTATTTTTTTTTCTCATTAGATATTTATCAAATCTATTGAAATTTCATATATGTGTGTTATTTTAATTTATCTTTTATTTCAAAAAATTATTATTAGGAAATTTTCATTTTAAAGGATAGTTTGAAAAAACGCTAATAACTCCGTTGAAATTTTTTTTAATATAAAATTAATATATATTATAAAAGAATTAATTATTAATAATTTACTTCAATTTTGAACGAAATCGATTCAGTACTTTTTAAGATAAACGTCAAAAACCCCAAAAACCGTCTATGAAAGGCCGTTTTAGAAACATTTTAAAATTCACCTCCATGTCACAAGTCAACGCTTCGTTTCATATGACTTTTTTAACTTTTGCATAGGCATCTCGTGCTTTCAAAAAACATCGTTTATTGACGGTTCAGGTGGTTTTTGACAATTTTCTCAAAAAGTACCGAATCGATTTCGTTCAAAATAGTATTAAATGATTCATAATTAATTGTTTTATAATATTTATTAATTTCATATTTTTTATAAAATTTTCAACGGAGTTATTAGCGTTTTTTCAAATTGAACTTCAAATAAACTACCCTTTAAAATGAAAATTTCCAAATAATAATTATTTGATATAAAAGATAAATGAAACTAACACACAGATATGAAATTTCAATAGATTTGAATAAATATCTGATGGGAAAAAATAAAACTTTTTGCCATTTCTAGTTGATTTGCTCCGGGGAGAAGAAATTGAATCTTTTCATACAATTTCTTTTAAAAGATAAAATTCTTAATCAAAATGCTATTTTCTTATATAAGAGACATACAATTAATTGAAATTGATTAAATAAGATCGCTTTCTTTCTTAGGTATCGAGAGGAGCTTCTCTCAAGACAGTCGGTGGGTAAGGAAATTTCATCTATTGAATTTTAAGGATTATTTTTTTGATAAATAAATCTACATTATTATTATTATTATATATATTTATAAGTAAAACTTTGATCATCGTTAGCTCTGTAATATAATCTTTCAATAAATAGGACCCTATGTTCATTTACATTTTTTACTTAAAATGATTTACCGAAAATTTCTCAAATTTTTTCACATTCGTTGTAAATCATCATGTAAATTATATATATATATTGCTTTTTGTTTTAGTTGGACCTATTTTAAGTCATTTATTATTATAAACTTGTGCATATGTCAATTTTTTAAGCACTGATAAATTTATTTTCTACTTTTTAGACCAGGGGTGACCAACCTTTTGGCCACACAAGGGAAAAAATTGTCTCGGACCGCGGATAAAATATTATAATTCTATTGATATTTGTTATTCAAGACAGATAATTAATAGGTAATGTAGAAATAAGAACTTTATTATTTTTTTAGCTCATTGTGAGCTTCTAATTTTACTTTTCGTAAATTTTATACTTGAATATAGCTTCTCGTATATGTAAATACATACCTAATATATACTTACATAAAATGATATGATGTTGGTATTTGTTTATATTTTTTCTGGCTAGATAATTAATATGAAATTTTAATAAAGAAACAATATTCAATTTTTCTTTCAGATCGGTATCTAATTGTTGTTCTAGAACATTCAATCAGAAAGTTTGCAAGTAGAAAATTTATTTCTAATGGAGTCGAAAATACAAAATGATGATTATTTTTTCTGAAATCTTGAAATCTAGTTCCAGATTCAAAATTTAAAATTAGCAGTTTTATTTTTCGAAAACTTCACAGTAGATTTTCAGATTTCTTATTTTAAAGAAAAAAAATTATTAGGTCAAATTGTTGTGTGTTTACCTATAAATTTAAATGTTTTAAGAAATTTTATGACTTTATATTGGGCCAAGTGATGGACAGCCCTAGTTTAAATCGAATGGGATTAAAGAAGGATATGAGGAATGATAATTTATTTTTTAAAAGGGTCACGGATATAATAATCTCTGACTATCCATAATCTATTGACATGTAAGAACGTGCAAAGTTCTAAATGATAAGTCCTGACAAGTTTTAGTTCAGAAGAGAAATTTTCAATTAATTGTGATTGTTTTAGAAAACCCCATTTCTTTGCCTCTTTCTACTAAAATGATAACTCTATAAACTTGGTTAGTGTCGTAGCATATAAATTACTGAAATAATAAATATTTTAGAAAATGAAGAAGGATTTTTAAATATTCGAAACTTCATTATTTTTTTATCCTGTATATTTGAGCTTATAATTTTGCTTTTAGTGAATTTTATTCTTTGAAAAAGCTTAACGTATTGTACAAATGTACATTGATATTTCGAAAAAGGAAATAAATATATCTCTACATATAAATCTCAATGTTTTAAGGAAGTTTATGATTTTATGTTGGGTCACACTCATTGAAGTGCTAGGCCGCATGCAGTCCACTGGCCACGGGTTGGACAGCCCTGTTTTAGAGCATTCTGAAATAAAAACATTATGTCTATGTCAGTTTAACCTGTTATCTTGATGATGGTCTAATCACCCGAAATATATCGAGATATGTACAACTACATGTTTTAACTCTATTTTTATTCATTTTCCTTGCTGTGAAATACCACAAACTTAAAACCCAATATAATTTTAAAAAGTATTTTTTTTAATGTATTTTTATTTTATACGTTTCAATTTTGAGATTTGCATTTAACTTTAGTTTGAAAATAAAAGGGAATAAATAAATATATCTCTACATATAAATCTCAATGTTTTAAGGAAGTTTATGATTTTAAGTTGGGCCACACTCATTGCAGTGCTAGGCCGCATGCAGTCCACTGGCCACGGGTTGGACAGCCCTGTTTTAAAGCATTCTGAAATAAAAACATTATGTCTATGTCAGTTTATCCTATTATCTTGATGATGGTCAAATCACCCGAAATATATCGAGATATGTACAACTACATGTTTTAACTCTATTTTTATTCATTTTCCTTACTGTGAAATACCACAAACTTAAAACCCAATATAATTTCAAAAAGTATTTTTTTTAATGTATTTTTATTTTATAGGTTTCAATTTTGAAATTTGAATTTAACTTTAGTTTGGAAACAGAGTATCGATATAAAAAATTCTCTGTATTATTAATGTAATGATGAATCTCGGCAAAATGGTATAAAAATCGGCTAAGCCGGTCGAAATTTGATTACCTACATGAATCTATCCAGACAGACGGACTGTGAAACAAATAAATAATATTATTTAAAGAGAACATGAATGAATCATGGATTAAAAAAAAAGATCGAGCACTTCGCTCGGATCGCAAGAGTTTCAATGGGGCTCTCCTCTTTCTCAGAAGAATGGTATGCTTCTTCTGATCGAACGGACAATGAATGATGTCCACTACGTGAGTAACACAATCCTCTGACTCATCCTCACTCTGACTATATCAATGATTTGCCATCATATTATTATTATTATATAACAAATATTCTGATGGAATTTGTATTTATATGGCCATAATCTTTCTTACTGGTGTCGTCAGAGACAAAGAATGACAGGTAAAGGATAAATCGAATTAATTTTATAGATGAATGTTTTGAAGGAATTCCTCGAATATCAGTGTAGAAGTCTAAAAGGAGGAAAAAACAAGCTGAACGGAAAAATGTCACATGCAGTTTTTATGATAAGTGATAATTAATTATCAATTGCTTTAAAATTAACAAAACTTTAACAGAAATACACTACAGAAAAAATCAAATGATGGAATTCAACTCGATTGGCGTTTAGTTATATTATTATATCCATTAGCCCAGTTTTCTTAGGATTTTCCCAAAGAATCACAAAAGTTAGACAACAGGTATCGTGGTTTGTTCTAATTATCGTCTCATATTGGTGTAGTATTTTTATTGACTTGCCAATTTCAGTCGTTTTGGATGCATCCATTACCAATGCACTAAATTGGGAATACTTAAAGGCAGATAATTATAAATTATAAATGACCACTGCTTCGGCAGTTTCCTTTCAATGACTGATGAGCAAAATCTAGTGCGGTACAAAGCTTAATTAACATGATGGAATTCCACCCGATTGTAGTGATTATTTTTAATATTATATATAGTACCAGGCTGATCGAGCGTTGGTTGGTAATTTTTTGTTTTAGTTAAAAGCATTATATTTTATATTATTTTTAATTTTAAAGTAAAGTAAAGATCGATTTTTATTTGCAGTCAGTCAGAATTAAATAAAATTGAAATAATTTTTTTTTTTTGCTAACATTTTGACCACCTCCAGCCACTTCAATCCATCGCTGTGGACAAAATTTTGAACTTAATTGGGATTAAAAATATACATAAGTTCAAAACCCTTTTTAAATATTTGAATTCACAGTTGATTAATTTTCCACTAATGCCATCTTACATCGATTTGTTCAACTCTATTGTCTGATTAATTATGAAAATTCAAACATTTGAATCTGTGATTGAATCCAGCACCATCTGGTAGATTTTATTTAATTTACTTAAGAATAGCTAACCATAAATATGAAAATGAAAAATTCCCCATAACTCGGTTAATAATTAACCGATTTGCAAAAATAAGGTGTCATTTTGTTTATAAATAAATTATTAATATTTTATTAAACATAAAGTAATACAATAAAAGTAACGACTAAATAAATAATAAAAAATTGACATGGCATGTATTCACTGTAAATTTAAAACTGTAATATAAAAAACCCAAAGATGCAACACCATAAGTCATATTATTAATGTCAATCCTTTCACAATTTGATTATTCTGCTAGATCAACCACAAAGGAATAGAATCCTTGTTCTCTTTCTTTTTCTTATTTTTCATTTGGGGGGGGGGGGGATATTCACTCCTGTAAAAATAATAACAGATTTTGGGTAAGAAAAGTCACAAATATAATACTTTAAATAATATACTATTATGTTATAAAATAAATAAACTGCAACGGATCGTTGCTAAACTTTATCCAAATTCATTTGAAATATTAATATGTTCTAGAGTAAAGTACTTTAAAATATAATTTTACTAAAAACTTTATTAAACCTTTTTTGTGGGTCCCAAGGTACTTAATTAGGATATTAAATTTCATCAAAATTGGTTAAGTCATTTTCAAGATATTTAGAAAAACTAAAAAAGTACTGAAATAAAGTACTAATGTTTGTGGACCGATATGTACCAAAAACTAATCAGCGCTTCATTTTGTTAAAATACTGGTAGGTTTTCAATTTCAATTCATTCGGTGCAACGGTGTGGAAACATTCGTTAACGAAAAAAACGATAACACACACAGATACATCCATCCGCACGCACTTCCAAAAAAAATGGCACTTTTTGGCCTCTCGGCGAGATCCCAGGTAATTTTTGGCAAAACCGTCACGTGCTAAAATTCAATCTCATTGAATACTTCAATTTGTGACCTTAATTGAGTCCATGGGTTCCGTAGTCTTTACCTGAGGACCCTTTGATTTCGCGCTTGCCGCGAGACCCATTACAATACTTTCTCCCATGCTTCGCATTGGATAAAGTAAAAATATCACCATAAGGATCCCAATAGCGGATATTCATTTTAAACTAAATATAATTAACACCCAAGTTATCATAACGACCCTTTAAAACCTTTCAAATCTGTCATCAAAATTATATAACATTGAATTTCATATTTATTCGTTTGAATTTTAAATTTAACAAAATGTTTTATGTTTGAATTCGGAAAACGTTCTTGTTATTTATAACTTGATACAAACATAAAATTTCAGGTTTTATTTATTATTTTTAACACTGATCACATTCTTATTTCATATAAAAGTGTGCTTGTTTCTTAAGAATTAATGAACTCTGTTAATATGTTATATGTACCTACTATCAAATTTTTCTTTCTAAATAACCAAATGTTTTGGGACTCATGTTGTTTTTGAAGATGAAAATGTTAGTATTGTGCTGGCAATATTTCATAATAATAAGTAAATTTATATTTTATTTTGAATATAAATATTTAGAAGTTTTAATTTTATTAGAAACAACATGAAACAAGACTTATATATTAATGCCAAGTAGGAATTTATGGGTATAGTTTTACGAATATGGAATCGTTATGCATAGTGCTGCTAAATGACTAAATGACTAAATGATACGAAAGATTTAAGGATTGAGACAAAAATGTCTTTAAACATATCTCTCAAAATGTTTTATTTCCGATAAACAGGTTGTTAAAGAACTTATTATAAATTAATTTTTTCCAAAAACCTGTAATGTAATAAAAAATAGAATTTTTACTTTTTAACTCATTTTAAATTTTAGGGCAAAGGAAAGAGAGAATAAAACTGGGAAAAATAAAGTAAGCTTAGAAAATGATCTTCAGAAAGAATTAATTCATTTTGGGTTTATCTTCTTATAATAATGTTAACATTCTTAATTAGAGTCAAAATAGAAAGAGAGATTATGTAGATTTTACATTATACCTAATTCTTATTTTAATATTCTATATAAGGTAAAATTAATTTTTAATTTCGAAACTATTGTCTTTAATTTATTGCGTTTAATCTTCCAATTGCTTAAGTTTCATGCTTGCTGACTTGGAGATTAAAGTATTTTCTCATAAGCATCTATAAAATCATAATTTATTGATATTTTAATCAGAAAATGATTAAAGCAATAAAATATTATTTTTGTAATTTGTAATAAATTTAAAATAATATTTATATAATTTATCGGTGTCAAAATTTAACATATTACTAAAACATTGCACATCTTAGGAAATATAAAACTAATTTACTTCTAATACTGTTTCAAAAGTTTACATTCATAAGCATATGAGCAAATTTTTTTCTTCATTTCTGTATAGATATTTATATTTATTATCATTTCCGTCCATAATTTAATTTATAATTTGAAAGTTTATATTGGGAAAATAAGGACAAGTTTTTATGTGTGACTTTTTTTATTTATCCACCAACGTTTCGTCGACTTTGCCGACTTCTTCAGGGCTTCAAATAGTCATGTCACACATTCGTCTAAATTTTCTTATTACCTTCGTTACCATTGAAGGCCATCAGAATACAATTTTCAAAAAATATTTGGCACATTCACAAAAAACACAATTTTTCTCTTCATAATAACAACTTCATCAATACAAAACAGAACAGAAATCACATATATACAAAATAAGGCAACCCCGTTCTTCTTATAAAAATAGAATAGAATACTTTTCTTTTTCTTCTCCGTTTTATCCCTATATACAAAAATCTCCTGTTTTTTGTGAATGTGCCAAATATTTTTGAAAATTGTATTCTGATGGCCTTCAATGGTAACGAAGGTAATAAGAAAATTTAGACGAATGTGGGACATGACCATTTGAAGGCCTGAAGAAGTCGGCAAAGTCGACGAAACGTTGGTGGATAAAAAAAGTCACACATAAAAACTTGTCCCTATTTTTCCAATATAAACTTTCAAATTAGATATTTATATTTTTGTGTTATATAAAATAATAAAAATTGAGAAATTCTTAGAGATGTATGACTGTAGAATGATCGATTAATTTATGTTAATTATATCTTGTTTGTAATGCGTCTCCCTACAAAGGTTTGTGATCCAAATGACGAACTGCAGCCACTCCATTCCTTCGCTGCTGTATATATAAGGCTATACTTATACAATTTTGCAAATTTTATTTAATTCTAACGGAGGGATGAACCGCGACCTAATATCGTGTACACCAACTTACACTTTCATTTCCAAGTAGAAGACAATAGATGTTATCTAATGAATTCCAAAATAATTCCACATAATTCCAAAGACGGTGTACTTACACCTAATTCCAATCTCGGTTCACCCCTCGATTCTAACTGATTTAACTGTTTTACGTCTTTAATTTTCTGCAGATTACTAATGACAGCATTTTCGGTAAATTTCTCATTATAATAAATTACCACCATTCAAGAATCAAACAGCTTAATATATATCGTTTCGATTTTTTTATTTTGTGCATTTTCATCAAAGTTTTGGGATAATAGACAGTCCAAAATCTCATCAATTATTTCTTTAGGAAATGCAAACATTTCGACACCAGAATAACCTGTCTACTCTTCTGTTTTTAAATTATCGCGGTTATCAGAATCTAGTATGGCAGAGAAAAAATTATGTTTGATAATGATTTTTTAATAGTGGACTAACCCACAAAATTATAATTTTGTGAGTTAGTCCACTATTACGCTCATAGCTTCATATATTTCTAAGCCTAAATTTCCAAAAAAAGTGATAATTTCGGCAAATTTATACTACGATCATCCGCTTGCCAAGAGTACTGACTAATTATAATAGCTTATGAAGTTATTAATTAGTGATGAATCAAACTAAGTAGGTTATAATGAAAGGCATTCCATAACTTATTTAACTTATTTAAATTTTATTCAAATTCTGACGTTTCGGAGACTTTTTCTCTCCTTCTTCAGGGTATTGAATAGTTATTGATGGGTGAGTATAACTCGGTTCCCATTTGTCTCTCCTTTCAGTGATAGTAACAATATTGTAATATTATTACTACAATATTGTAATATTATTACTATCACTGAAAGGAGAGACAAATGGAACCGAGTTATACTCACCCATCAATAATTATTCAATACCTGAAGGAGAGAAAAAGTCTCCGAAACGTCGGAATTTGAATAAAATGTAAATAATTTATAAACTGCCTTTCATTTTAACCTACTTATTTCGCTTACCAGTCTGTCTTTCTAAGAAAATAAATAAAATTAGATAAATCAACCATTTAAGTGGTTTTTAAGGAATTTGGTGTTGGTACTTGGTGAAACATTTTTTAAATTATTTGATAAAAAATATTTGGTAGGTTTCACATTAATGTGAAAACTACCAAGTATTTTTTATCCAATAATTCAAACATTTCAGATAAAAAAAAAGTAGTTTTATTTAGGATTACAATCCAAAAAAATTGCATAAATTCATTTTTGTCAAGAGGGAACACATCAAGTGAATTGTATTTATAAGAAATGAACTTTCATTTAATATAAGTTAATTTCATATTCATTGGTTCCATGTGTCCCTAGGCTGGGAGCTCAAGAGTCCAAACAAAGGACCACCTACTAAGCGTTTTTGAAACCGGAAACATTCATAAGCAAAGTCTCTAGTAAGATCTCGGCTGTTCGGCGCCAGTTCCAATGGAAGCGCCTTCAATTATTCGTTTCCTTCTCATTTTTCTCCCAGATAATCTCCCAGAGTCAATTTGCCCATAGGAGGAGGACAAATGAGAACTCTTTGGGCTTCTCGCCTCGTAGATTGGGTGATAATCGTTAATTTTGTTTTATCTTTTAGATTAGAACATGGAAGAAGAGAAGAGGATAAGATTATAAATAATGTAGGTATATGTGTGTATGTTTTTGTAAAAAGACCGCATAGCTAGAAGATATCTGCATTGCAGTTCTAATATTAAACAAAGAGAAAAAGTATAAGATAAAATAAAAAAAAGTAAAAAATAAAAAATAAAAAATAAAAAAAAAAAATAGAGTCTGACTATTGATTTGACAATTTCATCTAATTTAACTTTGAAATAGATCACGGAAAGCTTAAGTTAAACTACTATAGAATAAAATTATTAATAAATTCAGGAAAAATATTGTATTAGAACAAGAGTATCAAAGGAGAATAGATGATCCATAAGAAGAGACGAATATTGTTACAGATGAATGAAAGATTTATCATCTTAATATTTTAATACAATTTTTATTGGGCTTATTTATATTATTTTATGTAATCTATTAAGAAAATTATTGGGTAGCACTTTTTTAGCTATTTTAATCCAGTACTTTTTACTACTAAAAAAAACTATAAAGATTTTGATAATAAAAATAAGTGAGTGATTAGAATATTTTAAGTTTTACCTACATAATTTTTTTTTCTAAAAATTAAAAAAAAAATGAAAGTCCTCCTTCTTTGTTTAATTTAGTAAATGTTTAATAATTTCAAAATTATTCAAAAACTCAAAAAGATTTTGGTTAAAAATAAAAAATAAGTGAAATCAGGGCTATAAGTCTTAAAAAAAGTTTGTGTTCCCTAGAAATTTTGTAAAACTAAAACAGGTTAGTAATAATGTATCTAAATTAGTGAAAACCTCTAATTTTATGATTTCATAATTATGAGTTAAACTGTTTAGCCTCACAGATTTTTCTAAAAAAAAAAAAAAAAAAAAAAACACTTTTGAACTCAATGAACTAACCTTAAAACGAAAAAATGTGTAAAATCTTAACTTCGTATTTATTTCACCAAAATCGTATTTCTATTAATACTTACTTCAAGGGTACTATGTACAATAATAAATGAATAAATATATAATACTTCATAACATACGAAAAACCGTTCCTATTCATTGTGTAATGAAAATAAATTAATAACTATTATATACCTACTCAAAAAATTAATTTAACTTTCGAATACAGGTGCAACATTTTGGAACTTAATACCATCAATAATTGTTATAGTTAAATGACAGCCATTACGTACACAGACTCCAATAATTATTGTAATTTTTAAATTTTAGCAATAATAATTCAGGTTTCATTCACATATTTAGATAAATGGCGTAGATAAAAAAAATAACTTTCTAATAAGACAGCTTAGCTGTAAATAATCGAATCCACCCATTATCAGACATTCAATTTGAAAATGGTATATTTGTAAATTTTTTGATAAGCTAGACGAAATTTCTACTTTTAATTATGATTCTATTATCTAATAAAAAAATTATTTTTATTTGAACAACGTTTTGAGTACAGCCCGGAAATAAGAATTATAAATCTTTGACTGTAAAAATTATTAAGCCATATAAAAAGAAATTTTTATATCAATGCAAAAAAGGTAGTATTTAAATCTGGGACCACTTTCACAATTCTCAAAAGAATAGAATATGTATTAAGATATAAGTGAAGTTGTTTGTGGATTTATTAAAATTAACTAAGATAACATGAATACCATATGCCAAGATAGCTCAGATCTGAGTCCTGAGACTATTGATTTGGCGAGAAGAATGGAAGCGAGGAAATGTATAAATCAATTAGAGAGAAATCTAAATACTAGGTATATTTAGTGAAATTGGAAAATTTCAGGATACACGAAGTGTGTTTTTTAGAGGTTCACAAATTAAAATTAAAATAAAACAAAGAAAAATATTTTTAATATCAATGAAACTGGCTTTATTTGAAAGATAATTTTATGCTATTAATGTTTGGATATGATCGGTCATGTGGCTGCCGCGTCTGGCGCGTAGATGGCGTAATCTGGATTTCCAATTTTCACACACTTTTCGCAGCCCTATTTTGCAAATAATTCGCCGAATGTTGTGTTCCAAGTGTTCAATCGCCTCTACTTTATCGGCGTAAAGTGAAGAGAAACCACATGTCAAGTCACTTGTCTACGCCGATAAACCAGAGACGATTGAACACTTGGAACACAACATTGGGTGAATTATTGTCGAAATACGTCCGCAAGTGCTGCGAAAAGTGTGTGAAAATTGGAAATCCAGACTGCGCCATCTACGTGCGAGGCCGAAATCATATTCAAACATTAATGGCATAAAATTATCTTTCCAATAAAAGCAGTTTCATTGATATTAAAAATATTTTTTCTTTGTTTTATTTTAATTTAAAGTTGTGAACCTCTAAAAAAATCACCCTTTATTATTGTTGGTTCTGAAGCCGACGACTGACTCACAGACAGCATACATACCTCGTAAAATATATTTTGTTATAAAAATCCATGCAAATTGTATTCATTACACAAAGAATAATGGAAATATATTGTATTTAAATACCTGAAAGAGTGAATATTTTTTTTCTAAATCTAAGTTAAAGCTAATCTGAATTCCTGAGTAAGAAAGAAGATCTCCTTTTTTAGTGTCCTACATATTACCTATTTATTT
This sequence comes from Forficula auricularia, assembly GCA_024734495.1. Classification (NCBI taxonomy): domain Eukaryota; kingdom Metazoa; phylum Arthropoda; class Insecta; order Dermaptera; family Forficulidae; genus Forficula; species Forficula auricularia. The sequence continues at coordinate 17,953,358 of JALMQS010000128.1, forward strand.
TTTCTAATAATTTCATGAATCACAAGAAACCTGTTTCTCCTTGAGTAAATACTCCTCTTAATCAGATGCCCTGGTAAAGTGTCGTTACATTCCATAATGTCGACTTTGTTTTCGAACTGAAGCATCGATTCGTGATAAAAAGTGCCTGTGTGCAGAAAAGGCGATAATCCTCCAGGTTGATTTCAGTTGCATTCAATCGCCTTCGGGTTATCGAGAAGTTAGCAAGCTTTTTTATTTTGGTTATCATCCAGCGAGAACAAAACATTTCAATAAGAATCAATGCTAATTCACTTCAATTTATCAAAATGTCAACAAGGCAACATAACACCTGCTATGTGTAGAATTTCATTTGAAGAAATCGAGAAGCTGAAATCACGTTTTCAACGATAGAAATGCCAGCATAGAATTACAACTGTACATTTATTTGCCAAAGTAAGAAATAAAAGAAGCAACAATATAAAATAACAATTTAGAAATTAAAAACGTACTACTTCTTTCTAAATTATTTATTTATATTTATATTCATTTTTAATCATAACTCGAAGTGAAGAAAATTACTCTAAATTGATTTAAATAATAATTTTATACACCTCACCAGAGTCGGGAGATTCTCATTTTCACCCTTTAATGCTCAGAACTGAATCTTGGTTTAATTGCAGATGATTTTCCATAAAGATTCTTGTATTAATTGTTCGGTTGAGAATGGTTCAAGTGGCAACCTCCAGAAAATTATTCCAATTTTATTTAAGAGAAACATTTTGTGATTGTGATTGTGATGACCCAGGTGGACCTCACTCTTCACATTTCTGGAATGTTCGAAAAAGAGAAGTAATAGACGAATTAGGGCTCTCTAACTATTGAGAGGGTTCAATTTCCATTTGGCCATGCATTGGATGAGTGAGAGATGAATGTATGTGTTTTCTATATTTTTCCGAAAGACTTTTAAGTTTTTCATCGGAAACCGATAGTACAAAACATATGCTCTGATGCTGGAACAGGAAAGAATCTTGAGAAGGCTGGCTGGTAGCACTATGTATTTTTGATAGGGTTTATTTTTTTACTGTGCAAGGGCTATGTTTTTAATGATAGGGTTTCTTTTTTTAGCAGGCAATGACACTTTTTTAAATTTTTAAAAAAATCAGGAAGACTATCGATTTCCCACTGTAACTTGAAAATATTTAAATATTTTAAAACTCTCCTATTCGTTGCCGTATTTCGTTGCGTAACAGAAAAAAAATAAATACTAAACTACATAGTTAGGTTAATTTGTGGATTAATATTTTTCCAACGCTCTAAAGAATGAATGGCATTTACTCACAAAATAAAAGTCTGAATAATTAAGACTAAAAAGTAAAAAAACTAAAAAACACGCTTTTGTCAGTAATCCACTAAAAAGTACAAAATAATGTAATAAACCTTTTTATGTTCAATAACTAAGTCAAAAAGCGTGGGCTACTTTGCCGAAATTAATTAAAAGTACATGCTTCTGCACCCCACAGTTTTTGACTTAGTTATTGAACATAAAAAAGTTTATTACATTATTTTGTACTTTTTAGTGCATTACTGACAAAAGCGAGTTTTTTAGATTTTTTAAACTATACTTTATTCACCTCGAACTCAGGTTTAATTATCTATTTCAAATAAAATGGAGAAAAATTCCACATAAAGATTACTTGCCTATTCTCGTGTCCATATAATTCATTTTTGATAAATAAAAGTTTATGTTATGGGCAATTTTGATTTATTAAGAAGAAATAGAAATAATTACAGAGTGAAGTGAATTCGATAAATCATTTCGATCGTATAGCTGTGAAACTATTCAGTTTTTAAAATACGGGAGTCGTTAAATGGAACTTAAATTTTATTACTTTTTCTTTTGTTTTATTTTGTTACCCGACTATGTATTTTAAATTTGAGAAAAAGGAATTCAGGAAAAACCAACTTTTTGTTAGAAAGCGGAAGATTGATTGAAAGAAAGAGATAGAATGGAACTTTCTCGAGAAGCGAGGGTGACTCAGCTGGAGAATTCTCAACTGACCGTACAAGGTGTCGAACCCAGAGCAACTTGCAAATGCCGAAACTTGGACATGGTGCTTGAATTTAATAGCAGTGTCCATCCCGAGAATGCAGTTCTCAATCTGTTTCGGAGATTAATAATTTATATCATGGGTGGGGGAGATTTTTATGTTCAAAGGACGCATATATAAACTAAGGAGATGGATTCGTTTCGGTTACTATTCGTTACTTTTTATACATTCAGATTCGCTAATTTACATGCGAATACTCAAATAATATTGAAAGAATAGTAATGGTCATACGGGTATGACTAATAAAGAAGGAAATTTTAAAGAAAATGAGCGTCTTCTACTTAAGGAGGTTCGGCACTTTTTATCATTTTTATAAGAAAATTCTCAACTTTTAACATTGAATCATTGATGCATTAAATATTTATTACCGAAATTTGAAGTTGATCGTCTGTCTCATTACCGAGAAATAAATTATTGAAAATTGTCATTTTAACATGGAAGTAAATGGACCGAGGTTTTCAAAAGGGCTACTAGTATAACTTCTATAGAAATTATACCATTTTTAACAAATTTATTCAGATCAATAATTCAACTTTTTATGAATCGAATTATACATTTATCACTAGATTTGACAGTCTAGTTAATTAGTTATTCATAAATATAAAAATAAAAAGTTATTTGCCAACAAAATATGACAAAAGCACTAGTAACTCTATTTGTTGAAATCGTTTTTGTGTTAAACAAATGTTTTTATAATGAGAAAAAATTTATCTCTATATTCTTTTTATTAATATTATCAAAACAAAGATTTTTATTCGAAATTAACCTCATTATTAACAATTTTTTTATTAAAAAATTTGGTATGCAGACGTTGTCACTCTGGAGAAATACAAAAGATTTTTTCGAAGATCAACAAGATAAATAAGGAGTCTCCAACTCCCTTAATTCGAGTTGTTATAGATAAGTTTTTCAACATGTCAGTAGAGGTGTAATAAGCCCCTCCAGAATAAAGCCCAAGTGCCAAAAAGCAATCCGAACAATTGACTGCCCTTCAAGGGAGAGCAAATCTAGCATATATAACACATAATTACATTTCAGTCAAAGATTTAAATGGCATCGTAAAATTTCTTGAATAAAATGACTCTTTATTCAAATATTTAGCTAATCCTAGGCTTACCATACATCTCGGTTTGACCGGGACTCTCTCGGTTTGAAGATATGGTTAAGGTGTTTCGGTCAGTTTGTAATTTTGTCCCGGTAATTTGGAAAAGTGTTGCCTCGGCAAAGTTAATTGTAAACTAAATTTTTATGGATTTTGGACGCGATTAAAAATTCAAAGAAATAGAGGAAAAAGTAAAAACTTTTTCAAGAGCCGCAACAAGTAATTTCTTTTGTACATTTTTGTCTGAATTTTAATGAAGAATAGAATAGAATATTCTCTCTCTCTCTCTCTCTATAACGAGTATCGTTTCGGCCCGGGTGGAAAAGACCATTCCTAGAATAATAGAAATTAAGAAATTAATTTCTACTAGTCTGAAACAGGTCTGAACTTGTATTTGGCAACCTTAGCACTAAAGAAAGAAAAATGATTATTCTATCCGTGCTCTTTGTCGTTATTTTTCTCGATCAGATTCTAATGAAAGAATCGCTCACCCGCATATTAAATAATAAAAAACTGCCAATGTGTTTTTTTATCGAACTTGTGTGCAATTTTTGAGAGGATGAAACAACCATTGTAACATGCAATAAAAATTATCCATTACAACTCGAATTCAGCAGAAGACACTTTTTTCCAATGAAATTGAATTCTACTATTATCCGCGAATAAACTTTTAACAATATGTTTATTACTTTTGAACTGAAATTAATATCGAAGAAGAAAAAAATATGCTTTGTTTTCACTTATCAAGAATATCAACATAAAAACAAAGTCTGAAATGTTATGTATTTGAAAATTATTAAATTAGTAATGGTAAAAATCAGAGGCTCTAGTGAACGGAGAAGTAATTTTATTGTTCTTATGGGAGAATAGAAATTGTTTCTTTCTGCCATCTCTGATATCAGAAGGGGTGAATTTGCTATTCTAATCCATTTTCCAATACATGTAATATCAATTCTATATAACACCTATCGTGAATTTCGCCATTAGATATAGATATAAGTATTTTAACAAAATTATTATTATTAAAAATATTATACTCGTTATTTTGTCAAGGCAGTTCTATTAGCCCACAACGAAAGCAAAAATTAATTATAAGTGTATTTTATTAAGCTAGAAAACATGTCACTTTGTGAGTATTCAATCGAAAATAACACTAAATACATTAAATCAAGCAAGCCGTTCAGCCGATTCACGTTTGGACAAGTTTTTGCGGAACGAAGTACGTGTGGGCGCACTGAAGAAGCGTCAAGGTTATTAAGTACTTTATAAAAGAAAATCACGGAGGTGTCTTCTTAGTGAATTCGAGTAATTATGAATAATGTTTATAACATGTCAGAAGGGTTATATAACCCACTCTGATTAATTTTAGTATTATTAGCAAAATAAACTTTTATAATATTATTATGTTCTCGTCGCTCCATTGTATTTCGAGTTTTGAAAATTTTCAAAATTCGATACCCTACCCCATGAGTGTCAAACTCATTTATATTTGCGGGCCATTTATGTGATAGGTTACATTTACACGGGCTATAGAAAGTTATTAAATTATCACACAAGTGGAACACAATAATACAATATTATTAGAGACCGGATTTTTTTGCAGTAAAAAGTGACAAAATATGCCATAAAATATTAAGTTAAAAATGCTGAAATATGCAAGTAATAAGCAGAATACGTTGAAATATCCAAATATATGCAGCAAAAGATGACAAATGTGCAATATTTGACAAAAAATCCTTCAAATATGCAATTTTATGCAATATTACTTAAATATGCAAAAATATGCAGATTAAAATTTAACCCACAGTATCCTAGATGCACGATTCGGATAGATAATTGATCTCCTGGGTCGTATGTGGCTGCAAACAAAATATGCAATTGCATAAGAATCCGGTCTCTAAATATTATGTATCTTATCGTATACCTAAATGTTTTTTTTTTTATTAAAGCCTTATAATCCTCAATTTTTTAAGAGGACACAAAAATGAAGCCGCGGGACGCCAGTTTGACACTCCTGCCCTAACCAATTCCTATTTAAACTAATTAGGTATATCAGGAAAGATATTTTGTAAAGTAAAGAACATTTTGGAAAAAATTTTCTTTACTTTATTTAATATGTTTCACCAAGAACCTACAACATTCTCCCTTAACAAAAAAAAGATATTTCGGTTTAAACTAGTTTAAATAAATATTTTAATGAGATAAACTCATCACAGTGCATTAGAATCCAATCGACTCTGATGATTTTACTCATTACAATGTTAAATCAAAGTTGGTTCAGCCGAAACATCTTTCCTGATAAATAAACTGAGCCACCGAAATACCAGACCTTTAACTTCGTATATTTGATTGTTTGTTTAATCTTAGAATCTAGTTAACTGCAAAATTTTCAAAATGAAAGAAAAGTTCTAAAAAATATGGGAATATTAAAAAAAAGAAAAAGAAAAACAATTCAGTTAGAATGAGAAAAAAATAAGTATAAAACATGGGGCATTTTGTTTTAAGGGAGATTTTTCTTTGACTTAGATAAATATCAAACGGTCTGATTGCACAGCTTACGAACGAGATTGTATTATACTTACGAATTATGCTTATACTGGTATGAACCCACTCGGAATTCGATTTTGTAAATGAAACTTACCTGTAAAAGTAATGAAAAAATTCTATTAGTAAATAGTATTGTGATATTTGTTGTATTTTTAAAAATTTATACAGACCTTATTTATACTATAAAGTTTAGCAGCTGCCATTATCACTTTATTTTAATGAGTTATATTTTATTTTTTATATATTTCTATAGACACATATATATTTAATTATTTTAAATCAGGTAGATGGAAGAAATTAAGATAAACTATTTTGTTATAGTTAATTATTTGCATTGAATCGCTTTGAAAGCTTATATTTTACTTTTTTACTAAAAAATTATTTCATACCTACGTGTTAAACATATAACGATAGATTGAGAGTATAATTTTTTTCATGATTTTATTTTGAAATTTTTTAAACATATTTCAACTCTATATAATAGACGTTGCATGCAATTTTATTATTAGAATCTATTAAAATAGTTAGCTTGTGTAAAGGAGAAGTAGACGCTATTGATAAAACTCGTACTATACTTGATTAATAGAAAAATATTTATTTCGTGTCTGAGCTTGTTTCAATGTCTCCAATGGATATGAACTTGTCTCGACATGTATCCGGGATTATTATAAAAGTGCCCAAGCTTATATTTCGCACCCTTTTCTTTCTAAACCAGGATGAGACTTTCTACCTCAATTGCATTTCAGAAATTTATTATTTTTTTCATTTTCATCTTTAATTATTTTAAAAAATATTTTCAATGAAATAAGGGAATTGTTTTTTCGAAATTTCGGTAGATTCTTTTCATTGGCTTTTAAGGAAAGAAAACAATTTATCAAATAGATTCTTTTTCATTAAATAATTTTATACAATGAATTTCTTTTTATTAGGTAGATTTTTTAATCAAATAAATAAGATTTAACTGATATTTATTATGGGGTGTTCATTTTAGAAAATCAATTCATACGAAATTTGTTTTTAATAAAATAAATAATTTATTTTCTCTAATAAAATTTCCTCGGTAGGCTTCCAAGCTAAAGCCTGCTGGGCGTGTTTAATTTGATAATGAAATTTCCTCATCAAAATGATTTAATTTTTTATTTTGGTAAAAAAATTCGAATTCGATATTTTTTTTTCAATTTTTCAGGTTCCTTAAATTCAAAAAAATCTCTCTATATATATCTGCGTGTGTGATCAAATAAAATACAAATTTTTTGGCACTAGAACTAACTGAACGATTCTGCGTTCTTGACTAGTGATAAGAATGGGGAATCTGGACCGAAAAAAATATATATGACTTTATGTTTTTGAATTATCGTGGATTATGGGTATCAAGACAGATCGACATTAGATATAATTATGGGACATGAATGAACTTTCTACGGCCTTTCGTTTTTACTCTATCATGAGCTTAGAAATCCGAATTAAGATATATGAACGAATGAACATTTCTCAAATCAAAACACAAACACTAAAGAAAGCACAATATTAATTACTACTTGAAAAAAAATTAATAACTCGTACAAATATTTATTTTTATTTCAAATTATTTATTTCCAGTAATGAAGCTGTTGAAGCTTTTATTTGTGGGACTAACTTTATTAGGATTTGAATTTTTTTATTAAATCATTAATTAATTATGTGTGATTTAATTCAAAACTTATTTATTCATTTGCTAACTAGACAAAAAACAAAGTGAGAAGCTAAAAATTTATTTATTATTTATTTTTATCACTTACGATTAGACATGGAAAATTTTTAATTGAAAGAAGGCGCTGGGACTCCGAAAAGTTTGAAAACTCCTTTTCTATATAATAGTGATATGGGAATAAGTATTAAACATTCAGACAAGGACAAAACATCCATATTAAATAAAAAAAAGATTCGTAATTTATTATATATTTTTTTTAAATATTTATTTTTTATAATTTTTAATAGTATGAAATTTATAGAGAACACTCTAAAAATAAAGGCTATTCATAGCAGACGAGAAAAATATATCTAAATCCTTAAGAAATTGGATTGTGTTCTAAATCCGAGCTCCGTTGGATCATGTTTATTACTTATCAGAAGATTTATATTCACCCCTAGGGCAGTGTTTCCTAACATTTTCAGTTTTGTCAGTCCTATGACCAAGCAAGTCATGCGTCTTTACCCTTGTTAAAAAAATATGATAAAATAAAACTAAAACGTTACTAGGATTATTAATTGTTTGCTTTTTATTTTTCTACTAAAAATTTTCAATGTTCTTTCAGTTTCAATTTATAGAATTTTGAAAGTGTAATTACTATTTAAATAAAAAAATTACCTAAGCCTATGACAATAAAAACAAATGTACTTTGGGAACTATACAAATTTTCTGCGCTACTATATCAATTAATCAGATTACCCCGATGGGACTAATTACTTCTAGGTTAGGAACCCAAGCGCCAAATATACAATGTGGACCAATAGCTACCTATATGACAATGTAAGTAGAATCACGATCATTTGCCTTGGGCGAATACACCCTTTCTGACAATAAACAAATTCCATGACATCTCGAATTTAATAGAATTGTAATTTTTCAAGACATTTTAACCATTGGTAATTTGAACATTTATATCTTAGGGCTAGTCAACTAACTGAACATAACAAATACATATAAACCCTCAAGGGGGTAATCCGGTAACACACCGTCAAACCAGAACATCTGACATCGTTTTTTAATTTTTAAAGTCGATTAAAAAAAACACAGATTTTTTTTTAATTAAAAAGAACAAAAGAAGGTGTTAAATAAAATGCTTATTTTTCATCAGTTTTTTTAATTAATTTTAAATGGTGTTTTTTTTTTAATTTATCGAAATATTTCGGAAATTTTTACAATATTCCTTCTTCACTGGACATCACTCAAAAATCACCGTATTTGGTCAGTCTTCAAAATTCGAACACAGAGCCACAGAGACATTTCATTTCGTAATCTTTAATTCTGCCCTCAAAAAACTCTACCAATAACAATTTTTTTATTTTTTAATTAAATTAACTCTATCGTTAAAGGAAGACTTTAATTGCATTCTAATAAAAAAATAATAAAATAAAATTAAAAAAAATTTAACGAGATGACCATTCATCTTATCTCCATAAAGAAGACGAGTGAAGTGGAATTACATGGATGATATAAAAATATGAATGTAATAAATTAAATTTAATTATTCAATTGTTTTTTCTTCACGAGCCCATGACCTTTACGATCGGCCAGATGTTATGCAATCGCATATATGTTTTTTTTTCATGTCAAGAGGATCTTGAATGTTCATTCATTTTAGATTAATTAAATTTATTTTGATTGCCTCGTGTGTCTTGAATGGGAGAATTTTATTCAAGAAATAATCAAAACACAATATGTCCCTTGTTGTTAAGCTAGTTCCCAGGTCTCATCCACCCGCTCGTTTGTTATTTTTCATGAAAAAAGGCTCGATTCCAGAAAAATGCCGATCATTAAAATAAACCTTGAATAAGAAAATGGTAATGAGAGCCTCATAATGGGAGCTTTCATGGACACGGCCATCCTGCGAAAAGTTTGCACCAAGAAAGAAAATGAGACGTTTCCATTGATTTCTTATATAAGCTGAGTTTTATATGGGATCTAAGAAAATTGATAATTAATTATTGTATAATGATCATTTATCTTCAATCGAAAAGCTGTAGGCGTGACCAAGAACTTCACTCTTCATTTTTGGAAATGTATCTAATTTGTTTTTTCCAATAAGTAAATTGAAGGATAAAATGAAAATCACTTCGAGATGTGATACGGTCGCAGCAAATGTTGATGGCTCAGAAATTTTTTTCTACAAACAGTTTTGGTTGAAATTTATCACGTGGGCCAAATAAGTAATCTTATTAGCTACAACTGTTCAAGAGCTCTTCAACTAACAAAATTATTTTTTTCCAGATTATTTACACTATTTCATTCGAAACTTCTGAAGCCAGAAAGTACAAAATCTAAGCAGTTATTGGTTTTGAAAATACAAGCATTTCAGGGCCAGGCCAAACATTCTACAAACTTTCAATCTTGAGTTATCGTGTCAATAAAAAAAAATCCATTACTACGCGGTTCTCAAATTTTAGTATTATTGATTTTTTGTTACTGCAAGGTTAGAGCTAGAAAGTTTAAATTGTTCAGAGGTACAAATATAACCTTTCCCCAAAATTATCGATTGATTCTTAAATGCAGTAGAAGCGCCCCACCTGCAACTAGACAAGTTTAATATGATTTTGATTAGTAACATCGATGGAGTGAGTACATTGCAATTTTGAATTGAACCATTAAATGAAGTCTTAGAGAATATTTTTCAAGAAAAAAGATTTACTTAAGTCTTATAAACTTAGGCAGTGTCATTTTCTAGTATCAACCCCAGCATGATGGATATTTTGTTAAATTGTTTAACTTCTACCTAAATTGTCATGTTGAGGAGTGAAATGGACCCAATACTAATTGGGGACAAAGGATCCCATGTTCACTTCTTCGTATCTCATCAATTACTTAAAGTAGTTTGATGCAGACAAAAACTAAGTGTAAAAAGTCAATTCCTCACGTTATCCATTTGAAAGACACCCACCGAAGAACTAAATGAGGCTCATGCATTTTAATTCGAGTTCAAAAGGAACCTGTCGATTTGTATATTAAATTTGAAAAGATTTTCATGGAGCCATATAAAAAGAAACTTACTGCATGATTCTAAATAAATGTCCTAATCAATTTGAAACTCTAGACAGTTATTTTGTCTTTTCTCTTAAGAGGTAGTTGTTAAATCGAGGTAGGTATGTTTTTAGTTATGTTATAAAATCTCTAAATATAAATTTATATTAGAATGCAAGCTTTGAGTAGTCGTAATAATAAGTAAAACAGAGTAGAGTACATAGATACCTACTCCTTTTTCTATTTCAGGTCTCTTTAGCCAGTGTTTTTCGGATCATTTTTTTTAATTAACTTGTTTCGTTAGAATATGAAAGAGATATTTTAGCGTTATTTTTAAAAATATAATATCTTTCGAGGACAATTTTTATAGAGTGTTCGCTGCTTGATTCGAACAAATATACACATTACACATAATATGTATATTTTATTTATTCTCATAGAAATCAGCAACTGCTTGAGCAGTTAGCCATCGGTGAATACTAAGAGTGGAAAATTTCACTGATATCTGTCTGCCAATAGATGTCAGGCAATTAAATTTATGCTACCATATTAATTCTATATATCTTGAATAGTCGTCAGCTCTATCGTGATTTGGCGTTCATAAAATTTTTCTTATAATACGGCTTTAGACAGTCTTCTGCCCAAGAATTATCCAGGCTACACTTTACTTAGGTACATGAAAAATATTTTCAACATGCCAAGGCCTTTGAGCAGATTATATATAGGTGTATATATAAAATTAAATAAATAAATAAAGATTCAATGATCGTTCTTCATTATGTTAATTCTATATAAATAATGACATTTTTTGAGAAGGATAAAATATGCGGGAGCGGCTTTTTTGGTCATTAAATGTAAATAGAATCATGATTTGCCTAAATTTATCTCTTTCTATTACTATCCCTAATGAGTACTTAAATATTTCAAGCAATTTGCTAATGAATAGATAAAATAGGTAATTTATATAATTTATTTTCTGTTGTGTAAGTAATTATCCGGACAAGGATGCAAGGCGACCTCTAAGCAAACCAGCGAACGCCCGTGAATGGAACAGAGACATCAATGAATTTCAATTCCTTGTTATGTGTGGGTGTAGTATATTCCTAAATATACTCGGTTAGTTAAATTTATAGTTAGATTTAAATATTTCAATAAGTGTGATTCAATCAAACGATGGTGAAATGCAAATGTTCTAGACGAAACATAATTATATATTAATTTAATCATCCTAGTCGTATTTGACGATTTAAGTCAACAGCAGATAAACGCAATAAATTTTAAAAAAATGAATCAGAATGTCATTTCCTCCACCTACATGCTTTTTTTTATTATTATTTTCCTTCATTATGGTTGTATGAAGAAACGTTTCCTCAATTGTTCATAAATCAAAAAAAAGTAAATTAAATTTGTTGAAAAATCTCTCATGGAAGTGTTTTATTGGATCAGAGGTCACGTGCCGAAAGCTTACCTGCAGATCATTATCCTATGAATAATTCATTAATGAATAAGGAGAGTCTATTATGGCTCTATAGAATTGCTTTTATTGAGACAGATCGACTCACCTTCTACTATTGTTCTAACGAGATAAAATCAATAATCCCATATAAATCCTAATTTATCTACTCGAAATACACCATGGTAAACAAATATGACGCCTCATCTTTGAGGTCAAGTGGATCATATTCTTTCGTGAATTTGTTTATCTCTATAGTTTTTCGAGAATATATTTCGTTTCCACTTTGATTCTGATTATGCCCTGAAATTTGTTGGTTATTCTAACTATAATACCATTTTATTGCATCTTTATACATTTAAAAAACAACAAGTTATTCAGTTACAGGAAAACAGACATCAGGGTAAATCTAATATTACCTCTAATGGAAATTTATAAAATATATTATTTCGAATTAGAACAAAACATTTCTTATTATTTTAGTAGCTCTCGCATAATGATGAACGAGAAAATCCATTCTTAGTTTACCCCTTAAAAATACAACCATTCTAACACCAGAGACGTTCGGAACACTGCGCAATCCTGATAGAGTACTCTAGTGCGTTTTTATATGATTTTATTTGTTTAAAAAATATTTTTATTTTTAATAAAAAATACTTAGATTTTTCTATATTTAATTTTTAAAATATGCCTATTGCCATATCTGATGTAGTGCTTACTATGCATAGCATTGACTGGTTTGGGCTACAGTAAATTGTTACTTTCATGCTGCACCTTAATCTTTACTGTGATAAAATGAAATCTGTTGAGGTATGTTTCTCCTAGGAAAGTAATGAAAACCTAGCTTAGGTCTTATCTTTCTACTAAACCTCTTCAGTTCTGCTAATAATGGAAGTGAACAGGATCAAATCAGCTTTCGGACTCACTTCTATCCATACAATTAGCCCCGAAAAAAAGAGATTAAAATCTTATTTTTGGTAACATTACTATGTCTAAATTTATGTAAAAAATAATAAAGAGGTCAAATTCATATTATTTTTTATTTAATTATTTATTTTTCTGGTGAAGGCAGACCTAATAGAAGGCTAACTAATAATATTGTAGATTCGGCTTTGATTCCCATCCCCATGTAACTAACAAAATTAGAAATATCGGCATTTCAAATATTAATGTCGAAATGAGGCTGGCAACAACCTTTCATAAAAGTATAATAATGCCAATATTCAGTAATCCCCACATTCTTAGTACTGTTTCTCAAAAACTCTTAGAATAAATTTTCCTTAAGTTTTTGTAAATTGCCTGAATTCTTGAATTTTAGACTCAATGTGATCTCTTTGCTTCATTATTATGGTTGAGATTTTTTTTTTTTAAGAATGTTCGTGAACAAATCGTCAAGGAAGGATTCTAGTAATTTACATACCGCTGTTATTTGTTGTGAATTATTGTTATTATTAGCAGTCCAACATCATCGGGTGTAGTTAAAAGTCTACGTTAAAAATTACTTTAATATTTTTAACTGATCAAGCACGCTTGCTCTGTGCTTTAAATATAATGCTAGTCTCCGCTCCTTTAATTAAGTCCTATAATCGGCCACTAATTAAAAATAAAAATTTTAATATTTCGTTCATCCCAAATGGATAATAACAATAACATGTTATAACTGCTATCTTTGAATTTATTGTTAAAAGAATAAAATTCGGGTAGAAAATGTATCCCACTGGTTGGATAATGATCTGTTTTCTCCTGTCAGTGATGAAATTGGTCTCTCCTCTGTCATTGCCACTTGGTTCGTGCGGCCTTCTCACCATTTCAAGCATCAAGTTCACGGCTAAGAGCTGTTTATATTTTGCAAAGTTTTTCAGCCCACTTTCTTTGTACCGAGGTCGCAGCCTCCGCAGGGGAACATTAGAACAGGCCTTGAAATGCTTGAAAACATCCCAAATTCTCTTTTATTCAGTCACTACACATAATATTTATTTAGATCAGAAATCAGTATATTATTTCAAATAATATGAAAACTATAAGTTTTAGTTTTCATAAAGATTTGAACAAATTGAAACGTAATCATTTTACACATGACACATTCAAAATTTGATTTATTTCTTATTAATTAAATTATTTACACGTTGATAGTAGTAATCGGGGGAAAATACGCTGAAATCGTTTATTTATAGAATGAGTTGGCTTGCTTCCGAAAAGATAGGATGTTTACTCTTGGGCAAGAGACCTTGTCACAAATAAAAGTTAAAAAAGTTAAAAAAAAATACTCGTCTTATCAAGGGAAAATGATCTGTATATAAATTGGCAGCCAGATATACCAATGACAGCTCAGCTTATTGAAAAAAATTATAAAAAAATAAAATAGAGGAGAAAAAAGATATGCTCAAAGTGAATTAACAAACGAGCCCTTTTTTTTTTAATTTGTATCCAATTTTCAAAAATAAAATGAATTGTCTGATTTATTTGGATTCGTAGATGACTTTTTTTCTCTAAATCCTCGACAAAAAAAGGGGTAACATCCATCCATACATCCATACATCATCTATACATCCCCATGAGACCCGATGTAATTTTTGGCATAACCGCCAGGTCTTAAAATTCAACCTGGATGAATACTACAATTTGAGATTTTGGTTTAGTCCATGAGTTCCATAATCTTTATCTGAGGACCCTTTGAACTTACGTTTGGTGCGAGACACATTACAATAATTTGCTTCGCTATGGATAAAGTAAAAAAAAATTACCAATCACAATCAATAAAAATATATCTCAACTATATTTTTCATCCCTAAAAAATGGATTCACAATTAAAAACAAAATTGTGAAAAACACTAGAAAATTTTAATTAATGTTTAATTTCACAATAAGAGATACAGCCCGAAAAATCTTACCGATCTTTATATATAATATAATTTTAATAATTTTATAGGTTAATCTTTAATAAAGTATTCTAAGCTGTACTAAAACTCGGTTGTAGGTCACACTTTATACGAATATAGGTCACATGGAATGTAGTGAATAACTTGTTTTACTAACATATATGGTGATTCATTCAAGATATATATATATATACCTATAAGTATAAGTCAAGAAAGAGAAATGAAAAAAATATAATCAGAAAAAGTACCAAAGAATATAAGTATGGTAAAAGAATTCTTAAAAAAGAATAGGAGACTTTAATGGGGAGTTTACATCCACCTATTCATGTCATGATGAAGAAAATAGCTGTAATATTCAGCTTGGGATCTAATCATTATAAAAATATAATTGAAGTATAAAAAGAAAACTTTTCATAAACTGTTCGGTATGTTCTCTGCGAATTTTAGTGATTTGGCAATTTTTCACCAGTGAACGGGCTGAGCTAGAAAACTGAAACTTAAGAATGTGTGTCGAATTCTAGCTCATAATCAATATTTATTCATGTGTCTCAAATAATTATTTTATTTATAAATGAAGGTATCTAAGTATGAATGAGAAAGAATGTTTCTTATAAAAAAAAACATATCTTGATCACTAAATATATAGAAGAAATGAAGCTGCTCGTAATCTTCCAATGAATTAAGTATTTTGTTTAATTCATATTACAGAAAATATTATTAAAAAGCTTAAGCGTGTTGTAAGATTTGAGAAGCTAAGCAAAATGTATTGAAGTTAGTCATAGATGAGTGTTTTTGGAGTAGATTTCTCTTTTTGCATGATGGGTGATATAACTGGTGCATGCTAAAAAAAGTTAGTGTTTTTAAATCTTTCTTTTTTTACTAAAAATCTTCTCTTCTATATTCTGTGAAGGACTTTTTCATTGGTACAGCAGTTCAAGATATATAAGCTTTATGTTCTTATTTCGTATCCGAGCAGTATCAGATGTTCTTCCAAAACTTAGCAAGTTCCATTGACTAGTCGCTTAGAGCAAAGTACTCGTATTTAATATAGTTGGTTCCTTATTTGCCTCTTATAAGCCTTAATTATATATTTTTCCTTTGATATAATGCACTGACTAAGAATATCACTTAGTTCTATAAACGTTTTTAGTTTTAATTTAATTCGATCATTTGAAATCAGAAGGTCTTTTTGGATTGGAGCCATGACTAGTGCAAGTGGTTGGAGGCCAGCTCGGCCTACACATCGACCCTGCTGTAATTTACAAAGATATCTGCATAATACACGTGCTAGCTTGTGAATGGACCCGCCCAGGCCCGGCAAATGTGTCTGTCTCTCGTAATCGTAATTAGTATCCGGTGTGGGCCGAATGAGAACCGACCTTCCTTCTTTTCTCTTCAGAGAACTGCATTTCTAGCCTGCAAACGTTGCAACACTGACTCATTGGCCACTCACTGACTCATTTTACTCACTTTCATTCATAAGCATCCACGCATTCAGTAAAATAAATAAATTTTCCAATTCTATCAAAATGTCATTCAAGTTTTAGCCTACTTTCCTTAATGAATAAAAAAGCAGCGATTTGAAGCAACAGGATTTCCGTTTGGAATCTACCAATCGTAAAGCAGATAAACATTCAAAAGGTGAGAGAAAGAGAGAGATCTTATCAAGATGGAATGATAAACAATATCTCTATTTGTATTATATTAAAATCTAAATCTGAGTTGCGTTAAACAATACGTTCAAGTATAAAACAAGACTCAATCAGATAGAAAGACAAAACTAGAATTGAAAATGAAATGTGATGGCTATCGTGAAATTATATTAATTGAAATATCAACCTTGAGATTAAAATTAATTGATTGTTATTTATTTAAATTAGTTTTGAAATGAAACGAAAAAATGCAACGTTCATCATGGCTCAATCAATCTTTATTCAACATACATACAATGATTAAGTTGTAAAATGTGATTGATTCAAAAATGTCACATTTATGTGTAAAAATTTGAGATCTGAAAATGAATATATGGAGAATATTTTTTGTTTTATTATTGGGGCTCAAGATTATCAATAAGTATGCAGAATTTTTGGTATGACAAAGGTACAACATTTAACTCTATCATCCAAGAAAGTATAAAGGAAATATTTCCGATTCTAAGACACTTATGAACGCAGGACTTTTAGGACTGAATATTATAGTAGTCAGGTAATATAGAAGCAGCAAGGATGCTCCATTAATAGAAATAATAGAGGTAAACAAATGTTTTAATGCATTTAATAAATTTGTTTTCAATTTGACCACAATAGGCGATTTATATTTGATAATCTCATATTTCAGATAACTGTGAAGAAACGATTTTCGGCTTTATCTCAAAAGAACATGGTAGTATATGAAAAGTAAATTTCAGGCACAGTTCTAATATCATCCAAGACAGCTACACAAGGTTGAATCTTGAATTACTTTTATCGTTTGCTTACATTGATAATATCAAAGGAGTCTTCTCTCTACAGGCCCGAAATAAGAGTAGAAGCATTAAGAAAACGAGTTTCGGAATCTTAATTGAGAACCATATCGTAGTTTAAAACATAAACTATTTTAGTAAAATTTCGCGAATCAAGTCTTCTATGATTATTGGAGATCTCAATGCACCTTGTTTTCGGTTCTCCAATATTTTATGTTAATTTAAATGCTAATAGTACTTTGGTCTATATCAGTTTCCCACAAGATAATAGAAAATTTCAACCATATTACGATTATGAAGACGATATCTTAAATATCTTTCTAGCTATTCTACTTGAAATATCAAAGATAAAATGTGAGTCACCGATCGTGACAAAAACAAAATGAAAACAAATATATGATTAAAGAAATTTCTTAGGGTACATCATTTTCTCTAACATTAATTGAAAATAAGTGTAGAAAAAAATCAATCACGTGGTTGTTAAATTATAGAATAAATAAATATAATTTTGCTATTATTTCCCGAAACATTTTTACATTGATTCAAGACCTGCCTTCAGAAATACCTTTGATTCTGACTCAATTTTTAAAAATTTGTAATGTTCTTTCAAGGATGTAGGTATTATAAATCTTCGCATTATTATCATAAAAAAATAAAAAATTTTAATAGTTTAAATGTAATAAAAACCATGCTTCAAAAAAGTAGAAAATAATGTAATACTTAATCAAAAAGTGTGGAGCGCAGATACTTTTTAGTCTCTAGTCAAATCAAGCAACATGATCTACTAGTATGTACTAGGCTTAACAGATTTATATATTTCGGAAAACCAACAATGCTAAAAGCAAATACCCTGCACTTTAAGAGATAATACCATATAACAGTTGATCGGTTGATTGTATTATTATTTAAGATTAGAGAAAATATTTTTTTTTCGTAGCCCTTTACTTGCTGTCTAATTTCATATTTTAATGAAAAAAATTAAAAACAATTAAAATAAATTCTAGGAGATCCAAAATAAGATTCTTTAATACGGGTAATAAGAGAATACCTAACATGTTTCTAAGATTATATTTCTTCTTTAAATACTTGAAGCTTATTGATGAATTCAATTAATGTCGAAACTGATCTAAATCCGACCTGAAACATACTCTAGATAGGGGCGACGTAATTGATGATTCAGTGAGAGTTCATTAGTTTGCTAATTATGTATCTCTGACTTTTTTTAATTTGCTTTTTTTAAATGTTTGAATACTTGAAAAATTCAGACATTTATAGCTATTGAATAAGTTTTTAATGAATCATTGTCAATATTTAGATAATCTATTGATAAATAAAATCTATAGATCAACTCTTCATAATTAATAAAAAAAATCGGAGGAAAATGTAAAAATAAAATAGACTTGCTATGCTTTCCGAAAATTGTTGCCATTTGTTATTTTCTCAGTGATCAACAGTTTGAGTTGGAACGTAAAAACTTGACAAGAAAGGGCATGGTATTAGCACAAAGTTGAAGCCTGAATATCAGCTCACTAGTTAGAATTTTCCGATAGCCCCTCATATAAAAATATTTTCTCTATTTTTGAATCAGGTGGCTTTCCATTCTTGCGTTATGGTTGATTAAGGAATTCAGACACACAGTAGGACATACGATTTTATATCCCACTACAACAAATATTTAAATACAAAATATGCTGTGCGTTTCTATCATATTGTGGTTGGGGAAGATCTAATGAGATCATATTGTTTCTTTGCATCCTTAATTTAAGAATATATTCTCTTTTCTTTTGTGAAGTTGTGATTCCCAATTTATGTTACGAGATAGGTTTTGGAAAGTTTACTGAAATCATAGATTTCTTATTAGTTATTAATAAAAGACACTGCATTAAAAAAAGAGAGATATTTCAGACAATAGTAGATCTTTTATCAAAAGTAACAAATTAGATTTCGGTGATAATTATAATTATTACTATTATTATAATCAATGAAAAATTACCTATATAAGGCAATGGTAAACAAAACATTTGATTGAAATAACTTTTTTCTCGAAGTAGAGCTAGAAATTATTTCAGTCCACACAGAATACCTTACTATGCCAAAAGAAAATATCACCTAAATTATTTCAATTTCAAAGAAAATATTTTTTACATGACATTTAATCTTAAGTGAATAAGTATATTTCCGCGTCTTATTTGATTGTTATTGTTTTAGTTCTACCATCATAAACAAATTAGATTAGTTAGAGCTGTTTTTAAGAAAATTACGCAAAACCAAAAAAACGGTCAAGATTAGGACTTGCATACAGAGGTTTCCATACGTAATATATATATATATATAATATATACCAGATGTATGCATATGAAATGAACCTTTTACGATAGATGGTAGTATAGGTTATTTTTATTTTGAACGAACCATAACCTTTTTATTTTTTCATTGCTTTGGTACCTGTTAACAATGTTCAGTGTTGAAAATTTGATTTGTACTACACCAACATAAAAAATTTCCGTGTTGAAAATTTCGAATTTTGTCCCTACAGCATACGATATGCGGACAGCATTAAATTTTTTGTTATCATTGAACGAAAAACGCGACAGAATTTCAACGAATGCTTGAAGAAGCTTATGGTATTCATGCTCTATCATTAGCAACATGAAAAAGATGTTTTCAACGATGACGATGACGATGGGACCAGAAAGATGTCGTCTATCATGAGCTATTGAAACCTGCTGAAACTGTAAATTATAAACGCCACCAACAAGAATTAATTGATTTGAACTAAAGTGATTTTCTTTCATTAAAATGTTCCTTGAGATAAAGCAAAAACGGTTCAGGATACCCTGGAAGCCCTCAAATGGGAATTGCTACCCCATGGGGCTTAGTCACCAGACCTGGCTCCTTCCAACTACCACCTGTTTTCGTCGATGGGCCACGCACTTAAAGAGTAGCACTTCAAAACTTACGAAGAAGTCGAAAAATGGGCCAATGAATGGTTTTCTTCCCAAGACCACCAGTTTTTTTGGAAGGAGATCGACCAATTGTCAGAAAGGTAGTCAAAATATGTAGAAAGTGATGGAGAGTACTTAGAATAAAATATTTTTTTCTTTCCTATTTAAAATAAAGTGTTTTATTTTCATAAAAAAGGCTCATTTCACACCTGGTATATATAAATGAGAATGAACAAATTCTAATTTGTGCCTAATTTAAGAATTTTTAACTGATTGACCATCAATTTTTACCTAGTATTTTCCATTTATTAGTTTCCAAATGGATTCAAATATTTTGCTATCAGAAAGAACTTTCTTCGAGCTTCGTCCTTGAGTTGGAATTCTTTAGAATCTCGGCAAACAGAAATCCACACACACACACACACACATATATACAATGATTTCCTCTTAAGTTGCTCGATTGCATTAAAAAAAAAAAAAAAAAAAAAAAGTATTGAGTAAAATTTGTTGATTTATTTTTGTGTTATTGAAAATGAATGATTCGATTATATCAATTGAATAAATGCAAATATAATCAAAGGAAGATTAACGATACAAAATACAAAAATATGCCTTTAACAACTAGATAATATCTTTCGAATATAAATCAAAAATTAATTTTTGATCGTATAATTAAAAAATTAGAGCATTAGATCGCATTAATAGAAGATGCAACGTTATAAATAATCCATTCATTCCAATTAAAAGATTTATATGAATTAAGAATAGTCCTCTCCTGTTCTATTACGTATTTAAATAGAAGTTTATCGAGAATTACTTTAAAATAAAAAAGAGGGGGCATGGAATTAGATAAGAGACTACTAGAAAGATTATTAATAAAACATGTTAGTTTTTTCTGTTAGTAAATTAACATTACATCATTGGAAGAGAAAAATCAAGATTTATTTATATTTAGAATCCCGACTAATATGTATAATATTTTTAATAAAATGTCATTTGATAATGTAATCACAAAAAATAAATAATTATCTATCCCTTTTAATTAATTACCTTGTTCATCAAATTCTTATGCCATATATTCATACTGAATCATCTGGTTAAATTTATATCAATGATTTTTTTAATTTATTTAAATGAATTAGAATTTCTCAATGTTATGAAAGAGGTAAGAGATAGAAAAATAACAATCCTACAAATTCGAGTAAACAAATAAAACTATTCTAGTAAGAGATATTAAAAAAATACATATTATATTGATGCAGCTATAGTGTACTATAATTGATGTTATTTCAATATTTACAAACGTTTGAAGAAAGAGGGGCTGAAAATAATAAAACAAGTAACTTATTAATATGTCTCAATTTCTATATCTAACTTGGAGGAAAGTGAAATATTTTTTTAAGATTTCCAAAAATTGATGATATTTGGCAATTTTTTGCCAGCGAACGGTTTGAGATAGAAAGTTAGATCATTAAGAAGTGCACTTTATTTATTAACATCAAAGATGTGCAGTTTATTTATTAATATCTACCAAAACATGTGTGCCCAATTTCACCTAACTAGTTACAACTGTTCAATAGCACAGGTGAAAACCCAATTTTGTTCTCATTTATGCAATGAAATTTCTGAAGTTACAAAAATTAACAATAACGAAGTTTCTACGATCTTGAGTTATTGTGGGTATTAGAATTCATTCAGAAAGTAAAATCATGCTTCACTAGTATTTTCCTTCACAATTCAGACATTTCTCAGAACAATAAAAAAGATGAGTAGATTTTGCCGGGCGTATCAAGTGCAATAGACAATAGAGTAGTAAGCATAGCTCTCTGGGCGACCAAAATATCCGATTCTCTAAAATATATTCAATGTTTTTTTTTTGCTTTTTTTTGTATTTAGAAATATCTAAAAGGTGGAGAAAATTCATTTTCAAACATGTTTTTTTAGTCTATTAGTCTGGCTGACTGCATACTGATTCTCAAAATAACTTAGGAATAAATGTTCGGTCTTGCGCGAAAAAGTTTTTATTTTCAAAATGAAGAACTGTTTTGACTTGGGACTTTCTAGCTTCATTCGTTGGTAGGAATTAATATAAAAATGATTACTAACGGGATAGATGATTCGTATTAATATCTGACTACAGGTATATTATTGCAAACTTAGTTGCGGATTACTTATTTAATGTAGAACTTATTATCGGTTTTATCTAGTCAGTGGCGTAGCCAGAAAATTTTCATGGGTGGGGGGAGGAGGTGGTCAATTCACAAAGCAAAATATTTAGTGGGAATTTGTTTTTATTAATACAAATAGGTACTTCAAGAAATTAAAAAAGAACACAGTTCTTGTTTAAACATGTAAGTTTCTTCTTAGGTAAATGAAAATCGAATTCTGAAATTGAATTTAGATTTAATAGGTTATGATACATTGTACATTAATATATTACAAATTATATACAAATTATATACAAATTAAATACAGATCAAATATTTGAACAATACCTGAAATTGAATTTAGAATCGATTTTTCAGGTCCTTTATTATTTCTTATTAATAATTATAATTTTTGATTTATTAAGTTACACGTCAGCTGAGATTGATGTCAAGTCATTGGGACTGGTTGGCTGGCTGGCTGGCTTGAGTTTGACGCGCAGTTTTCAAACTTAAATCTCCCCCTCCGAGACATCAGCTGGCAGTAACTTTCTTTTGTGAAACAATGTTGTTTTCTTCCCTTTTTTTTTAAATGCTACTTCATAGATGGAATTTGAAATTTTTCGCACAATTCGGAAAGGTCCTCTTCTGATCTTGTCTAGTTTATTTTTGTTTAATTTGCTGCCTGTTTCGACATATACCATTTCATCTTTCTTGAATTCATATTCCTTCCTTCTTTTATCTACTCTGGCTTTATTTTTTTTGAATTCTTCGATCGAGTTCTTTACTGCTTGCTCTCTGTCTTTCTCCATATTACTTTCCTGTTGGAGACTTCTTGGAATTATCTCGGATTTGTTTCCGAAAAGTAAGTATTCTGGTGCGAATCCTGTAACACTGTGAACAG
Source organism: Forficula auricularia (assembly GCA_024734495.1). Taxonomy (NCBI): domain Eukaryota; kingdom Metazoa; phylum Arthropoda; class Insecta; order Dermaptera; family Forficulidae; genus Forficula; species Forficula auricularia. The sequence goes on from JALMQS010000128.1 coordinate 17,976,597, forward strand.
TATTATTATATTCCTTGATACATTCATCTGCTATCACAGACCAATTTCTTCTTTTGTTATCCCCATTTATTTTACATCTTATTCTGTTTACGATTGTTTGATTTGCCCTCTCATTTAAACCGTTCGATTCAGGACAATCAACACAAGTGAATATTAATTTGATATTTTTGTCTTTGAGGTAGTTTTTTAGCTCCTTTGAGTTTATCCCAGCATATTGATCGCCCAATAATGTCTTTATTGAATTTTTTTTGTTATTGGGTCAATCAATTTTATAAAATCATTTGCTGTCTGTGTTTTTGAGGTCAGAGCAAATACATATCTTGTCATATGATCCACTAGGATGTGCATGTACTTTTTAGATGATTTATTCCCAGAAAATCCTCCAATTGTGTCAATTGACATGATTTCATATGGTTCTTTTGCGGGTCCAAGCTGTGACATTTGTCCTATTAATCTGCCTCTTCTTGATTTGTTTTCAATGCATGTCGAGCATGTTCTGCAAAATTTTCTTATTAATTTGTCCATATTCTTGAAATAATAATGAGGTCTTATTTTATTTAGCAAATGCTTAACACCAATATGTCCATAGAAGTCATGAACCTTTTTTATTAATTCATCGCCAAATCTTCTTGATACAAATATTCTTTCATTATTTCTCAAACCTTTGAATGCGATATCACCTTTTTTTACTACATTCTTAGAATTATTTAACTCTTCTTTGTTTAACTCCTGATCATTCATGATTTCTTCCAAAGATACTATATTTACTACTTTTAAGATGTCTTCTTCGTTTTCAAAGCTCTCTAATACTGGGTTTCTTGATAGAGAGTCAGCCTCTAAGTTTGTTTTTCCTGGAGAGTATATAATTTTAAAATTATATTGAGACAGATAGAATATCAGTTCTCCGAGAGGTTCATCAGTTCTTGCTTTTACTCGCAAAGTCTCCAAAGGCTTATGGTCAGTTATTACAGTAAATTGTCGACCTATTAACCAATGTTGCCAGTATTTTATGGCCTCTTTAATAGCTAGGCATTCTAGGTATATAGCCTTGTGCTTTTTTTGGGTGGGGTTCAATTTTTTTGAGAAGTAGGCTACTGGGTGGAGAACACCATTTGCCTGTGGTTGTTTAAGCACACCTCCAAGACCTTCAACACTGGCGTCGGTGTATATAAAAACCTCTTTGTCTTGGTCGTAAATTGAAAGTATTGGGCTTGAACACAAATATTCTTTTATTGAGTTAAATGCTTGCTCGCAACTCTCGCTCCACTCAAACTTGACATTTTTCCTTAATAAATTGTGTAAAGGCTCTAATGTTTTTATTGCATTTTCAATGTATTTATAATAAAAATTACACTTCCCTAAAAATTGTCTTATATTTTTCTTGTTTTTAGGCCTTTCAAAACATTTTATTGCTATAAGGTTGTCCTTATATGGTCTCACTTGACCTTTCTCAATGATATGGCCCAAATATTTTATTGAATTTTTGGCGAAATTACATTTTAAAAGTTTTAATTTGAAACCTTCTTTTTGGATCACATCTATTAATAAGTCGATATGCTTTAAATGTTCTTCAAAGGTGTTAGAGAATATCAATATGTCGTCAATATAATTTATGCAAAAATCACTTAGTTTGTTTCTTCTTATTATGTTTGCTAACACTCTCTGGAATATACTACTCGACACTTTGAGACCGAATGGCAAAGTAGTCCACTGCCAATGACCATTTTGGGTAACAAATCCCAATTTGTCTCTATCTTTACTTCTCACTGGGATTGACCAAAATGCAGAATTTATGTCTAAAGCTGAGAACCAAGTGCAACTACCCGCTTTCACCATTATGTCTTCAATCCTTGGGAAAGGATGACTTTCCGGAATAAGGATCCGGTTAAGTTCTCGGAAATCGACACACAAACGTGATCTTCTGCCTTCATCCTTCTTGAATGCCAATGTAACTGGGGCTGCAAAAGGTGAACTAGATTCTTCTATTAATCCAGCTTCAAGAAGTTTTGATATTTGGTAGTCAATTTCTTTTTGATCTGGTAAAGAGCATCGATATGGTTTCTTTGACACATATTTATATTCCATTAATTTTATTTGAGCTTCCACATTTTGGACTCTTCCAACGTCATATTTATCCTTAGCAAAACCTTTTTCTTTTTTTAATAATAAGTTTTTTATATCATTTCTTTTTTTATCGTCTAAATGACTTAAGTAATGTTCATATTCATTAATGTTTATATATTCATTTAAATTTATCTGTTTTATTTTATTATTTTCTATTAATTCAATATTATCTATTTTTAATTCTTTTTCAATTATTTTTGTATTATCATTTGTTTTTTGGAATGTGTCTATCTCTTCTAATTTATTATTCATTTCTTTTAATTTAAAATTATCTTTTTTTATTTCTTTTACATTTTTACTGTTAATCTTTTGAAATATTTTTAATTCTTCATTCTGAATCAGTTTAAATTTTTTTATTGCATCTAAGCCAAGTAACATGTCGTATGAAAAGTTATTATTTTTTACGACATATATATCTATGAAATCAGATATTTTATTTATTTTAAGTAGCAAGTGGGCCCGGCCTTCTACAAAATTCACACCATTTATTGTTTTAAATATTGTTTTATCTTTTTTTATTTTTTTTTAGTTCTTGTATTATTTCATAATTTATTAATGACACATTAGAACCTGTGTCATAAACAGCTTCAATATTCCTAGATTCATCAACTAGTACATTTAATGTTAACAATGGTGTGATTTTACCGGGGCCGTCTAGTTTTTTTGGTTCTTAAACCCCTCAATATTTTCATTTAAATTTATTTCATATTTTTCTTTATATCTTTCTCCATTACGACATATAGCAGTAGGATGGTATCTGTTTGGCCATCCTAATTTTTCACATTTGTAACATGGTGTCTTTATAACATATCTGTCATTAGGCTTTTTTTATTTCTTTTCTATCTTTTTTTAAATATTCTAAATCATATTTTCTAAGAATATTAATCAATTGGTCTGTGTTTTTTATTTCTTCTTTATCAAGAATATCTTGTATATTTTGAGGTAAACCTATAACAATGTGATTTATTTTTGACACTTCTGAGATCGAAGGTTCAGCATCTAGTAAGAGACTTTCTTTTTTTAAACTGTAATCAATTATTGAACCATCTATATACTTAAATTTGTAAGCATATCTAACTTCAGCCCAACCTCTTTTTGCATAAATCAATAAAAAAGATTTTGTCCATTTTGACCAATCGTTATCAGATATCTTTTTCAAGTTACTTCTATACCATTCTTTTGAATTGCCCTCTAAGAAGAATCTTATAATTTGTATCTTCATAATACTATCATATATTTTATGTCGTTCACATTCTATTTCAAAAAATTTTAACCATTCTGCTGCATTTTGTTGAATGCCATAAAATTTATTTAAGTTAAATTTTTTTCGATATCTAATAATATGTTTTCTTTTCTTTTAATTTCTAAGTCCAGGTTATTGAGAGTATCAGTTTTATCCTCATCGATTCTGGATCTTATTGAAGAATCTAGACTTCCTTCAGTTGATTCTTCCAAAAAAAAATCTTTAAATATAAAATTATTGTCTTCATCTATATATAGTTTCTTAATCTCATCTGATAAAGTTATATTAACATTTCTGAAATGTCCCTCTTTGGACATGCTTTTAAACGCTGACTTGATTAAAGTAATTTGGCTTAGTTCTTTGTGTGATTTCTCACCTTGATGTTCTTCAGGAAATGCATAGACTAGATTATCCGATATTAATTTTATGCTTTTGATCGAATTCACCAAGGAACCTTCAATCTCTTCTTTTTTTAGATGTATCCTTACTTTAGTCGGCATCTTTTGGTGGTAGGAGAAAAATCGATTTGTAAGTTTCTTCTTAGGTAAATGAAAATCGAATTCTGAAATTGAATTTAGATTTAATAGGTTATGATACATTGTACATTAATATATTACAAATTATATACAAATTATATACAAATTAAATACAGATCAAATATTTGAACAATACCTGAAATTGAATTTAGAATCGATTTTTCAGGTCCTTTATTATTTCTTATTAATAATTATAATTTTTGATTTATTAAGTTACACGTCAGCTGAGATTGATGTCAAGTCATTGGGACTGGTTGGCTGGCTGGCTGGCTTGAGTTTGACGCGCAGTTTTCAAACTTAAAAACATATGAAATATATTTAATTACGGTTAGTTTACCATAATAAACGTTTTGTCGTTGCCGTTTCTCGGGGTTCTGACGCCCAAAACCCCCGTGGCTACGCCCCTGTATCTAGTCAGGTTAAAAAAAAAAGATTTATGGTAGATCACAACAAGAAGTGTATTAAATACATAAATATAATAACTATCAGGATTCGAGCATCAACAAAAAAAGAATGCCACCTCGTTAACTTTATAGAAATTACCTTATAAATAGAAAATATTTTTAAATTCTAGACTTTTAATTTATGTTTGAGAGGTGGTGCAAAGGAATTTCCGTAATTGCAATCATGCAACTTGTTTATGTAGGTATTTATTAGTCATCAGACAACCGATCATGCGATATCAGGTGAACTTTCAAATAATTTGATTGATCAATTTATTTAAAATTTTAAATTCTTTTAACGGTGAGAGGTTTCCGTTTAAATATAAACGGGGACTTCATTATATCGGGTCATCAAGTTCACCCGATAAACAACAATGACGTCACTTATAAGAGTGACTCATCCGTCAGCGACGTCATCATTGCACAGTTAATGCATCGTTGCACACTTCACCATTGGAGAATCACCACGAGAAGACCTCATCAAGATGTATTCGTATAGTATGAATAAACAGCTAAATATATCAAGTTTGATTGCTCTGATTCATTCAATTCACTCATTGGCATGGTTAGAGTACGCGAGACTCCATTACATCATATCGCGCAAGGGGAAAAAAATAAATAATAAATCTTAGCCAAATTAGAATATCTACATAGCTCGTCATCTCTATTAACATGTCCATGAGGTGGAAAAATGAAAAAAGGGAAATTTACATAAGGCTTAGATTTTTTTGTATGTAAACAAAAGGATTCAAGACAAACGATGTTGTTTCATCAGGATGAAAAAAAATACTAAGATATCTAGTATTTCAGTAGATGATATTTCTACTATTAAATTTTCAGATATAGATATATAAGAATGGACAGCAGTAGTCTGTAATAAAAATGACCTTAACTCTCAGTATTATCATTTATGCATTCTTATCAATTCAAGTGTGATCCAAACAACACGACTGAAATTGGGTCGGAAGTAATTATTCAAAAACTAAAAGAATACAATATTGTAGACAACCAGGAGTTTAAATGTAAGTCGGTGCTACATCACATAAAATATTACTTTGTACGCTTGTAGGGATCCAGGTAAATCATATTCAATCATCATTTTTTTCCTGTATGTCTGAATTCCGATAGCCTCGATAACTCAAAAACGGAAAATTGTAGAAAGTTTTGGTCACTATTTTTCTATTATCAAAACTAAGAAATGGATAGATCTTGAGCTTTCTAGTTTCAGAACATAAAATTATAAAAAATCGACATAAAATCGAATTGTCGGAAATTTTGCTTACATGGTTTGGGCTAATTGGCTTAACCTATGTTCAGAGATTCAACTTTCTAACTCAAACCGTTCCCTGACAAAACCGCAAAAATTTGCGGAAAGCGTATCAAGTCTAGAAAAATGTTTTCGCTTTTTTCTTCAATTTATCTATAGAATGATTTATAGCTGAAGGAAATAAATAATATTTGAATTTTGATTTTCCTGTTTTTATCATATGAAAAATATATGATTCTAAGAAAAGCGTGATATTTAAAGATTCATCTAATTGTAGCAAACAAAAATAGATTTGATCGTGGGAGAAATTTTTCAGAAACCAAAATATTTTGAATAAATTTATCTATGTTTCAAGAAGAGACATGTCAAACCTCAAAATAGTTTAATCTATACATTTCTTCGTTTATTTGAAAAACAAACTAGATTTAGATCTTGATGTTCTGGTCCACCACAAAAACCTATAATTATATTGAAAAGTTGAAATATATATTATATCTTATAAAGTTTGAAAGTCTTAAATTCACTTGATAATTTTCACTTATGTTTTTAAATTTTTTCTCTTAATCCTGTTTTATAATGTATGAAACCTGGAAATACTTATTTTTAAGTATGATATTTCTTCTGTCTTTCTGGTAATAAATACTAGTATATCTTAAGATCGACAGGTTACGGTAAATAAAGTTTGCCTTGGTTCCAAAAAGTTTATACTTCTAAAATAGAACCTTAGATTTTTACATTTCTGCTTTCAGAACTTTAGGATGAAAAATGCAGAAAATTTGAAAAAAAATTTCTAAGAAAATGAAGCTCTTAAATTGTTAAAACATTAAGCTAAAATTCAGAAGAAATTTCTATAAAGTTTGAATTACTAACCTGCATCTTTGTGCTAAGTTTCAATTTCCTAAATTAAACTTTTCATTGATAAAAATTGCCCAATCACTATAAATTTTACGAATATCATACCGAACTTGAAAAAATTTCAACTTTTTTTTCCAATTTAATTTCATTTTGGTTTAATGGTTCCCAATAATTTTACTTGAAGTCGTATTGCCTAAATTACTGAAATGTAGTTTTTTTTTTTGCAAAAGATATTAATGAAGAGAAACGGTGCAATAACAAATCATTTTCTTTTAGCATGCTGCTACCCAAGATTAAGATTGTTAGCTTCATTGTAATAACTGATCTGGTCGCAATTACACTAAAGACTACTCGTTTGAAGTTTTTTAACACTCTACCTCATTTTTCTATGACCTAATTTATCTATTTAATCAATTTCTTTTTGTTTACCTATCAAATAGATTACAAACAAACAAATTATAAATTTAAATTAATGAATTCTAGTTAAGATTGAGAAAGAAGTTGTAAAATCTTATTTCATCAGCGAAAATACCATGATAATCTGTAGGTATGTATAAAAGAGGCCAAAAATGGAATAGATTCGATAATATACCAAAAACTCAAGAGAGTTAAGAAATTTCCTATTAATTTAATCGCAGATTTCTCAATTGCTCCAGTGTATCTAGGGTTTAGATACATCAAGGCATGAACACACAATTTAAGAATCATAATTTCAACAATGCATATCTTACTGAATAAGCTAAGTTTTGCTATGCCTTTGTGAATCATTAATAACTTGATGACACATTTAGTTCATTTATTTACTGAAGAAGATGCTCTGTTTCTTTTTATTCACAGTACAATCTCATATTGGATTAGTCATGAGGTAAATAAACAAATATGAAATATAGTATGTATCTATTTACATAGATCATAGATAAATGAGCTGACATTGCTTTCTTATTAAATCAGTTTTGTTTGTTATTTACTCTGTGTTTGTTCTTTATAATTATGCATTAGTTTAGGTAGTGCGCATCAAATTTAAATCTGTTGAGATTTCACCAATCACATGATTCTCAATCAATCAACACCCCTTCGCGATTAAATTAGACTAACCGGCATTCAAGAGCTCGTTTACCCCTAAGATTTTTAGAGACTAGAACTTTCTGTTCTGTATCCGACATTATTTTGACATATAACCTTTAATCTTTCAAGACCTGCTCCATCGTCGATACATTCCACTCTTACACAATCCCTGAAATTTATTTCCAATATTTTTCTTCTTTTCTAGATAAAAGGGTCATCCCGAAATTTAGAGTTTGCACCTTTTTGGAACATCTTCTTGAATTATTTCCATTTAATAAATGTTCATTTCGAAAATCTAAAGTACGAATAAGTTTCACTTATAATGCACAACAGAATAAAAGTATGTTAAATCTTTTGAAACACGGTGATTTATTTAATACACGTGAGTTTAAAGCGATATTTCAGTGGTGCTCTTTTGATTGCTAAACGTTTTCTTCAAGCCAATACGCAATGTTGTGATACTGACTAATGGTTTTGTCCGTCGTACTAAGCCTAGGAATAAGTTAAGCGAACGTATCCTTTTTTATTATAGTCTGAAATAAATATTCATGTGTAAAGTGTCTGATCGTGTGGGATATTTTACAGAGAACTGATTGGCCTGTATCTACAAATAGCTAACGTTAACAAATTGCTATATACTTAACAGGTGTGGCCTAATCCAAAATAATCATTCAACGAGGAATGGTGTAGTTTTAGAATTAGTTTTTTTCATCAGCTATTTTCGACAATTACTTATACTAATTCAAATTTTTTTTTAAATCTAAATACAAAAAGATCTTTAGACTTTAATACACATTCAAACACGGAAAAAACACTCAGTCTTTACTTTTCACATTTTAAAATAAAATGAATTAAAAAATTTATGAAAATTTTTACTATTCCTACATTCTATTTAAAATGTCATCGTGTTGAATTTACTATATCCCCACCCCCTTACAAGTTCAACAGTAAAATTGAACACTTATTAATTATTACTTAATATATAATTTTTAAAAATTCTAAATGCTATAGATTGAGCAACTGGTAGTCTATGTCAAAAAATAATAAATAATTAAGAAGTTAATAATTAAATATAATAATCATTGATTTTTATAATCATAAAAATTGTAATAAGTTAGTTCTTTCGCGACAATGCACACAAAAAGTTTTAGCCTCCTAACCACTCTTACATATGAACGGTGCTTTAGGTTATTTTTTTAACGTGACTGTACTTATCACAATATATATATATATCCTCTTTATGAATGGATTGTTTCCAACCGATTGATCTTATATCCCCTCCACTAAAAAGAATCACCCAAATATGGTTTTTTTTGTTTTGTTTTTTTGTCAAAACTAGGAGGTAAATAATTTCATTTTTTTTTTAAGTTACTCCGAATATATTATTCTAACAAATATTAGTTTTTCATCAAGATGGTGAAAGTCCTTCAATGAAAAAAAAATAAAATAATGATCATTTTACCACCCTTTCCCAATCTACCATATGTAAAAAATTTCATTTTTAATTGCAATTATTTCGTTTGGTGTGGTAAATTGTTTTCAAATTTTAAGTGTGTTTATTATGCTTTTAATGACTTATATTCCAAGTTTCGAAAACTTCTTGAATTTTTGCATTTGTGAAAGAACTACCTTATATTATATAATTGAAAATTGTCTACTTACTAAAAAGATAGTTGGTAGGAGATAGAGGACTTACCTGAAACAAAAGAAAAAACATGATTAGTTGTATTCTGAGGATTCAGTAGTATCTTCATCTGAGACCTATTTTAACGTAACCAAAATAATATTCGCCGAAGGTACCCATACTAGGCTACTTCCGTGAATTTTATATGTTTTTAAATCTAAAGGTTACCAAGAGGGGATATCAAGGTACAACTTGAAAATAAAATGAACAATTATTGGGATATATCAGTGGTTCTCAACCTGGGGCGCGACCCTGAACTGAGGGAAGAGGGTAACATACTTTCCTAAAGACCAAAATTGTCCTACTGAAAAAATCGCTCAAGTTAAGGGCGTAAAAATCTTGCTTCAATTTCGGATATTATTTTTTATTTTCTTTCATTTATTTAACAATGTGTAGTGGAGTGCCGATGGATCTAGTTGTGGCTTGGCGTTGATACTTCCGTAAGTATATGATGAAGGTTCGATAAAAAGGACCGAAAGATTATAAATAATTGTACATCTTTCTAAACACATTAAATTGGATTCTTTAATTCAAAAAAATCCGACCTAAAAAATCTTTCCAACCATTATTTGGTTTAGTTATTTATTTTGTGTACAATATTTACAAAAATTAATCGTTTATATATTTTGATAGTATTTTCTTAATACATTTTTTTCCAATATTATAAATAAGAATATTTTAATCATCATCAATTTATCGTATTATTATATATACAAATTACAATCTTCGGTATTTGAACCTGACTCTCACATGGCCGGCTTATTATTTTATTATTAATTTTTTTTTACTGTTGAGTGTATTAAAGAGGACTTGGGGCTAGAATGCGGATATCGTACTGAACCTTGAAAAAGATTCCACTTTTTTCTCCAATTTAATTTCAATTTGTGTTTTCCTATAATTTTACTTTAAGTCGTATTGCCTAAATTACTGAAGTGAAGTGTTTTTTATTTTTTTTTTTTTTTTATTTTTTTTTTTTGCAAAAGATGATAATGAAGATAAACGGTGTAATAAAAGTAAGGATTTATGTAAAAATTTAGACATTGCTTATTTGAACTATCTCCAACCTTGAGTCAAGTTCGAAAAGATTTCACCTTCAGAATATAGGATTGATTTGAGTTAGTATGAGGTTTGTTTATTATTCTAATCCGCCAAGTTCAAGATCAAATGAGAGCAGCTGTTGTTGTTTATAGAGGTAGAGGTGTTTTGGCAGGAATTAGCAAGCGAAGGGCAGAGAAGACTTGGCTGGTCTCGCCCATGGCCCATCGCCCTTCCGCGTCCGACACAATCATCTATTAATAGTCTTAGAAGGCGATGGCTGAACCTTGCCAGACACACCTTGCTTCCCTCCTCTCGTCTTCCTCTTAGCCGAATTTACAATGGAAATTTCCAGTACTTGAATTCATTTATTTATCTAACAAATCCATTCAGTCTAAACACACAGACATGGAGAATGACTTATCATATAGACTCAGCCAAAATAAACCAATCTTGAAACTTAATTTTTACTATTATTATTGAAATTTATAATGATTAATAATTTAAAGTAATTTTTTAATGTACTTTTACCGTCTTAGTGCGAATACTGGATTTTTTATTTATAAGCAAGAATGTAATTAAAAATTTGCCTGTTTCCAGTAATTTTATTTAATTAAGGAGGTTCTTTCGCGACAATTCACACAAAAAGTTTTAGCCTTGTAACCACTCTTATGAATATGAACTGTGCTAAAATTTTAGATTATGTTTTTTTAACGAGACTGTACTTTTTACACTATTATATTGTCTTTATGAATGGATCGTTTCCAAGCCATTGATATTATATCCCCTCCACTAAAAATAATCACCCAAAAATGTTTTTTTTTATTTTTTATCAAAACTACGAGGAAAATAGTTTCAATACTCCGAATATATTATTCTAACAAATATTAGTTTTTCATCAAGATGGTGAAAGTCCTTCAATGAAAAAAAATAAAATAATGATCATATCCCCACCCTTTCCCTATCTACCCTATGTTAAAAATGTCATTTTTAATTGCAATTATTTTATGTTTGGTGTTGTAAATCGTCTTCAAATTTTAACAGTGTGTTTATTATGCTTTTAATTACTTATATTCCAAGTTTCGAAGACTTTTTGAATTTTTGCATTTGTGAAAGAATTACCTTAAGTGATAATAGATCCAAATATTTTGAGGGTTTGGAGCACCATACTGGATACCAAATGTATATTTTTGACTCGACAAAATCATAATCCGAAAAAGTTCAGACATAATTATACAATTCAAGGTGTTTTGCATAACTTGATAGACGACAAAACTGAAAACCTAAGATAAGAAGCTTTCAAGTTTTAAAAACTCTATAAAATTGAATAATACAGTTTTTTGCGGGTAACTATTTTTAATGTGTTTTTTTATTCATAGCACCATAGTAGAATAAAAGGGTAAGAATGAAGTATACTTTCACAAAAAAATTGTTTTATTAAAATTTAAGTGGCTTATGATGTAATTGTAATTACAATAAGCCCTTCAATTGTAAAGATTTAGTTTTCTGAGTGTAGCAGAGTTGATTTATAAGGAGAAATCAAATGAATATTTTATTTTATGGAAAATTGTATTTCACCATGATATTGGCAAAAGGATCGCTAATCTAAATTTATTTATTTATTTTAATTTTATTCAATCAATTACTGTAAAAGTTGGTTTGGGGGTTAATTTAAGTGCTACTACCTTCTTATTTTAACTTTGCTGGTGAAATCGGACTTAATACAGAATGATAAAAATAAATAAATCTAAGATGTGAAAAATTTGGATTCATTGAAAAGACCACTCAGATAATGGCTTTTAAATATCTTCCTTGGAGGCTTTATGTTAAAAAGTTTCTATTTAAAATCGAATATGAAAAATCACCAAAATAGTCAGTTAATCCCTTTGACAATCAGGCACCTATCCAGAAAAATTTTCGGCGGATGGGGTGAAATTATTTTTGAAAAAGAAATATGATTTTATAAAAATATTTACTAAAATAAAAATATTCGAATAAAAGTTATTTATATACAAGATATTTTATATAGGATTTTTCTGGATTTACTTTCACATTTTTTGTCACCTAAGTAGATTATATTTGGGGATCCCAAACCTCTTCACCTGGGTACGTTCCTGCTGACCACACCTTGCGCGTTTTACAGATTTAACTATGATGTGAAGTTAGGTCATAGAGAACCAGTTTTGATAAACGAGAAAATTTTACTCTTTAAAGCAGACACGATACTGTACTCATGCAAAGATTACTGTCGGGCTGTCTTAGAATTGAATTAGCACTATTTTATTTGTATTTGTATTTATTTATTTTTTGCTCATTGTGATTAAACATGAAGAAAGATTATTTCCAACAATGATTTTGTTCTACCCTTGTACTATATATGTGGTCTGTCCTACTGACTGGATTCCGATATCACATATTAGTTCATAGAGTTCATTATTTAACAAATATAATTGTTTTTCTAATTCGGATGACTGATTAGGCACTCTCTAATTTCAGAATTTTTAGTTCGGAAAAGTAGAAAATGCTATTTTTTGAATGAATTCTATAGAGATTCTCATGATAAAGCCATAATCAAACATACAGATGTTTTTCAATTTCAAATGATTAAATTAATCGATTCATTTGTTAGGCAGGGCTATTCAGAAAAACAAACCCGTCTCCACATTTCGGACTTTCAACCAGGGACGTGCCAAATCGGGAAAAATACTGATTGGCGCCTTTATATGCGCAGCACCCAAATTACTGCGGCCATAACATTTTTCACGTATATTTGTACCAAAATTGGCCCATTTTTCATATTTATTTTTTTGGTCAGATATCATTAATTTTTGAAAAGTCTTATGCTTTAATTTTTCTAAATAATTAATTTTAAATATTTATATTAATTGATAGCGTTTTTCTTTAGGAGACGGACTGGTATAAATATGCAATTGGATGTTGATGAAGGCAGTCCACGGTGGTTGTAAAAAATAAGACTTACATGGTTTTATTATTTTGACATTTATTCGTTAAACCGACGTTTCGGAGATTTATTCTCTCCTTCTTCAGGGTAACAAAAAGTCAATGAAAGTAATTATGATTTGAACTACTTTCATTGACTTTTGTTACCCTGAAGAGGAGAGAATAAATCTCCAAACGTCGATTTAACGAATAAATGTAAAATAATAAAACGATTATAGTCTTATTTTTTACAACCACCGTGGACTGCCTTCATCAACATCCAATTGCATATTTATATTAATAATTATTAAATATTTCTCTTAAAATATCAGTTAAAAAATTCGAACGGTTTTTCTAAATTTCCCTCCTTCATTTCTGGCCCCGAAGAAGGGAAAGTTTCGGTTTTTCAATTTCCTCCTTTATTAATGTTCCAAGCTTTACCAGTATGCCAAATTTCAGCATTCTAGCTTGATTGTATTTTCACTATATGTTAATTAAGCCTAAAATAAATTTCACCCCTTCATTTTAGGTCCTGAAAAAGGGAATTCAATTTTTTCCTTTAATTGGATCCCAAACTCTACCAGTATGCCATATTTCAGCATACTAGGATTAGCGGAAGTACCCTAGATTTTTGATATGTGACTCAGTGAGTCAGTGTTAAAAATGGCACTTTTCAGACATTAATAACTCAATAACTATAATAGGTTTATTCATGAAATTTGGTATTCTAAGTGTTCCATTGAGCCTTATTAGACATGCAAAATTTCAAGTGTGTAGGTCTAATAGTTTTTTGGTTATGGGGGGTCGAATTTAGCCCGAAATGGTTCGTGTAAATATCCACATGACCGGTGTTCCGCCCGTTCTTTTCCAAACTTGGCTGCCACACTGCCGTGTGTCTAGATGGATAATTTATTAAATAAAATATTTCCAATAAACTGAATATAATGTAATATTTATTGAGGATAATAATGATCCTGCTAAATGTATAATTTTAATTATTTTTCTCTATAATCAGCATGCGATGATGATAAAAGCGCCCATTTATAATTATAAATAATTATTTTCAATAAATCATCAGCTCGCGTTCGCCTTAGTCTACAAGTACTGGCATGTTTCGCTGCAAGTTGGCACAGGTTGCAGTGGTCAAGAGTTATATAATGCTTATAAAAGCGCCCTTTCCTGTTTTTATTATTTGTCCCTAACCTTACAATTATTTATTTATTTCTTCAAGCCTATATGATTTGCGAAAATCAAAATAAAATTAACTTTATGTTTTATTAAATACATTAGATGTTTCTTAAAATGTTCAGTATTCTAAGGAAATTAAATCAATAAAAAATTAATAATTTTCTTTGAAAAGATTTTATTTTGCCGAGAGTACCAGCGTTGTTGATTCATAAAGAGAAATCAATGAGATTGTTCTCTGCTTAATGTAAATTAACATATATATATATATCGTCGCCTTAGAGTGTAAACCTGCAAAATTCAATTTTTATCATATATGACATATTAAGATCGTTCCAAAGAAAAAGATATGCAACATCGTCCAAGTAAAACTGTTATTTAAAATTACGATGGTCAGTTGTAGAAAAAAAATTTGAAAAATAGTTTCTTTCCATAACAACAATATTAAATTTTGTTTGTTTTTCTCTGCCCTGTAAAATTTCCTTGTTGAGAGTTGCAGGTTTACACTCTAAGGCGACGATATATATCTTACGATCGTAATTTTACAGGGCAGAGAAAAAACAAACAAAATTTAATTTTGTTGTTATGGAAAGAAACTATTTTTCACAATTTTTTTCTACAACTTAAGATCGTAATTTTAAATAGCAGTTTTACTTGGACGATGCTGCATCTCTTTTTTCTTTCGAACGGTATTAAATATCATATAAGATACAAAATGGATTTAGCAAGTTAACACTCTAAGGCGACGATATACTAAATATAAATATGGATGGATGGATGTAAGGCAGCCCAAGAATAATGAAAAAATAAAATTCCTAATAAAATAAATTCATTGGAAAGTCATTTTTATCCTCTTAAAAACCGACGTTTCGGAAGATCTTCCCTCCTTCTTCATAAATGACTTTATAATAAATTTATTTTTATTCGGAATTTTATTTTTGTTCTTAACCTTCACTATCATGATAGAGGTGGCATCTATTCAAGAATATAGAATTAATAATTAAATACAATCCGCCAAATAAGATCTATTGGCAACCGCTTAGGGCTATCGCCAACAGTGAAAAATAAACATTATTCTGGTGAAAATGTTGTCGTTCACCGATAGCGAGTCCTTTTCCCCACTAAGCTTTGATACCAAGATAGTCATTCATTTATTATTTATTTTTATCTATGTTATAATTGATTTTATAAATTCACTCTCTTGTTTTGATATTTCTTTTCAATTTCAAATAAAACGATAGTATTTGTGACCTTAATGGCTTAATGATTCAACAGGTTCTCTTGTCTCTTCTCAATTTGCTTTCTTTGTATGATTCTATTAAATCCACCCCTTCCCTCCCTAACCCACCTTCCATGGGATGGTTAACAAAATAAATAAACAGGATTAGCTTTGAGCAAAGATTCAGGGCGTATCTTTATGGTTTAACATAAAACTTAAATAAACATCTTGAGTTTCAACTGAAGGTGAGAAGAGTGGGAGGAGCAGAGGATTTCAATCTTTTTGTTCCCTTGCAGAGAACTTCTTCTGGCCTTCATATCTCTCTCTTTCATTTGATAATTCATTTTAGATAAATAAATACGATCAAATCGTATATGAATTCCTAATCGAAAAATTTAAAAATGAAACAATTCTTTTAGTCAGATCTGGTACTAGATTTGTTTTGAGGTGGGGGGGGGGATTAATTCAAACCCTTCCCAATCCAATCACTATTCACTATCAAAGAATATTCAAACACTTATATTTTATATATACTTGTTAAATTGAAAGAAAACTTCAAAACTTTGTATGCTTTGTGCAAATTTTACTAAATTTGTAATTTTTACTTTACCATATAGATGAGAATGGTCAAGTTTTGTAATCAAGAACTAAAAAAGTGTTTGTTTTTTTTGATTTTTTCGAAATATCTCAAAAACTGAGTGGATATTGATGAGGCAGTCCAAAAAAAGAAGATAATTAATACTAACTTTTTATTTTTATTCATAAACCGACGTTTCGGAGGCTAATCCTCCTTCTTCAGGATTTTGAAAAGTCAGTGAAGGAAATCCAATGAGACATTCTTCTCTGTCTCCTCTTTCCGTGGCAGTAACAATAATATATTGTATTTCATTCTCAGTAGAATTATAATGTAGTAATATTATGTAGAATTATAATGTAGTAATATTCTGCTGAGAACGAAATATAATATATTATTGTTACTGCCACTGAAAGAGGAGGCAGAGAGGAATGTCGCATTGGATTTCCTTCAATGACTTTTCAAAACCCTGAAAGAAGGGAATAGCCTCGAAACGTCGGTTTATGAATAAAAATAAAAAGATAGTATAAATTATCTTCTTTTTGAACTTCCTCATCAATATCCACTCAACTTCACTTATCAGTCCGTCTCCAAAAATTACTCCAATCTTATCTCAAAAACTGCCGTTAAAAATAATTGAGCGAAGCCATGGCGTTTTGGTACAATATAGCCCTAATGCGGGGGAAAATGTATTTTCCGAGATATTAATTATTTTGTTAAAATGTCTGTTAACTAGTACTTTACCAAATTTGGGGTCAGCTGTATGGTAAAGTTATGTGTCTCGCTATATCACCTTATTTTGTCAACAAATAGTTTGAGTTTGCCCTTCTTCAGCAACTAGAATGAAGGGGTGAAATTTATAAGCTAAATTAGCATATAGTGAAAATTCAACGACTTGCTAAAATTTAGTATAATGGAATAGCTTGAAACACTTATAAGGAGAAAAAATTGAAAAAACAGAAGCTTTCCCATCATCAGCCCTTAATATAAAGTGGGGAAACTTGCAGGCAAAATTCTCATAAATCTTACAAAAAGAAGTGAAATCCCAGCAAAAACAGTTCTGTAAAAAAAAGGCCATGTTCTAGTAATAAAAACCATTTACCAGAAAATGAAGTGAGATCTGATATGGCGCCAAGTTTAACATCACCAATTTAGTAAATGAGTTGAGAATATTATAGTAATTGCAATTAAAACACATTTTCACATACTTAGTTGAAATAATTTCCCTGAAATTTGGCATTTACACATTGTAATGTATGACGAATTAAGTTACCATATCATGAGATCATAAGTAGGGAGATTGGAGTGGGGAGAGATCCTAAAAATCAAAATCAATATTATAAAATAATGCGTAAATGCCAAGTTTCAGGAAAATGATTTCAATTAAAAATGAGAAATGAATAAATATAGAGACATGTAAAATAAAAAACATGCGTTTTTATTGAACTTACTATATTCTCGGGGAATCGGATTAGCCGAGAGCTTAAAGACACTAGCCTTCTAAGCAGGAGTCCGGGTTCGAGTCCGAGTCCCTGCATTGATATTTGACCGTGCTATAATCTGATTCCTAGTCACCAATCCGTCTGGCAAGCGTGGTGACTGTTATGCAACCCCTTACCATTTGATGGAAGAGGCCTATATTCAGCAGTGGATTGTCGATATCGACAGGCTGATGATGATGATGATGATGACTATATTCTCGAGTCATTTACTAAATTGGTGATGTTGAACTTGGGGGCTAGATCTCACTACTTTTTCTGGCAATCAGTTTTTTTATTACATGAACTTGGCTTTTTTACATAATTGTTTAGGATTAATCTCTTCAGAACCGGCGTGCAGAAAAGTAATTCATTTATTTTCCAAGATAGTCAATCTGACATACCTATACCTAAAATATAAAAAAAGAGATCGGATTCCATCTGAAATATAATAAAAATAATCCGTAACAACTATAATTTATGTTAGTAGAAAACACTTAATCCTATTTTTTTGACAAATTTTAAGTCTGCTACCATCGGCACTTTGAACTTCTTATTTTCAACCGAATGTTTTCTACATTTGATTCAATCACGAATCAACTGTAGGAATTTTTGTCAAATATTGAGTGAAAATAATATTTGAACTTATATATTTCTAACTTGAAATAATGATCATAAATAAATTTTTATAATTTTCTAACTAATATAACAAAGAATAATTGACATATTAATGAGAATTGTTTTGACCGCGCTTATTTGAAAAATATATTTTATCACGAGACTCGTAATCCGCAGTAGTCTCGTGATAAAATATATTTTTCAAATAAGCGCGGTCAAAACAATTCTCATTAATATGTCAATTATTCTTTGTTATATTAGTTGGAAAAATTATAAAAATTTTCTTATTTTCAATTTCTTCCTGTTTTCTTGCATTTCTGAAACTAGAAAGTCCAAGATCTAATCGGTACTTTTTGGAAAAACAAAAAACTTGGCTCCATAATGAACTTTCTACGCTTATATCTATCTATCCTGAGTCTAAAATTCCGTTTAGTTGTTTTAATAGTATCTGTGATAACTATTTATATAATCAGAGGAGGGATAAAGATGAGATTAAATTAAAAATAAATAAATAAATGATTTATGAATAATTTTGACATATTTTCTATTTAAAATGAAAATTTCAATTTTTACATATAATTTATTAAATTAATTTCAATTTGTCATTTCTTCATAAATATTTAGTAATAGAGAGAAAAAAAATGATAATTTATTACTATTAGTTATCCTTGATATTGAAAGGGGTTTGTATAAAATATGAGAAGGATTAAGCAAAGAATTTAAATGGAAATTGAAAAAGAATGAAATGCAAGAAGTAGATTACCGCGAATTCTTTAGATACTTGGTGTGTTTATTTATTGCCCGGTATTCCTAATAAGGGATACAATGGCATCCCCAAGCCTCCCACATCCTGAATCAAAGGATTTTGCTAATACCTAACTTCACCTAGTCAGTGATTAATAAAAGCTTTTCGTATTGCATCATATTATTATAGATACAATATAATGGTTTGAAATTGATTCATTAAACAAAATAAAGTTTTTTTTTTGTTTGATTTTCATTGATGTAAATAAGTATTATTTTATCTTTGGTAGTTGTTTTCTCATCGATATTTTTTTAATCCAAGAATAAAATTCCGTTGATTACAAGAAATAAATGCAATTATTTTATAGAAATAATCAGAAATTCATTTAATAAGATATTAATCGTTTCGGATATAGTTTTTCCTTTATTAAAGAACTAAGTGTGAGAAAATATAAACATTTTGTAAGCAGAAATCAATGAGGTTGTCCTTTGCTTGATGGAAATACATTGATATTATTTATAATATAATTAATTATATATGTAAGTATAAATATGTAATTACATATTTAATTTATTTGTTAAGGACTATAGTTTTAAATATTTGGTCTTCATCATCAGTCTTTGTAATTAAAAAAATTCGGTGACCGTTAGATACCATGTTAGTACTTTTGGCATCGGGAAAGCTTAAATAATGAGAAATGAAAACCTCGAACTCCGCTAGAATCACGAAAAATAAGTTCATTCTAAAAAATATTGATTAATTTTCAAAAAGCAGTCTATCTGATCTTTCCTTGATCTAGTTTTTATTATTTATATATTTCAATCATTTAAATTTGTTTCGGTCTTTTTGTCTAAATTATTAATGAAATTTAATTTTTAATAAAGAGAAAAATCATATTATTCCTGGATCACCGATATTTGATCACTCCTTCTCATTAGTATTAATAAATTATCAAAGTATAATGAGTCAAAAAATAATTAATTTTCTTGTTATATAATCATTATTTAGCGTTAGCATTGATTTTCTTTTAAGCAATATGCTGAGATTCCCCTGTGGATCGGGGCTAGAATTGGTTCACAATGTCCCCTGCTTGTCGTAAGAGGCGACTAAAAGGGGTTGAGTGTGGATTTTGTTTCCTCACCTCGTAAAAAACACAGTTACAAACAAGATCCTAGAATATTCGGGCGGACATCACGGAAACAGCTTAAAAATTGGCTCATTGAATACGCTGTGTCTATACAGCAAATTATTACTTTAGGAGTATATTATTTAGAAATAATCGTAATTCAGAAGAGAAGAAGGGATGATGTGGAAGGTGATCTTATTATTATATCTCCTAGTAATTTACTCATTATTAAGAAATTGGAGAGCAGTTACACGGAATTTAATTGTTTGGTGTGAATCACTTGGAAAGCCAAGGCTTCTATAGCAAAGATGAAAATTTGATTATACTATAATATCCTGCACAATTGGTGACTTTAATTTTTGTCAGCAAGAAAAATTTATTATTATTACTGCATTTAAATTTTTCCAGCATCAAAATACTTATATAGTATTTTGAGTGGTTTGCAGTTTAATATGCTTTCTTAGAGCCAGAAACTACATTGAAATTATGATCTATCAATCTGAGTAATTCAAAATAACATTGGTAGTATGTAATTAATGAATATATCTGTTTAATCTTTGAAGTGGAGCATTCTCGATAAAATCCACTTTAAAACCAGTTTGTTCAAACAAGAGTCTATGTACAATTGATCAATTAATAATAGATAAAAATTCAAGAAAAAATTATTGATTATATATATTATATCTTCTAGTAGTTTACTCATTATTAAGTAGTGAGATCATACTAGAAAATTTTTCAAAATGATTTGATTACTTTATATCCTATAATATTTGCTTCATTTATTTTTAATAGAAATCATTCTCAGTTGATATAATGAAATGTTTCTTAAGGTAGTTGTTTCACCATATGGGTTTTTCTTAGGAAATTTATGAACAATATAGTTTCGGAGATATCAAATTCCAAAGAGAGAGTTTTTCAGACTCTTATACATTGCACTATTCGGGATATCGAAAAGTTTACATACATATTTAATTATAATTAAGAAACTCTTCTTACCATTGCTATAAAAAACTTATCCAACATTAAACAATAACTAATACATTTTTTAAGAAAATTTTAATTCGTAGTTACAACACAGTTTCTGAGATACTAATGAGTAAATAATTAAAAACAAGCTGACAACAACGCATGTATTTAACCTAAAAAGCGGGTTAACTTTAGAAATTTTTTTGACGTTTTTTCGTTTCAGCCATTGTCGCAACAGCTTTCCCTCGCTTTTGTTTTATAAATCTAGCCAGATTTGTCAAACGAGCACGGGATTGGCTAGAAGTGGTACATAAACCGCAAAAAGTTTTGGCCCTATGAATTATAAATCCTTATATTCTGTTCTATATACTCTAGCATTAACTTTTTGCTAGTATTGTCGCGAAACAACTACCTTAAATGAAATAAAAAATACCTATTTAAAATTTCTAGAAAAAATTAAAATAACTGAAAAGGAATAAATAATCAAATGACTTAACAAAACTTTATTTATTGGGTACATGCTTTGACTTGGACTAAATTATTACATAGACTTCAAAAATGGGGATCTCATAGCTTGATGAATCTCCAAAGGATCGTGGATGCAATTCAGTGGCGAGCTATTATTCTAAAAGAAGATCCAGCATTAGCTAGCACTCTCGATTTCCTGGCCTATTATAGAACCGTCACCGCCCTTGCCCTTTTTTAAAGATACTACGAGTAACATGGCGATTGAAGAGATACAATCAACAATCCCTCCTAAAGCCTCAATTCTGCAAAATACACGATTTTTAACAAACTTTAGCTGTTAAATTAGTATTAGATACTAACAGATCAAATGAAGTCTCCAATTTGTTTATCCCTAAGACTTCTGAAAACTGAAAATGCATTGGTCCTTCCGTCTTTCCGGCGATATATAACCTTCAATCTTTCAAGACTTCCTTTCAATCCTTTAAATTTCTCCTCCTAATTCTTTTCATTATGCAGACTTCAGAGGTTGCACTTTTTTAGTCCGACGTCCTCTTGTATCGGTATTATTATAACAAACAATTGTCTAGGAACCTGAAGAATATTTTACTGGGGTCAAATATATAAAAGTTTAAGTCATTGACATGATTAAATGTCTAAAAGTCCAAAAAAAGAACGCTGGAATTTACCCAGGAGGAAGGAGGTTCATTTAAAAGTCTGTGTTTTTTATTAGTTCAAAAAATTAAAAGAAGAAGTGAAAGAAGTAGCTCAAAAAATATAAATAATTATTAAATTGTCCCCTTCAATTTATAAAAGTTCTGCTACTCTCGGCAAAAAGAAACTTCCAATTATTAAACATTCAAATTTCAAACTTTTAGAAGAATTCTTTTTGAGGAGGGAGAGGGAAAATCAAAATTTATGAAAAATTAAATTATTTATTAATAGATTAGAATATTTTATCTAAAATTTTAGATAAAATATTCTAATTTTCCTTTTAAAAAAGAAATACGGTAGAGCCCAACCTAACCAAATGTCCATTTAAATTCCCGAGGTCAAGACAGTGAAATAAAAATAAATAAATATATAAATAAGAAATACGAAATAATAAGAAGAAATATAGTGTAAGCGAAATTAAGTTTCAGTGTTTTTAGTTAAATAGATTTCTCTATATGCAAATGAATATAAGGTCGTAATCTTAAGATTTCTAAATGGCTAATTTCTAAGAAAATTTATTATATTGATCAATTAAACAAGATATAAATGACAGATAAAATATTTATATTATGTGTGCCATGCATTGAGTGAGTAGGAGCAATAAGTTGTTGAATCCATAGCGAACTTCTGCCTCCCAACTGTGGGGCCAAAATCTTTTCCTTGAGCAAATGTCAATGGCCAGGATGCCAGCCTGAAGTGAAGTCATTGAGTTGGACTCTTCGTCTTGGTCGCCTGGAGCCTTCATTTTCTCTACTTCTGACTCATCTGGCTTACAGCACAGTGCAGCATTCTTTCCAGATTCCTTTAGTGTTGATTGCAATCCCCTTCAGCAATAATGCACACTTTATGATTATTACCGATTCGTCACAGAAACAGGAGCTGGGTCTAATTGATGCAATCCGACATGTCATTAACAAATTAAGTTTCTTAATAATTAACATAAAGATGATAGAATTATAGTCCATTACAAGTGTGATAAATTGAAGACTCGGTTAATTTATTAACTGTGTACTACACTGAATACAGTTTACTTTCTCTCAAAATTACTATAATTTATGTTTGGTTTGGTAAGATTTGACATCTTAAAACTTTGACATGTTGAAAGTATCTGTATTCCCAGAATAATCAAACTCTAAAACAATGCATACTGTTGGCGTACTTACATTTTATAAGAGTGAATCTATGTCTACTGTGTAGCTAGTCTTCGCAACTCGCAAAATGAATGACCGCTAATGTAAACCGAATGTGCATCCAAATGGGACTTAATGCTTAAATGAAGGTAAAGCCTTATTTGAAACGATAGTCTCAAACTAATAGTTTATATTTAAATAAATAAATAAATAAATCTTTATTACTCGACCAGCTTAGAGACACAAGTCCTCGGTGGCTAAGTCAAAAATATCAATACAAATTAACTAAAGATATTAATAAACATCAATACAAATCAATTACAAGAAATTAACAATTAACAAGAAAGAAAAAAATAGAAATGTATGCTCATAAACAAATAACATGATCGTAGATTCTCATAAAATGACAAAAAGTAATTTAAATAAATCCGCGCAAAAACCCAAAATTTCGTTAAGCTCTAATTTCCTTTAGACCCTCTTAATTAGTGCTCGTCGAAAAATTTTTAAATTGAAAACAGAAAATAATTGCCACAACATGAAAGTCACACCTTTTTCCGAGTAGAAGCAGCTAGCTACTTTTGATTGCAAGGGTCTATTATAAATTGAGTAGCTCAATAGTCATTATGATCAAGTCCAATTTTTGGAGATTTCAAAATTTTCGTAAATTGTATGCAAATAAATTAGATATAGGAATTTTTTTTTACTCCTCATTTTATTTCTTCTGAATTTATTTTATATAATATTAGAATTTAATTAACATCATTTTTTTAATTTTTTTTTTTTTTTTTTAATGCAATCGAATGCAAGAAGGGGTGCACCAGTAAAGATGCAGCTCCTATGGATCTCGAAAGACCCTTGCATTACCGAAGAGAAGGGAAAGTTGATTAGGTGGGAGGGTGTAGATGTAGGGTGTCTATGCATTCCGGTTTTGAAGGTTTGAAGATTATAGGTGCTGGGAAAGATGGAGGCTGGGAGAGAGTTCCAGTTCCTTGAAGTCATGGGGATATATGTATTGGCGAATGAAGTGGTCCGGCACTTTTCTAATTTGACCGCGAAAGAGTGTTGGGAGTCAGCAAAACGCGTGCTACGTACAAAGCATGCTTTGGGGGGGGGGATTATTGATTTTATCTCATCAGAGCACCTGCCGTGATAGTATCTATAGAATAGGCAAAGGGCAGAGACATTTCTTCGATGAGCTAGCGAGTCGAGGGAGTCGGTGAGGGTAGAATCGTCAATTAGCCTGACGGCTCGTTTCTGAATTGCTTCCAGGGTACCAAGAGAATATTTAGAGGCTCCTCTCCATAGATGAGAGCCATATTCGAGACAGGGGCGGATTTGGGACTTGTAGATGGTGAGAAGATGTGGGGGCTTGTAAAATCCCTTGGAAATGAATAAGTAGCCAATCTTCCTTGCTGCAGATTTCGCCACAGAGGAGATGTGTTCATTCCAAGACAGGCCAGATGCCACAGAGAATTGTTATTTAGTCACTTAATTGTATTGGCATCTGACTCATTTATAGATTTTGCACCTTCAAAGTACCACAGAGGATTTTACACTTCCTAATATCTTTATTAAAAATATATATTTTCACTCTTAGATAGAGGTAATTATTCTAATTAATCCGTTTTTTATAATCTTAGTTCATTTATATATATTTAGATATTAAAGGGTTTGTTTAAAAAACAATACGCAATAACATGCAATATTTAAACGAATTTATAGGAATTTCCGACTATATTGTACTCCAATAACTGTGTTATTGTAAATCTGAAAAGAAGATATTTGGCTATAATTAAAACAGATATTAATTCATTTTTACAAAATTGTACTTGTACCACCTTTAAAAAATGACTCATATTATTATTACTTTCACTAATTTATTTATCATTACATTTATTATTCTTAAAATCGTTTTATTAATCCAACCCTAATGTCATATTCATAATTTAGAATCCCAATGTACCAATATAATTTGTACCCAAGGTTTCAAATTCTATAAATAAAATTCAATCATAGTAATAAATTAAAAAAATAATACATCAATCACCTGTTTTAATTAAAGATGATTTATCACTAAAAGAATTTCTTATTAAAAATTGAGCTATTGCGTTAAACTAATGTGAGTTTTTCTACTCAAGCACAGGGGTATCAAAATTTAAATCAAAATTAGAATAATCACAATAATAAAGTAAGCTCAAACTAAATGTCTCTTCAAAGTTTCTGATCATCAGCAGGGTCATTTGGGCTGAGCTTAAGCTTTAAAATAAATGTCTTCTTCTCAAACTTACAATTGTAATTAGTTTGACTTGGTGAAATATAGCCTTGCTCTTTGTAATAGGATCTCTCTAATTTGCATATGAATGCTTTAAGAGCTACTGTCGTTTGGCCTCTTCGATGGAGTTTAAGGTCATAAAGAGAAACGGAGTCGTGATTTGTCAATAAATGACTGCACGAATCCTGATTATTTCGGAGATTATCTTCTCTCGATGTTCAGAGGTCCATTAGACAAATGAACTGCGTCCAATGGAAGAGTGCGCCTTCACGCCAGCCCTTAATGATCGTTCCTTAGCCACTGGCAAACTTAGATCAAATCGACCAAGGGACTACCATTCACTAATTTGCTTTCGATAAGCAGGCGTGAATAAATTATATAACTTGGTGTGCATTTCACAAGACTTATACTCATCTCTTTTTGTCGCATCTTAAATAAAGAATTTAATAAAATAATAAAACTTTCTAAAATTATTCTGTAAAAAAAGTGGGCTCTGCATTTTTAAATATAACTGCATCTTTAGGGTAAAATGAGACTCTATTAGGATATGTTTATTTGTTTGCCAATATGTCTGTCATATCACCATAGCTCATAAACTAAAGAAAATACAAACTTTAAATTTACAAGTTATACTTATATGTATCGAATTTTCTTGAAACCAAAAAACTATATTAATCGAAGAATATTTTGCAAAGGGTTTAATTTTTCGTGAAGTAAAACTTAAATTTTATCATGGATTATGCGGTATTTCATAAAGATCTCATTAAGTAGAATTGACCTCATTTTTTTCATTCATTCATTTTAAAATGGTGATGTAGGAAGGCATTAAATGATCTATTTTTACACCATTTTCTAATGTTATGTATAAATCATTGAACATAAACTAAAAATACGTCCATTTATCAACGAAAAATAAGAACGAATTTGGTATCTTAAGTATTTTGGAAGATACGTAACGCTCGGTCGCGAGTCTGACTCACATTTGGCCACTTTTAATTTATTTTTTCATCCTTCTATCTTCATGACATTTTCTTTGAATTCTCTATTATTAAAAGATTAATAAATTAATTAATATTAATAATCCAAAAAATGATATTTACCTATAAGCATATCAAGCAAAACGCACACTGTCTAATTAATTTCTTATAATTAATCATTTATAGAGAGACTTAAAAAAATTACTAAAGTAAATTTTTGATAACCCCCCCTAAAAAATGAAGTAAAGATAAAAATAGGTACACGTTCTAGAGTAAAAGATTGCTCTTGCAAATGCAGTCAATATCCAACATATCCTAAGGGCCGGTTGTATGTCGCAAAGTAAATGCTTTTTACCACTAACCAGGGGTAGCTGGTAAATGGAGGGGCTGAGATGGCACCGAAAGTTCTGTCATCTGATTGGCCATCCCAGCCCCTCCATTTGCCAGCTACCCTTGGTTAGTGGTAAGAGCTGTTACCTGCGACATACAACCGGCCTAAGTCATCATTATACATTTTAGCGGTAATCAAAACAATGACTAGTTTGAGACAACCACTTGACTACATTGGACTCTAACCCTTTTCTCTTCTCTAAAATTAATTTCATTATCATTTATCGTTTTAAAAGATGTAAACATATAAACATATTTTTGAATGAAATTACAGTTGTAGGTTTCAATTGACTTCAAAACGTAATTTTTATTACAATTCTTTACTCATATTTCCGACCCAATGTAATATTTCCTCTTTCTACAACAACGAGCTGCCAGATAGTAGGGCAAATTCCTCAATTTGAGATACAGAAGCTCATCTACAGTAGGTATGCCAAATAGGCTAAGGTCAGCTATTAATGCCAGAGGTACTCTTTATACGTTTTATCCGAATATATATACTTATATACCTGTATTTATACTTGTTTATACAAATAATTAATAATAATTTATAAATACAAATTTTATTTAATTGAATAATTGTCTCAAGATAGCAGTAGACTATCAAAGAAAAAGAGGCATATCTCTAAAGTGGAAGGCATTTATTTCAATTAGCAGGATCCATTTGTGCCTTTCTAAATTGTTTTTCAACATGAGTAGGTAATGAAGAATGGCACGAAAAGTGTAATTGAAATGTTAGTTGATTTTCAGCATGAATTATGATAACAGAGCAATTACATGAGCATGGGTTGTACAAATCCTTGTCTTTTTCTTGTGTCTTCTCTGAGCTACTCTCTCTTTCTGATCAGATGATGGGAATTAGAACAAGACTTCACATCATGAAACATACTCTTCCGAGAAGAGAACATGACTCATAAACAACATTGGTGAATTATATAATCTAAGATAAACTGTGAAAAATGAATGGCGAATTCTTTGAGGTATTCAGCGACATTTATTTTGATGAATAAGCCAAAACATACCCATTTTTGGCAAACAAACTTTTAGTTATATTTTTTAAAGATAACGATGAAAAACACACCCAAAAGATGAAGTATCTAATAAATCCTTGTATTAGAAAAATCACTGAGACTGTCCAATAATTAATCCGAGATGTTATACATAATTTTTCTTACATGTCCAGGAGGAATTGTATTCACCTCTGAAGACATATATTATTGACAGGACGGTAGTTCAAAAATTGTCGCGCTGGGTTTCTAAATAATAGGAACTGATGAAATTAAGTATTTATTTAATATTAATTATACTCTCTAAAGACTATTAATAATTTAACCAAAAAATCTTTTATAAGCACATTTTAATTAAAAAAATGTTATATTTTTTTTTTAGTTTCTTGAATTTTAAAAAATAATGGGATCAGCACTGTGGAGTAGAAAATTAAATTTATCTCATCTTTGTATTCATTTAATTAATTCAAACAGACGAATAACGTGTCTTGTTAATAAGAAGTATTTGATGGATTTACGAGTATTTCATTAAAATACACATCAAATTTTTTAAATTAAACATGCTTGTAAGAAATTAAACTAATAAATAATCTAGAAAATTACCCCTAAAGGACACTGCAGAAATCTTAAAGGGAAAGTTTGAGGTTGAAAAAAAAAATATAAAAATAATGAAAATAATATTACCCCATAGAAGCTGACTATTTAGTTCTATCCCTAAAGACGCTTTTGAGCAGACACTTTTCCTGGCGCTCACTCATTCAAGAATCAGCGGTGTCTCGGGTTGCATAAGTTACTGGGGTTCTTTTGAATTTCTAAAGCATTTGGCATTTAGCTGTATATTATGTTAATTAATAATGAAATATAGATCCATAAAGAGAAACAAAGAGGTTGTTCTGTGCTTGATGCAAAATAAAAACTTTTCAATGAAATATATGGACCATTTAATACAGGGGTGTCCAACCTTTTGGTTTACACGGGTCGAATTTGAAGTAAAAACGAATGCCTAGTGCCGCAGATAAAATATACTAATTCTAATGATATTTTTAATCAACAAAGATAGTTAATAATGTAGAATAAAGATATCCACCAAGACAAAGAAGCAAAAATATCTTTAAAATATTTAGGTATATTTAATAAAAAATGGAGTCAAATATGACAAAATTGTGATTATTTTTCAGGAAAACTTTATATATTTTTTCACATTCAAAATTTAAAATTGCTTTTATTTTTCGAAAATTTTTGGGGAGATTGTCCAATTTCTTCTTATTTTAGATTAAAAAAAATATATCCGATCAAATTGTATCAGATATGTTTACATTTCCAGTAATTTCATAAAAATCTCAATGTTTTAAGGAAGTTTATAATTTCATGTCGGACCACATTCATCGCAGTGCTGGGCCGCGGGTTGGACAGCCCTGATTTACTATAATATTAAAGGCCAATTGATTTTAAAGTAAATATTTTTGTTATCCAGTTCCTAAATAATAAAGGAAATAATAAGAAGAAAATGTAACCAAAGAGAAGTCCTGAAACACACCCAGCTTGAGATTATGGGATTGTATCTCTCATGCTTTGTAAAGGATTTGTGAAAACAAAATCAATGACCAAAATAATCACTCAATTCTACACGTTGTGCTAAACAAGTTTGTTTTGCATATTTATTTTTAGAAAATCCGGAAAGTAAATGGAAAATTCTTTAAACATGAAAATGATTAATGGTATATTATCTGTCTTCCGATTGCCTGAATCCCTACGATAATTTACGAACGGAAGCTCATAGAAGTTTCATTTTGGTGCTAAAATGTTTTGTATTCCCAATACGAAGAAAGAATTAGATTTTGGGTTTTCTATTTTGGATGAAAAAAACAAAATATCAAAAAAATCATAAATCTCTTGAATGGTTATAGCTATGAGCATAAATTTGATACAACGTTTTTATTAAAAAGTTCTATATTTCTGCCAAATTTAAACTTTCAAATCAAATTATTTGCTGATACAAATTGTCAAATAACCAATATTTGGATAGACATTCTACATTTT
The DNA here is from genome assembly GCA_024734495.1 of Forficula auricularia. Classification (NCBI taxonomy): domain Eukaryota; kingdom Metazoa; phylum Arthropoda; class Insecta; order Dermaptera; family Forficulidae; genus Forficula; species Forficula auricularia. The sequence goes on from JALMQS010000128.1 coordinate 18,006,695, forward strand.
TCCTTCAAATTTTATCTCAGATTGTTTTTAAAACATTTAATATAATAGAGAATAGACCTATAAAGAAGAAGCATAAAATGCCCAAATCATATAACCTTAATGAATTTTCTGAATGTAACGCGAGTTAAGAGTGTTTTCTTTTTTTTTTTTTTTTTTTATTTATAAACCGACCTCGTTGATTCCAGGAATAGACTCAGAAATGGACCAAAGCTGAGCCTCTTCAAACTCTATTTTTTTTAATTGTGACCGCAATTCTTCTTCCCTTGGCTCGAAAGGATAAAGAACATTGCCAACTATGAGTAAAAAAATTTCCCATGTAGTATTTTTTTGTTTTTTTATTTATCGAAGGGAAATTTATGTAAGAAATCCATTCAAAAAGATTATTATTCATTAAGCATCTCAGCATGCGATGAATATCAAATAAATATTATGAAAAGATTAAGAAAACCATTCCGACACTTGCATAATGAAAAAATATACTAATACATCTATTTTTTTTCTCCGTTGATAAAGTGATATGCAATGATGAATATAATTAGTAAGTTGATTCTTTATCCAACTACCATAAATAAAACGTTTGAATTATAATTTTTTTTTTTACATCAAATCAACTTTGGAAAAGATGAAAAAAATCTTCATAAATTAGATATAAAAATTGAAACAGGTTTAAAATATTAATTTTTTTTATCTTAAAGTGTGAAATTTATCAACGATTAACATTTAAGAAAATATGAAACAGGAATGTACTCTGTATTTATTTGTGAAAAGGATTCAAAATATTTTGTTTGAACAAAAAAATAATATTACCTATATCAAGAAAGAAATTAAATTTTTAAGATAAAAAAATATATGATTTTAGTAGAAATATCTTTACATTGCATATTAGAGGTTTTCATCATGTTAGTACTCAGGTTCAACTCACTGAGGGGATGAAGCTATCTGATATGCAATGACAAAATTTCTACTAAAATCTTAGATATTTTATCTTAAAATTTAAATTCTTTCTTGATATATTTGGTTTATACTGTGAGTTGAATTTTTGAAAAAATCCATCTTTTTCAAAAAAAGATAATCATATCTTCAGGTTAATCATATAACGATCGTTATAAATAAATAAAATTTATAATATAGATATAATGAACTGCTATATCTAAAGTGTATTAAGTCAAAAAACACTTTTTTCACAATTAACGATAAATGTATTCCCATATTCCTATTTAAGATATATTACAATATCTAAAGCACCAAAACTGGCTCAACTCAAAATATTGCGGTTTAAATGCACTGTGGCACATCTTCTTCCTACAAATTTTCAAATCTTAATAAAATTAATCACAAAAATAAAAGATTCAACAGCTTCATTACTGGAAATAAATAATTTGAAATAAAAATAAATATGTGTAGGAGTTATTCATTTTTTTTAAGTAGTAATTAATATTTTGCTTTCTTAAGTGTTTGTGTTTTAAAATTATTGGATAAAAAATACTTGGTAGGTTTCACATTAAGATATAAAAATAAAACGAATTCATATTTGGAGAGACTTTAAGAGTTTAAAGTCTCTCCAAAAATAAATTCGTTTTTACTTTTATATCTTAATGTGAAACCTACCAAGTATTTTTTTATCCAATAATTTTAAAAAATGTTTCATCAAATACCAACAGCAAATTCCTTAAAAACTATTGTTTGTGATTTGCTTTGAGAAATGTCGGAAACTGAGAAATGTACATTCGTTCATGTATGTTAATTCGGATTTCTGAACCCACGATAGCGTAAAAACGAAAGGGCGTAGAAAGTTCATTCAGGTCCCATAATAATATCTAATGTCAATCTGTCTAGATTCCCATAATCCATGATAATTCAAAAACGTAGTCATAATTTTTTTTTGTCCGTCCGGATTCCCCATTCTTATCATTAGTGAAGAACGCAGAATCATTCAGTTCGTTCTAGTCCCAAAAAATTTGTATTTTATTTGATCACACACGCAAATATATATAGAGAGAGATTTTCAATTTTTTAGATTTAAGGTTACCTGAAAATATTGAAAAAAAAATCAAATTCGAATTTTTTTACGAAAATAAAAAATTAAATCATTTTGATTTGGAAATTTGATTATCAAATTAAAGACGCCCAGCAGGCTTTAGGTTGCAAGCATACCGAGGAAATTTTATTAGAAAAAAAAATTATTAAGTTTATTAAAACAAATTTCGTATGAATTGATTTTCTAAATTTTACATAAATTAATGTATACATTGTATTTTAGCTTCGACTCCGGAGATTACTTCTCCACCATCGAGTGTCCTTGATCATCTTTAGTCCTTGTTTTTAATAAGAGGAAAAAACTAATTAAAGAAAAAACACTTCTTTTCCGATAATTATTCCAATACCATTTTCATTCTCCCTTCCTCAATCATCGTTCGCCTGATTTTCTAAATGAACACCCCATAATAAATATCAATTAAATCTTATTATTTGATTAAAAAATCTATCTAATAAAAAGAAATTCATTATATAAAATTATTTAATGAAAAAAATGTATTCGATAAATTGTTTTCTTTCCTTAAAAGCAAATTGAAAAGAATCTACCGAAATTTCGAAAAAATAATTCCCTTATTTGAAAATATTTTAGAAATAATTAATGATAAAAATATTTAAAAAATATTAAATACTCTGAAATGCAATTGTGGTAGAATGTCTGGAATAGAAGAAAGAAAAGAGTGCGAAATATAAGCTTGGGCTCTTTTATAACAATCCCGTATACATGTCGTCACAAATCCAGATTCATTGGAGATATTGAAACAAGTTCAGACACGAAATAAAGAATCTTCTATTAATTAAGTATAGTACGAGTTTTATCAATAGCGTCTACTCCTTAACACAAGCTAACTATTTTAATACTACTAATAAAATTCCATGCAGAGTCTATTATATAGAGTTGAAATATGTTAAAAAATTGCAAAGAAACTACCTCAAAAGTCAGAGTGGAGATGAACTATAATACAGAGTAAGTATGAACTTTAGAATGAATGGGTCCCTCAAAAGACGACTCTGAGATATACTATATATATACTATATATACTATATATATATTATATATATTTAGATATACTATATATATTTAGATGGAATTACGTGTCAAAGTAGAACATTCATTTTTATAGAGTAATTCTTTTTCTAACGTTTTCTCTTCAAATTTCTAAGTTGTGGAAAAGCTGCTTTTGGATAAATTATTGATTTTATTTAATCAAAATAAATATTATTAAAATTTGATAATAAAAAAGAGAATGGACGGAAATGCTTCTATGATGGATAGTGAAATCAAAAGAGTTTATTAGGGCAGAATTTCCTGTTAATTAAACCTCTCGTTTTTGAAATGCATCCAGAAAAGTGTGGGAATCCTTGTAAGAACTGCTCCATATATGAGACAAGAGACGAATACAAAGCTTTTAAAGTTTTTTTTTGTTTGCATCGGATACTAAATCCAATTGGCCAATAGAAACTATTGGGTATCATAGATTTATCATGGGTTAGTAGTGGTAGTGAGGAGCCGAGTTTTATCGGTCCAATTTTTATTCTGCCGCGAACAAGGCCTGTCGATATCAAGACAACGATGTAGAAGCTGTCGGTGCTCTAGCACAGTGGTTCTTAGCCTTTTTAAGACCGCGACCCAAATTTGAGAAAATCTTCATGTCGCGACCCCCCCCCCCTCCAAAAAAAAGACAAATTTTTAAAATTACTTTTTGTAGATCATACTTAAGCAATTTTCTTCAATTTTAAAATGATGACGTTTTTTTTAACTGATATGTTTTATATATTTTTTAAATTAAGATAAACAAGGTTACAAAATTGCTTAATAAACAAGAGTACTGTTTGATCAAAGGAAAATGTATAGTGAAAAAGTACTTGTTTTTCATATTTTCATTTTTAATTGTATTGAATAAATCAAAATATATTTTGAAACCTATTGAAAATAAATATTTGTTTAGCGACACTGCGCGATCCAAAATTGGGTCGCGACCCATAGGTTAAGAACCTCTGCTCTAGCACGCGTGGCCACCCGAATCCTTTAGCTTTTAAAGTTGAGTATTAGCAAGAATTTTAGTTTATAGTATATTATTCAGGCCTCAGTTAGTTTCACGGCATAAAATTTTTAAATATTTTCATACTGGGCCACGTCTTCACTTTCCCTATTTTATAGATACTCCATGCCAGGTGCTCTGATGAGTTAAAGTCAGTGATTCCCCCCAAAGCTTGCTTTTCGCGTAGCAAGTGATTCCTCGATTCCCAACATCCCTTCGCGTTTAAATTGGAAAAGTACCGGGCCACTTTATTCACCAATACGTTTGTCCCCATGACTTCGAGGCCCTTCTGGTATTTTCCAGAATCATGATCGGACCTGATTTGGATGATGAGTGATTACTAATTACTGATTGATAAGAAATTGAAATCGAATCATTTTGCAGTTTATAATTTTATCACAAGAATAGTTTTCTTATCATATAATATAAATATAGAAAAAAAATTTCCCTCTGGGAAGATAAATAAATAAATTATCCTATGACTATCATATGACTATAAGTCGAAAATTTCCAAACGAAAACATCCGGAATATTTTAAATTAAAAGAGGAAATTAATATAAAAATGGAAGTTAAAAAAAATCATCGATCTATTTTTATCATTTACTCTAGACAATGAAATAGTAAAGTTTCCCGTAGTGGGTGGAATCCCGCGCGCGGCCCACCACGTTATAATGAATCATTCGCACTTGATGCTCCCGGAAGTTTGGAATTAAGAACCGAGCTAGACAAGGAGACACCAGTCGACCGAGTGTCTGCACCACATCCTTCCTTCCTTCGTTAAAATAGGAAGGCCGAAAATCATTTTTCCGTTTAATTCGTGAATAATTTCTAAGAACGTTGGTGATTGCTGATAAATGTTGACAGCACAGTTGAGACATCCCAAAAGGAGAAGAGCTGACGTATAAACATTTTATGCCAGTTAGCAGAGTTGTGAAAATTGATGTGATATGATAAAATTTATTTCAAATGTTGTTTACTTGGCTTATAAACAATTATTGGGCCAACAGCCTTGTCATGTTGAATCTGAACATATTAGAACTCAGAAGTTAAGCAAGTGTCTCGCTAGAAATAGGTTTTTGGATGTATGACCCTCAAAGTGACTTTTGTTATACACTTTATCATATCTAGTATGGTGAAGAAGTATTGATATCAGAGATAAAAAATATTGTTTTTGCTTCGTTTTTTTTTTTTGAATATCTAAAAAACGGATAAAACACTTTTAATAAAAATATCATTAAAATCTCCGCATTAAAAATATGTCTCTCACATCATTTTACCATACACCTGACCTCTCCAACCTCTTTGACCATTTAGGAAGATGATTTTTTAATTGTTAATTCCATACTTCTAGGCTAACTGTGCAAAATTTGGTTTAAATAGCACAAAGGGTTTACATTTTTAAAATCCCACCTTACACCCAAATTTCAACTAATATCTAACCAGCTCTTAATCTCAATATACAATTTTCTTTTGATACCTTCATTGGCTTGTGAGCCAGAGTGTACATTAAATTTGTTACACACCCACCACTAACAGACATTTTAACAAAAAAAATTTTAAAACAAAAATTTGGCTATACTCTTATAAGGTTTTATTGTAGAGCGAAACGCCGTGAATTCCCTCAAATTTTTTTTCATTAAATAATTTTAGCAGTTTTTGAAATATTTCGAAAATACGAAGCAAATAAACTACTTTCGGTCATAATACTTCACCATACCACCTATGGTAAAGTAAATAAAGTAAAAAGAGAATACAGTTTTATTTGAATACAAGACATTCATTAAATAATAATAATCGTAAAGAACATTATCCAGATAACATACATAACAGATCGATGACAATTTCTTTCTTTTTTCAATCATCCGTTCAGATAAGGTGAAAACTTTTTTAATCATCATTCTCAATTTCTGAAGAAAACTTCTCAAGAAAATACCTAAAAACTTTTTTTAAACTTTTTTAATCATCATTCTTAATTTCTGAAGAAAATTTCTCAAGAAAATAGCCAAAAACTTTTTAAAACATCTTAAAACATCTTATAACATCTTAAAACATTTTATAACATCTTAAAAACATATTATAACATCTTAAAATATCTTTAAACATCATAACATCTTTTACATCTTATAAAAATCTTGGGACACTTTCATCATGATATTTCATCTATGGAAAAGAGGTATCAAGGAAAATGCAATCCTAGAATACTCGCCGATTATTCTTTGATCATCAAGAGGAATGTTCCACAGACGAAATGTAGCATCATTTCTTACTTTCTAGGTGACTCAGATTGTTTGAATATTGTGTAGTTAAGAATTTAGAAAGAATTAAAATGTTTGATATTATAAATGCCTGTCTTGGGAATGAAAAACCGATTTCATATTTGAATTAAGAGAAAAAATACTATCGAATCATATATTTTTTTTTCTGAGACAAAAAGAAATTCTTATTTGTTCCTCAGAGTTATTCTTTTTGACTTTAGAGAATCAGGAGTCGCAACCAAGTGGATAACGTGTAATTTCACCATGGAAGATTTTTCTATTAAATATTAAAAAATACTATTGTTGTCCTAATATTAATATGTACGATTAAAAGGTCCATCTAATGAATTGGCGGTTGTCTAAACGTAAGGGGTAATTTATTACGGTTTTGATTATGTTGTTGAATGGATTGAAATGGATCCTTGGCTAATGGAACAGTGCTACGCAACACAAATACAAATACATTTGCAAAGTCAAAGCGTGTGTGTGTCTTTATATTTTAAAAAGTTACAACAAGAATAAATTTAAATATAAAACTAAAGATTTGAGCATCTTTTTTTTGAAAATAGTTGGAATGTTTTTCAAAAAATCATCTCGGGTTAAAAACCAATATACCTATTAAAAAACAAAGAATTTACTTTTTAGGACAAATTCTAGAATTTTAGTAGAAATACTAGCTGCAAGGCCCGCCTTCGGCCGACCTCTTGCTAGCCAGGATGCTCACCCCCTGGACCCCCACCTCTCGAACCTAACCCCCCTCCCCCCACCGAAATCCACCCAGTAGCCCCACTCACTTCACCACCCCAACGTACAGACAAAACCTTAATTTTATATATATATAGATAATTTCATTTAAATTGGTAACCATGACGACAGTTTTTGTTGGGGGACGGACATAGGTACATACATAGATAGGTACATACAGAGGCAGACACAAATGCGCTTTAGTAGTATAGGATTTTTATATTATTGGATAAAAAATACTTGATAGGTTTCACATTAAGATATAAAAATAAAACGAATTTATTTTTGGAGAGACTTTAATCTCGATATATATATTTCGGGTGGCTAACCCATCTTCAGTTACTTTCTGTTGCTCCTAAAGATGGGTTAGGCACCCGAAATATATAGGATATATATATATATCGAGATTAAAGTCTCTATAAAATAAATTCCTTTTATTTTTAAATCTTAATGTGAAACCTACCAAGTATTTTTTATCCAAAAATTTAAAAATGTTTCACCAAGTACCAACACCAAATTTCTTAAAAACTATAGGATTTTTATATTGCGATATCAGAGGGGATTCATCCACTCAGGAGATGATGAATCCCTCTGATATCGCAATATAAAAATATTTCTACTAAAATTCTAGAATTTGTCCTAAAAATTAGATTCTTTCTCTTTTGATAATTTTTTTTTTTATAAATTTTATTAAACCAATTATTTTACATTAATTAATCTATACATTGTATTTTAGCATCGACTCCGGAGATTATTTCTCCACCATCGACTGTCCTTGATCATCTTTGTAGTCCTTGTTTTTAATAAGAGGAAAAAAATAATTAAATAAAAAACCTCTTTTCCGACAATTCCATTATTCCTATTCCTCGTCCCGTCCTTTTCTTTTTTAATAAAATTTAAATTTAAAAGATTGCAGTTTTCTTCATGCGACATTTTTATGTGACACTTCAAATCAAACTAGGCATCAGGGGCTATTTATAAATTACGTCCCACGAATTTCAAGACTTTAGACCCCCTGGATCACATTCTGTCATATTTTCATTGAGCCCCCCTGTATTGTGACGTCATACTACTCTGTAATTTAATAATTGTATACTTTTTTTATTTAAAGTAAACTCAACTAAAGGGATTTAATATAGTTTTATAGACGGCCCTTCATGCCACGGGCAAACACGCGTCGTGGGAAGGGTTCGGCGATGGCTTGCCTGTGGCGCGTGCTCATCCCTATATATTGGCCGGCGCGGCACGACCCGCAAAACAACAGGCCGTGGGAAGCCACCTTAAGACGTGCTTTTACAAGTTCGAGTATGCCATGACTAATGCGACGGCTTCTCTTGCCCGCACGAAGACAACCTGAGTAGAAATGACTCAGTTTCTCATCAGCCGCCAGGGCGGCTGTGTTTATTCTAAGAAAAACGAAGGTCTTCGAATTTTCTAGGGAGCATGGTAGAGCTGGTTGCCTAATTCATCGAGCTTAATTGGCTCCTTTGAACATTTTGAGATCTGGAACTCTTTATATTGCATATTTCTGCTTAATAATATCATACAAAATGTAAATATACTAATTCTCGAGTCAATTTAAAGAATTTAGAGTTCAATCAAAATATCGTCTTTTAAAAGAGGCCATTTATTGAGGCGTATTTCGAGTTTCAAAAAAGGATCTAACGATTTTTTTTGAAAATCACTGTGATTATCAATGTTTTTCAATGTGTATGAATTCATTTCGATTTAAATTAAGAGAGGCTGAGTTGAATAAGCTTCATAAACGTCTATAAGGCTTTTATATCTCAGTAATGAGATGTAAAATCAAAACTTAATATCAGTTAGAAGGAGTACAACAAGTTTTTATTAATACAAAATTTTACATTTACAGAGATTTGAACATTGGCAAAATTTTTACAAAAATTAGCTTACAAATAACATTAAGTATAACTACAAATATGAAAATACAAATGCAAAAATACAACTAGAAAGATACACATAGATGCGAAGTGCACGATGCCAATATATTCAAAAAGAAGAATGAATATAAAATAATAAATTTCAATTAAATATTTTTTTAATTGAGATTTAGCAGAGGAACATTGCTATTGCCCTTAGTGTTGAATTTTTTGACGACTCCACCAGATATCCATGTAGTGGTGGATTGCGGAAATTTGGGTTTATCTTGATTCTGAGATTACTGATTTCATTTATTTATTTTAAATATTATATCATTATGCTTTTTCATTTATAAATAATTTTAAAAACATGACAAATAGACAAACAAACATTTTCCTTTAACTTTGAATTTTTTGAGTTGGTGCCTATTCGGTTGCAGAACTTTAAAGAGTAAACTTTTAAATTATTTATCATTGCCTATATCTTTAAAGAATCGTTTCTATTTGTATAAATGAACTTGTATCCTTATGGATAGTCTAGCTAAAGTAAAGGTCTAGTGGTTGTTGAAACTACCCTTCAAAGTTAAAAAATATATCGAATTAATTTTATTTTTAAATGTGTATTAGATTTAAAATTACATCTTATATATACGACTCAAAATCTTTTCTTCATTGAAATAAATACCTTGCCGAATTTCTTTAAAATTGAAGTACCTACTTTGGTAATTAAGTTGTTCGCCAACAGCTCTTATTTAACTGTTTTTCAAATATTATATGCTAAGTAAAATGTTCTTTAGTGTATATAAATTGTACAACACGCTTAATTAACTTCCCTTCGTAGATTATAAGTGAGACAAATTCATATATACATCAACGAATATGATGATAATACTTCATAAACAAATTTGATTACTTAAATGCCAAAAAAAAACTTAATCATTTGTATTAAAGAACACTAATTTCGCTGGGTTAATTTGAAGGGTGTAAATTTGAAAAGAAGGAGTTTAAGTGAAAATACTTTAGTTTTTAATTAGTTGTAGGTATTCTCAATCTCTTTTTTTGTAATTTATTTTAAAAATTTTAAGAATTAATGTTATCTAATTTTCATTTTAAAATTTATTTGTCATCATTCAAGATATCTGCAATTTAGTTTTTATAATTTTTATGAAAATACCTATACGGAGAATCAAATAAATATGAATCAACGTTTATTAATACCAAAACAAGGTAAATGTTAAAACCATTATTATTCATATTGTAAAGAAAAATAATAATTATTCAACAATTACTAACAATTTTCTCGTTTCAGTATTTATAATGCCTGAATCATCGGTTTAATTATAACGATGCATGAAGGTGTACACCACAGGTAAAAGCACCTGTAAGTTAAGATATTATACCAATAGGCTAATGCATTTTTGAGCTGAAGAAAGTATTCTGAGGCTGGAATAGAAATAAATTTGTGTTCGGATTTTTGTAGGGCTGAAATTAGTAGAATTTGAGAATGCAGAAAGACAAAGATGTTTTAGTCCTTAAAAGTTATAGGTAGTCAAACGAATTGAGTTAACACGATTCTACAAATATTTCTCTGAAAATGGAAGAAATAAGTGAAAGAAACTTTTGTCAGACTCTCCGTGAATTCGGTAATTTTTTTTCAATGAAAAATTTGAGCTAGACTTGTGACAAATGTAAACTTTGTTAATAAATATATTTGTGTTAAATTTCAGCTCATTATATATAACCTTTAAGGTAATTGTTTCGCGACAATACTAGCAAAAAGTTAACGATTCATAAGCCCAAAACTATTTGCTGTTTATGTACCGATTCTAGACAATCCCGTGCTCGTTTGACAAATCAGGCAACACTCTCCGAGCTTGTATATATTTTATGATAGAAATTTCAGATAAAGTACATTATAAAGGGAGATTTATAAAACAAAAAGTTCTTAATAAGCGATTGAAAGCTGTTGCAACAATTGCTGAATCGAAAAAACGTCAAAAAAATTACTAAAATTAACCCACTTTTTAGGTTAAATAAATGAGTTGTTGCTAACTTGTTTTTAGTGTAAATTTTCCTTTATACATTTTTATCTCAGAAACTGTGTTGTAACTATGAATCAAAATTGTCTTACAATATGTATTAGTTATTGGTTAATGTTGGTTTAGTTTTTTATAAAAATAGTAAGAAGGGTTTCTTAATTATAATTAAATATGTATATAAATTTTCCGATATCCCATATAGTGCAATGTATAAGAGTTTGAAAAACTCTATCTTTGGAATCTAATATCTCCGGAATTATATTGTTCATAAATTTCGTGTTGCCACCAATCGATGCAAAAGTATTTAAATAATAATCTTTAAATTTTAAAAAAATCCCAAGAAAACCCTTATGGTGAAAAAAACTACCTTAAGTGCTTTTTATATACCGATTCAATTTTTTATTATTTTCTTAATTTTAAAACCCAAAATTCCAATTGAAGGAGACAATAAAAGAGTGTGTCTTCTGATGTAATTATAAATTTTTAATTTATTTATAAAGAAAAATTTATAATTCCAGCAGAAGAGACACTCTTTTTATTGACTCCTTCAATTTATTAAAATTCTGCTACTCTCGGCAAAAAAAACTTTCAATTTAATCCAAATTCCAATGATAGAAAAATTTGATAATCTCATCTCTTACTCGTTTTACAAATATTTTAGGACCAGAACGATCATTCTTACGACTTACTGTTCATCAATTCACTACTCTGCCTGCCATGTATCGAGTGAAAGAAAATAAATATCTCAAATGTGACCTAGATATTTAAAATTAAATGTAATTAGATTTTTTCATGTTCTTTGCAAGATTATTCCTTAGACAGCTCTACAAAATAATGTTCAATAGCTGAACAATTTGAGTATCTACATCTAGGGTGGTTGCAGAAGTAAATGGGTGATTCCTGCTCGCGAAGACTTTGGTTAGCCAAGAGAAAGAAATCTTTGCATTAGTCATTTCATGCTTCTTCAGACTGTTAAGCATGTCTTCCGCAACGTGTTCACCGCAAGAGTTGTTTTATTTGTATGATGTATCAACAAATTAAAATAAGTGAAACTACATATTAAAACATGTATGTACCTAAAATATAAAAAAATTATTTTTATTACTCTACCCCAATTCAAATGTATCAAATAAAATACTAATTTTTTTATTCTTTCATTTTGAAACACTTGGTCAATGTTAAAAATAAAATAAAGAAATAAATAGTTAAATAAAATAAATGCTAAATACGTAACGATTAAATTATACTTTCTAAGTTTCTCTCAAGTTTTAATTCGCAAATATAAAAAACTAGGCCTGGCTAAAGTTTTTATATTTGAGTAAAAACTTGAATGAAACTTACATGGTGTAATTTGTGATATAAGCCTGAATTACACTATGAAAGTTGCTATATTTTAAAATAGTAAAATACATGCAAGTTTCAGACGAGAATTAGTTATTTAGATGTCTCTAAGAATCTCACATGCTAAATATATTCATAGTGCCATCTTTTAAGGGACAATAAGTATAATTGTTATTTTTTTATTTATTTGTTTAATACGATTTAGAAGATTAAATGTATGAGAAATTAAAAAGTTTAGGTAAAATAGAGCCGAATATCAAACCAGTCTTAAGGCTGATTACTCTATGATGATGGTTTAAATTGTTGGTGTCTATTTTCAATTTATGATTTGAAAGTTTATATTGGGAAAATAAGGACAGACACCCAGAATTTAAGTGGCATTTATAGTTTTGCTAAACAGGTATAAGGATAAAAATAAAAAGTTAAAAAATAAATAATAATAAAGAAGTTTCAAAAATAAATGCAATTAGATGTTGAAAATAAAAATAGATTTCTAATGGATTTTTTTCATCTAATAATAACTTGACTGGTGTCGTTGACATATATTTTATTAATGTATAAGTTTAATTTATTCGAAGCTGAGATTTTTGTATATAGGGATAAAAAGAAAAGTATTCTATTCTATTTTTATAAGAAGTGATTTCTGTTCTGTTTTGTATTGATAAGGTTGTTATTATAAAGAGAAAAATTGTGTTTTTTGCGAATGTGCCAAATATCTTTTGAAAATTGTATTCTGATGGCCTTCAATGGTAACGAAGGTAATTAGAAAATTTAGACGAATGTGTGACATGACTATTTGGTAGGTAAACTATTGATACATGTTTGTTTTTGGATTCTGACTGTACTTTTGTAAATTAATATCAAGAATGTTCTTATAATTGTAGAAGCCCTGAAGAAGTCGACAAAGTCGACGAAACGTTGGTGGATAAATAAAAAAGTCACACATAAAAAACTTGTCCTTATTTTCCAAATATAAACTTTCAAATCATAAATTAAATTATGGACGGAAATGATAATAATCTGCAATGGTCCTGTGGATTGAACCATAATTTATTTCAGTAATTAATTACTTCTTATTTTTATTCATAATTAAAGTCTAATTGAGGCAATCAATTGATCATCAAACAAGGAAAACTTGTGAGTTCTGGGAAAGCATAATAAATGACCAACGATTAACAGCAGAGAAGAGCATTGACATGAGCAAGTTCAGTTAGTCATTGACTGACATGTCATGAGAGAGAGTGTGCATATCTACTGTTATCGAAGTGACTCTGAATAAACCTACACAAATACTGTTATATTCAAGTTCCACAGCTTTTGACACAAGTGCAGAGAGAGAGTGAGCATATAAACTGCTAATTCTCTATATATACAAGTTCCTTCTTCATCGAGCACCTAGGTTGCACAAGGCGGTTACTTCATTTTATTTGATACACGTTCTTCTTGAGGAAAAGGTACTGGCGTACGAAGCGCACACCGCTAATATATATACAATTATATACATTGAGCACCAGAGAAGCACACCTTCGGATACGGTCCTCAAACCTAATATATATATATATTACATTCACCAGCCGTTCTTCCCCATCGGGACATCTACAAGCAAAATAACACGCCTCTCCACTGCAACTGGGAAACTACAAAGGAAACACTTCTCTATCTCGCCTTTCTTATTTATAACGATACAAAAAAATAAATATCTCAGTCTCTCTATTAATTGCTGGTCTGTATAACTTTATTTATAGTATTAGTACCAGGAAGCCCATTTCCCTACATCCTTCACGCATCACCTCAAATTACATTCTCCATTTCAGGGACGTGCCACTTGGATCAGTCACTGAGGGACACACCCACCCCATTAATAAATAGCGAAGCAGATTAATTTAACAATAGCATAATAAAATAAAGCCCAATTTCCCTAGTACATAAGTTACATTGCCCCCCCCCCTTGCCCCTTAATAACCCCCCACCCCCTCGTGTGGTGTTCGTAAGCTGGGATTCCCTAGTACATACATTACATTCACCCCCCTTGCCCCTAATAACCCCCCACCCCCTCGTGTGGTGTTCGTAAGCTGGGATTGAATAGGCCGCAAAAGTCGCAGGTATTCTACTGATCCAGGTGACAAGTCCTTAATTCATTTTCAAAAAAAAAAAAAAAAAATTTTCATTTCATCTCACAATCATTTCCTGGTACACATAATTCTGAAAATATTTGAAAATATCTACGTTTACCCAGAGATTAACAGGTTCCTTTGTTTGAAAAGAAAAATTATTATATTGAAAAAAAAAAATTTACAAAGAAAAATTTTCCTTATGTTAAAAATAAGTAGATACACCAGAGGCCATTGACACTTCCACCTACTAATTATAAATTTAACTTCAAATATTTATTTACTTTTTGCCTCTTGTTTTTCTTCTTTCGAGTAATATTATCGATGTCGGACGTACAGGGGACACTTTCTATGCTCGCTGGACCGATGGCGGGCACCGGGGACGCGTCCTCGAGACCAATTCACTCCAGTCAATCGGAACATAATGATCACAATATGATTCATTTTTCCACAGACCCCAGAGACGCATTGGACAGAGCGCCAGGTAAAGAAAAGCCACCCCCAACCCCTTCCACACCCCCTAGTGCTAAACCCACCCCTCTCAATAATAATGATACGAATGCAATGTTGGTTCAGCTGATGGAAAGTTTGAATGGTAAACTTGAAAGTTTGAATGGCGATATGAATGGTAAATTTGAAAATATGAGTAGCGATATGAATGGTAAATTTGAAAATATGAGTAGCGATGTGAATAGTAAATTTGAAAGTTTGAATAGCGATATGAATAGTGGATTCGATAATTTAACTAGCAATTTTAGAAATATAAATAGTACATTTGAAAGGGGATTCGATAATTTGGATGGCCAGTTTGGGCGTATGAATGGCAAATGTAATGGAATAACCAGCAAGCTCGATGGGACCGATAGTCAATTTAATGATCATCCCAGAAAGTTTGAAGATGTAGTAACTGCCCTCCCAACCATCCAAACACCTCCATTAAAAATCCATTTTGCAACAACGGTATCCACAGCCGAATTCACCGAAACCACACAAGAACTCAATTCAGACCCCTTTAAGAATATTAATATTAGTCCCATCATAGAGCCCACCACCGAATTAAAGTCAGTAACGTATCTACCCGTCATAGAGATTAATGAACCAATTATCAGTCAACAAATTATTAAAATTTCATCTTCACAGCCCCCAATAGAAACACATACACCAGTTATTAATAATCAAGAAATTATTGAAATTCAGTCCCCACCGCCCTTAGTTAAAATCGCTACAAATCCCATAATCGAAATCACCCCCACAAATAAAATTTTACTTGGTTTAGACACATATTTTAAAGAGTATTTAAAGGCATTTTTAAGTTTAAAATTAATAAAATTAAAATCATTAATACTATTTATTGGCCACGTGCTTCAGAACCAAGTGCACCCCGGCCACTTCGCGCTAGAACAAATCGTTCATAACGCCTCGCGGAATCATACACGCTAAAATCAATAAAAGAAAATATTTTGTTGATCCCCTTGAAATCTAAGAAAATTGTCTCCCCACTGATACCCGTCTTAAAATGAAAATCATAACAACCAAACCAAGTTTTATTTATTTCTCCCCCACTATCGTATTCATTTTTATTGCTGTCATTTGTTGCATATGTATATAATTTGTTCAATGAAATCTCCGCCTTAAATCTTACAAATTTCATAGCCCCCACATTATAAAAATATAAATTTACCAGTCCCCATTAAATTCTTAATTATATCATTTCACATAGTTTAAATAAAATCTATTCTTAATTGCATAATATTAAATCACTAATCTATTTTGTCCGATTAGCAACAATAATTAGAGGATTATATTTATCCTATTCTATTTAAATGTATTTCTTTACGAAAACAAATGTGAACTTCCACAATAATTTAATAATTACATCTACTTATTTTTAAAATCAGCCCTTTTTCTCTTCTCCCCAATATTTATAAATTTGGCCCTTCGTTTGCATATTTCGCCATCTGTTTTTATTTTTATTTCGTAACCCGATTAACTAAAATTTAGATCCCCTATTAAATTTACACTTCACCCTCCCACACATAATTATTATATTTTAGTCCCTTATTTTAACTACCCCAGTGATATCATTTATTCTGTTATTTGTCCTGTTAGTTCAGTCATTATTAAAAGCTATAATTGTCAATGCTATTGTGATCAAATCAATTACATAGTATAATACATTTATATTTTTGCCATCTATTATAAATTGCAAACTCGTGTTATCATTATCAAAGCCTGCTCTTGCTTGCATTCTCGTTATACCTTCTCTACTCAGGTCACTCACTTATTAATCCCTAATCCCATAGAATCATAACAACCCAAATATCAATATTATTCGAATAAAAGAAGATATTCCTAATTCCTTGTGTCATGTGCCATAAACACAAACCCCATAGTAACCCTAAGCACCTCTGCCCTTCCATATTAAATAATTTTCTACCCTTTTTACCTGTTGCTCGAAAATCTGGTGTGTCTCGAGGTAAGTGGACGCAAATGAATCAATATTTCACTTAACGCTATAAATATACTCTATAATAAACATGTTAGTCGTGTGATTGTTCCCACCCTGAATCTGGGATGATTAATATACCCTGGTGAATTGAGTGAGGTCTCGGCGATGCGTTTTCGAGTTACCGTGCGTTCTGGTGAGTCTGGAGTCCGTCTGTCCGCAACCCCGATACATAAATAAATAATCGAGCATTTTTGTCCCCAATAAATACCCCATAAATAAGTACCAAAAGAAAAATAAATAAATATCTATCAATATCCCTATAATATCTCAATATAATTAATCATTTTTCTTTACCATAACGTCGGAGGTGCAATGGTCCTGTGGATTGAACCATAATTTATTTCAATAATTAATTACTTCTTATTTTTATTCATAATTAAAGTCTAATTGAGGCAATCAATTGATCATCAAACAAGGGAAACCAATGAGTTCTGGGAAAGCATAGTAAATGACCAACGATTAACAACATAGAAGAGCATTGACATGAGCAAGTTCGACAGTCATTGACTGACATGTCATGAGAGAGAGTGTGCATATCTACTGCTATCGAAGTGACTCTGAATAAACCTACACAAATACTGTTATATTCAAGTTCCACAGTTTTTGACACGAGTGCAGAGAGAGAGTGAGCACATAAACTGCTAATTCTCTATATATACAAGTTCCTTCTTCATCGAGCACCTAGGTTGCACAAGGCGGTTACTTCATTTTATTTGATACACGTTCTTCTTGAGGAAAAGGTACTGGCGTACGAAGCGCACACCGCTAATATATATACAATTATATACATTGAGCACCAGAGAAGCACACCTTCGGATACGGTCCTCAAACCTAATATATATATATATATATATTACATTCACCAGCCGTTCTTCCCCATCGGGACATCTACAAGCAAAATAACACGCCTCTCCACTGCAACTGGGAAACTACAAAGGAAACACTTCTCTATCTCGCCTTTCTTATTTATAACGATACAAAAAATAAATATCTCAGTCTCTCTATTAATTGCTGGTCTGTATAACTTTATTTATAGTATTAGTACCAGGAAGCCCATTTCCCTACATCCTTCACGCATCACCTCAAATTACATTCTCCATTCCAGGGACGTGCCACTTGGATCAGAAACTGAGGGACACACCCACCCCATCAACAAATAGCGAAGCAGATTAATTTAACAATAGCATAATAAAATAAAGCCCAATTTCCCTAGTACATAAGTTACATTGCCCGAGGGGTGGGGGGTTATTAAGGGGCAACGGGGGGTGAATGTAACTTATGTACTAGGGAAATTGGGCTTTATTTTATTACGTTATTGTTAAATTAATCTGCTTCGCTATTTGTTGATGGGGTGGGTGTGTCCCTCAGTGACTGATCCAAGTGGCACGTCCCTGAAATGGAGAATGAAATTTGAGGTGATGAGTGAAGGATGTAGGGAAATGGGCTTCCTGGTACTAATACTATAAATAAAGTTATACAGACCAGCGGTTATGATAGACAATGATATAGTTTTATTCCTTAGCAGTACAATTAGTTGAGGTGAAGTAGAGAGAGTGTCGTACACGGCAAACTCGTTTGGGTCCAGCAGGATTATTGATAGACTCGTCGCTGCTGAAGAACGGCCGGTGAGAATAATATATATATAATGGGTTTGAGCGCCGACTTCGAAGGTGTGCTTCTCGGGTCTCAATGTAGATAATTATATATATATCAGCGGTATGCGCCTTGTATGCCGGAAGTCCTGGTATTAGCGATGAACGTGTACCATTAATACTGGGCCTTAGATGACGAAGGTTGCTCGATGAAGAAGATAGCAGTAGATATGTACTCCTCTCTCATGACAGACTTGCGGAGATGAAATGATTTTTGATCTTGATATTATTCTATTTTCAATGTTTTTGACTCTCAAATTTCAAAACTTCCTGAAAAATTTAGCCATACTAAGTTTGTGAATTTGGGTTTAAGACGACTTGATTTAAATCTTTCACGAAACTTACATTCAGGCTCAAGTTAGAGTAACAAATCGTGCTCTTCTAAAAGAACGTTGTAAAATATTACACAGAAAATATTTCTGCTTACACAGCTTTACTATTCGAGTTAAAAAAAACTAATCTCTCATTGAAACGACAAAACTTTATATTTTCTGGGAGTAGTTTGAGCTCTTAGGCTCAAGATATTCCTTTAGACTAATTATAGAAATAATATTGATTGGTTTAATTTTCATAATGAATCCCATAGCTTTCATTTTTCACTTTATTTTCAAAATAAACACTTCATTCTTTTGATGTTTTGATCACTATTTTAGTGATTGTTTTCAAACAGGGAAAAATATTTCATCAGCTGCTCATTGAACTTTTGAAGTGTTTATTTTTTTACAAATATTTAGAAATGAAAAAGTTGTAGATTCAGAAACAAAATCTTTAAATATCAACCAGGGTAAAGTTATTAAATATTGGTTTAATAATAATCTTTTGTTCTATCTGGCTTTGAGGAGGTGGTTTACATGCCAATATTTACACGAGAGAGGAATTCAAAATTTCCATTTACACAGGGACCATATGTGCAAGGTCGTGCTGTACACGACGGCGCCAATGCCTTAAAGGCCTCTGGGCGAGACCCCATGAAATTTTTGCAAAACCATCAAATGCTAAAATTCAACCTAAATATGTACTTTATCTGCTTCGGATTGGATTAAGTAACCAGGCAGGCGATCGCAATACTTCCACATTATATTCTCTTAAATATAAATGCGGAAGTGTAAATGGAGAAATAGCGTGCGCCTTTTTTAATGATACCCTTAACTGATCTGTCAATATAGTTGTCTAAATGGTAGGGGCTCTCATGATACGAGGTGTGGTGATTAAATGACGAGTCGGAAAAATGCCAAATGGTTAGATGGAGCAACGGGTTAACCTCAGGTAGGCGTGATGAGAAAAAAAATTTCAAAATAATTTTTCTCAAGAACTATAAAAATTTTAAGCTAAAAGAAATAAGGAAAAAATGTATTTAAAAATTTAAAACGATTTAAATTCACCTACAAGCTTTTTTAAAAGATTCACATTTTCAACCTCTTTTAAATTCAATCATATTATTTTACTATATAATATATTTTTTTTTTGTTTTGCTCTTTATTTAAGTAATATCTCAAAAACGGCTAAAACTGTTTATTTTATTCGCCGTATTAGTTTTTTTTTTTGTAAGAAAACTTTGAAACTTGAAAAAATGTATAGCCGCAGTAATTTGGGCTCAGTGCATATAAAAGCGGCGATCTAATTTTGCACGACGGCGCAAAAGGGATTTATGGCGCGTCCCTGCATTTCCATAAATTATCATTACATATTAATGTATATTCACGAAAATCTAATGTAAGAATCTTTTAAAATTTTGTTTTAGTATTATTTTTATTACGAAAAAATTACATTTAATTAAAACTCTTAATAAAATTGAAAAATGATGAGTTGTTGATTTTGACCCTCGTTGATTTTATATATAAAAACTCATGTTTTGATATGAAAGAAGGAGATACAAGGTAATGTATATAAAAGTTAATTTTGCAAAGTGTAGTAGATTTGAGATTTAAATGAAAAATCAAGAAGAATTTATTTTAAAGGAGGTGTATACCAGCCTCCTGAGATGTTATTAAAATTACCCATAACAATTCAGATTCAGGATAAGACAGCCTCGTGTAGAAAACGTGTTAAATTTAAATGAATATATAATTTGAAGGTAGAAATACTATTCAAAGTTTCTTAGAAAATAAATTTAGTTGCATTTCATTTTAAATATTAACTAAATTATTGCTTGATATCTCTACTTCCATCATAATAACAAAATTAGCATGTTTGATGACAGATTGAATTCAGGTGATTTATAACAAAGGATATTGTTTGTTGTTAGTTATACCAACAACGAGTATATCTCACTTAAATGCAAGAATAAAGCTAATTACTTGGACATGGACAGATGGATGCTGTGGATGCTGTGGAAACATTTAGAGTATTTTCATAAATATATACGGTCGATTCAGGAGGATATTTAGATTATCAAATTATTATCCAAATATTTCAAATATTTCTATAAAAAACATGTTTATAATATATATTTATTTTTTAGATATGTCGATGTTAAAGCTTATATTTTTGTGATTAAATTTATCGAGTTTATATTTTTATTTAAATCTCACATAATTAATAATAAATTTTTATTGATGACAACATCAAATAACACACGTATAGTTACGAGTAACGACGCTTTGTTTGGCTTATTCTGTGATCGTTCTTAAGTATAAGCTCCCAATCTGATTTTAGATGAATTGTTTAGGCCACTTGATCAATATGTCATAATTAAAAATAATTACCCCTAAGGGAATTTTACCTGTTCCATTTAACTTAAAAACTACTTCGGTAACATCAATCAGAGTGATTAAAATACTCTATAATAATAATATAATAAAAGTAGACATAATTACTTTTTTAACGTTTAATTGATTTACTAGTAATAAAAAACTTACTTGTTATATTTATTTAATTAAGTTTCTACTAGATGTTATTCAAAGTATCAATCTCTATAAATAGCGATGAATAATTGAGACTTACGGTGTTCAATGTACATAGGTAAAACTAGATATAATAGAATATAATAGAAGCAAAACAAGGGGGCTTACTTACTCAAATTAATTATTTTTTTTCTATTCATCTATAATATCATAAAATAATGCTGTTGACCCGTAGTCCTATGTCCGTTGGATGCGCTTTTCTTATCTTTGTTAAAAAAATCACAAAAATTAGAAATTTCAATTTGGAGATTTACACATTTTTTTTCGCCCTCCTCAATTCCCCATTCTAAGCTTTCGGATAATTGACGAAAATCATGATAAGGGTCACATCTCTTCGAGTTATATAGAATTAATAATCAAATTCACCCCTGGTGGTGTCAGGGAAACAATTTCTATTCTTTCGTAACAATCTTTTAATTATCCATAATAAATAAATACTATGCATCTTTTGAATAACAACTTTCAGTAAGTTTTCCTATTTAAAAAGAAAATTGAGATATCTTTCAATCAATCTAAGTCAGGGGTGTCCAACCTTTTCGCTTACACGGGCCGCATTTGAAGAACAAACAAATGCCTCGGGCCGCATATAAAATACACTAATACAATTGATATTATTTGTTAATCAAAAAAGATAGTTAATAATGTATAATAATGATATCCACCATGACAAAGTAGCAAAATGTCATAGCATAATAATCTTCGAGTTGTTTTCCTTCAGGATTTTGTTTTTAAATCACTTACCACTTCATAAAATTTTAATTACTGAAATAATAAATATTAAAAAAAAAATGGTAATATGAGATGAAGAATAATTTTTAAATATTGGAAACTTCGTTATTTTTTTACCTGATAGTTGTGCTTATAATTTTATTCTCGAAAATAGCTTAAAGTAGATATATTTAAATTCATATTTCTAAAAAGTGAATAAATATTGTGAGACCCAGAAGAAATATTTCTTTCTGTGTAGATAATTTTTATAAAATTTTAATAAAGAGGATATTATTAAATATTTCTTTCATTTCCATATATTGTTCAATCAGAAAGTTTGCACGTAAAATATTTAAATTTATAAAGGTTCAAAATATGCCAAAATTGTGATTATTTTTTCTAAATTTTGATATATTTTTTCACATTCAAAATTTAAAATCTGCCTTTTATTCTTAGAAAACTTGAGGGGCGATTTTCATTTAACAATTTCTTATTTTTTAGGAAAAAAAATATATCATGTCAAATTGTATATCAGATATGATTTCTAGTAACATAAAAATCTCAATGTTTTAAGGAAGTTGATAATTTTATGTCGGGCCGCATTAGTCTTATTAATTAAATAATAATAATCAAAGAACTATAAATTGAATAAAAATTTCATTTAAGAATTTCTTAAAAGATTCTTTATCAAAATATTTCGCAGAATATTGGCCAGCTAAATTATCTTATCGAGTAAAGGAATTCTTTCAATTTTTATTCCTCGCTTCATTTGGTGTCGAGAAACAGGAGAGGCAACGCCGTCGACCATGTACAGGTGTACACGTACAACCTATCAAAGGTAAACAACCCTTAATATCTACCCTTATAATTTATTTATAACTTTCTTATACACTATTCATTTCTTAATCATTCAAACGAAAAAATGGGTACATAAGCCTAAAATAAATAAATGTCTCCCTCCGTCCCCAAACACTTAGTTCGATAGTGAGATAAATTTCTTTAATCAATTCAGCACTCCGTTCGGGCGGTGGGCGTATGGATTAATAAACATACATCGATCAAATAAATTGCATTTGATTTTAAAATCAAAATTTCAAAATTTTGGATATTTCTCTCTTGAAAAGATGAATAATTTGATTATTAAATCATTCAATTTGAATTTTGATTTTTTAAACCTACCTTTCATCCCATCTTGTTTTCTTGAGAAATATTCACACACCCTTGTAATTTAGACCCATTTTTCACTTAAAGGCCATAGGGATATAAGCATACTGAATCGACCATTAAAAGATCATTTAATGAGACTTAGGAGATATGTAGGTACTAATAAAATAATCATCATCATCATTGAGTATACAGTCCTAAGACTGGTTTGATGCAACAATCCGTCTCCACTCGACTCTGTCCCCCGCCAGCTGTTTGACATCTCTAAATGTCTGGCATCCCATATCCCCAAATAAAATAATAAGATCCTGAAAGTTTCAGATCCCTAACTCAATTTGTTTTTGAGGAAAAGCAAAATATGTAAAAAACAGAAGAAAAAAATTTCCTCTACTGATAATAGCTTCTAGGAAAAAAATTATGAGCTTTATAGGTTAATTAGATCCTTAAAAAAAAAATTGTTTTTCTTTTAATTTCAATTTTTGACCATGATACAATTTTGGCACAATTATAAATCTATCTTTTTTTACAAACCTTATTTATTTCCCTATAATACTAGTAGTTTTTCAAATTTTGAAAAAAGGTACGCCATACCACAAAAAATAAAAACCAATTTTTTTTTTAATAATCAAATGAATATATATAGTATATATTAAAAAAAAAATGGTTTTTATTTCTACTATGGCGTACCTTTTTTCAAAAATTTGAAAAGGTACTAATATTATAGGGAAATAGATAAGGTTTGAAAAAAAAAATTGTACCAAAATTGTATCATGGTCAAAAGAAAAACAATTTTTTTTCAAGGATCCAATCAACCTATAAAGCTCATAGTTTTTTTCCTAGAAGCTATTATCAGTACCCAAAACATTAAAAATTTAAATCAATCGGTTCTATCAATCCTGAGGAAATTTGTTTTCTTCTTTTTTTTACATATTTTGCTTTTCCTCAAAAACAAATTGAATTAGGGATCTGAAACTCTCAGGATCTTACTATTTTATTGTACCTACATATCTCCTAAGTATCATTAAATTATCTTTCGGGGGCCGATTCAGTATGCTTATATCCCTATGCCCTTTCTCAGCTTATTTTTAATGATTCTACTTTATCAATATTTTAAAAATATGATCGTTCTATTTTGAGATGTGAGATTGCGAGTAATCATCAGCCGGATGATTCGGGATTAATTCATGTCTGGTTGCCGTCTGTTCCTTTGTTTATTTTCCCATCATCCGACTTTCCCATCATAGCTCACTCATTGTCAATCAAAACAACGCCTTTCGCTTCTATTAAGGCCAAAATTAAATTATTAGAATAAAGACGATTTTTTTTTTACTCTCACGATAATTATTGGTTTTCAAGGAAAAACGTCATTTAAGAGCTTATGTTTAAAATAAAATAAAATTATAAATTAATGAATACCTAGTGTAAATTTTCAGAAAATTCTAGTCAATTGCCTTTTTGATTAGCTTATTTTTTCTGCTAATTTTCCACAGTTGTCATATATCTTGTGTTTAAATAATTTAATGACAAATAAAACAAGTGTAACTAATACTTGAATAAATTAGTAAATTTATTAGTATGCGTTTGCGTTGGAGTTATGTACCTATATACTACCTACCTACTGATCCTCAAGGATGTCCAGAGTCATTCCTAGGTGCGCCCTAGAAAATCCCATATATGTATATACCATATATGGGCCTATTATTAAAATGATTTTTTAGTTATATATTTATTAGCATTTTATATATGCATAAGACACGCACGATTTTTTGTAGGACTTCAAAAAGTTTGAGAACCACTGCTATAAACAATAATAGCTACAAAAGTCATAGGGAATTTTTTTCTTTTATGTTACGTTGGAACTGTGAAACACGATAACAAGTGGTATTTTTTATAAGTTGAAAATATTTTAAAAATTAAATGATTTTAAAAAATAAATACTTTTTCATATGCCATATATATTGCTATTTTTTGAATGATATTTAGGCTAGAATAAATAAACCAGAAAGTATTGAAAAGTTTTTGTTTTGCCGAGAGTAGCAGAGTTGTTGATTCACAAAGAAAAACAAAGAGGTTGACCTCTGCTTGATGAAAATAAACATACACACATATCTATTGAAATTATATATCTATATATATATTATTTATTTGTTTGAGACTATAGTTTCTAAGACTTGGTCTTCATCATCAGTATTTTTTAATTATAAATATTATTTTTTATCGTATGGATATTGATCTTTACTTAGTTGGGAGTCAGTTAAAATTAAAATCAACTATAGTCTCAAACAAATAAATAATATATATATACAGATATATAATTTCGATATATATATGTGTGTATGTTTATTTGCATCAAGCAGAGGACAACCTCTTTGTTTCTCTTTGTAAACCAGAAAGATCCAAACCCGGCCAGGGGTTAAAAGCCAAAATCCTAAGCCCTTTGTTATATTTCGTTCACATTTTTACATTTACTCTTTATGAATTAAGAGTTTAATTTTAAACTAGGAGGCTCCGGTCCCTGCTACCAAAAATTAGGAACGGAGGGATTTTAAAAATTTGAATGAACTCTTTGTTTGATTTCGACAATATTTTGCTCAATTACTCTTTAGAACCCTGTGAAACTATTGGATAATCCTTACACTATGAATTTGATGAAATGTCGGTCCTGAATAATGGAAACAATGTCGGAATAAAATAATTCTTTGGAAAGTCATTTTCGACCTTTTAGAAATCGCCATTTCCTCAGCATCTTCTCTGATTTATTTGTTCAGAGCTTAATAGAATCAATGAAAAATCCTTCAACTACTACTTCTTTTGTCTCCTTTAGCAGTGAGATAACAATGCACTGTTAAAAATTTTACTATAAAAAATGAGAAGTCCGGCCTTTAAACTTTTTAGTAATTAAAGGAATCATAGGGAGTTGGGCATGACATTAAATTAAATACAAAGTTTTTTATTTAAATAGGCCAAACGTTTCGTTGCTGGTTCGCAACTTCTTCAGTGGCTCATTTATTAAACTTATTTGTCTGGAGTTTTAACTAAGAGAAAAAACATTTTCAAACAGTATCCTTACAAATAACTCAATTTTATCAAATAATATAAAACATAAACCTTTTAAAACAATTAATTTTTTCCTGTCAAAATAATTAAAAGAATCAAATTGAATAAAGAAATTGTTTTATGTCATATCACATAGTTTTTTTTTTTTTTTTTTTTTTTGGCTTTTCGGCCTTTCTAGCCATAAGCCTAATTACGATACTAGTTATATTTTTTTTTAAATTTGTCTCTACCCCCGGGGGTCAGATTTTAGCTGGATGCCTCGAGTCGGATTCGAACCCGGGTCCCCTGGTTAGCTCGCTGTCACGCTACCGCCTAGCCTATCTGACCCCCCCCCAATCACATAGTTAAAACTCCAGAAAAATAAGTTTAATAAATGAGCCACTGAAGAAGTTGCGAGCCAGCAACGAAACGTTGGCCTATTTAAATAAAAAACTTTGTATTTAATTTAAAGTCATGTCCAACTCCCTACGATTCCTTTAATTTTGAATCATGGACACGAATAATGAAATATTACTTTTTAGTAATATTACATACCAGTTTTTTTTTTACTTTATTTACTAATACGAATCTCATTAATACAAGAAAAAAGTAAAGTTAGAATTTATTTGCTTATAAGATTGAAGTAATTTTTGGAGACAGCCTGATAAGAGAAATTGAGTAAATATTGATGAGGCAGTCCAAAAAAGGAGAAGACAATTCTGCTGAGAATGAAATACAATATATTATTGTTATTGCCAGTGAGACAGAGGGGAATGTCTCATTGGTTTACCTTCACTGACTTTTCAAAACCCTGAAGAAGGAGGGAATAGCCTCCGAAACTTTGGGTTATGAATAAAAAGATAATATAAATTATCTTCTTCTTTTTTTGGACTGCCTCATCAATATCCACTTATTTTCTTATTTTTGGAATGAATTAATGTGATTTTACTAATATAATTAGGATTTTTATTACTATATGCAATCTTGTAAATTTCCTATCTATTTGTATTGTAAGTAAATTTACCATTTTTTAAAAGTGTAGATTCTCATTTCTGTAACTTGTAAGCAGTTTTTGGTTAAATTTCTGTCAAATTCACTGAATTCAAGATTTTATAATTCTTAATTATCAGTTCACCAGTTAGCCAGTAAATAATTAACACAGTTTTTGAACTCAAATATTCATGAAACGTAAAGCCATGTCTTTCTTTTTCCAGTCAAATCATCTAAATAAATTTTTTTTATTTATTTATTTTTAGCCCCTTTAATCTAACTTTGAAGATCACTAATCAGAAACAAATAATTACGCCAAGATAATATAAAAAATTTCAGATAAAACTTTTTCTCAATTTTTAAATACCCTATAACTATAAGTGTTAAAATATTTTTAAGTGTGATATTATGTACCACTTCTTTAAAGTAGCCTCATATTAAATTTTAAGCATTATTAGCTCCGGTATTTTAGGGCAAATTGTGATATCTTGAAATGAAACCAGGGTTTTTGAGTTTTTAGGTCTTCTATTCTTTCTAAACTTCAGGAACGTATCAATAAATTTCATAGAGATTTTAATTCTAAGCATCTTTTGTATTTACATGTTAGTTTAAAATTAATAAGGAAAAATCTATTGCAAAATGATTTTTTACATTGAATTTCCTTATAATAAATAAATAAATAAATAGTAATAATAATGAATTTAACACTTAGGCCATCCCGGCAGACATGTTTTGTTGACTTCTATTGATAAAGCCTAAAAAAACTCAAGTACTTTACGGTTGAGCCTAAATTTTACGCAGCTATGAAGAAAAGGTGGCGAGTTGATTGCCTATATTAAGGCGTATGGAGCGTAGAAGGCTAGAATTTTTAACTAAATCGGATACATTGGGGGGGGGGGGGTTCTGGCACCCCTTAATGACTGAACTATAGTAGTAGCCTTTCGTATAAAATACTAAATATTGTCATTGGGAAAGTCCTGAAATCAAATTTAACCATTCAGAAATGACTTGATTTTGCAATATTTTTGACATCTTCAGTTGTCCCATATAAACGACTGGATTCGGCGATTAAGAATTTCACTTTCTGAGTTTGTGCTGATCACACTTCAGTATGGTAAATTTTATTTGCATTCTGTAATAACCGTCGAAAATATACAATAGCTCTCGGTCTATTTGATCACATACCTTAAGGAGTAATAGAAACGAATTAATTTATATATAGGTATCAAAATTTTAAATTCAATACAAAAAGTATATATAATAAAAATAATGTATTTTAAGGGGAAATTCATATCAAGGTTATTGTTGAATGTGCTTTATTAATTGCCTCTTGTGACATATAATTTTTATTAACAAGACATATTCAACATCAAAATAACCGTTTTGATTTTTACATTTTTTTTTTCATTAAATTATTATTGTGGCCTCTCTATGTTCTGACGGGATGATTTAATTTTAGAAAGATACTATATACTTATCCCTAAATTTTTTCAAAATTCCAAATATTCACTAGTTTTCATATCATTACTGAATATTTGATTCAGGCGCCAGCAAAATTTTACTATGAATCTTGGTATTATTCAGAGTGCAATTTTTGATTGGATAAAGTCTATATAAATTATATATTTTATTAATAGAAATATATCAATTTTAGTTTTACATTGCATAATATCTTTATATCATTCAAATTAACATTTGTCAAAATTTGAATGTTATTAATTTTATAAAATATCATTAAAATTGTGAAAAATTAGTAAAATAGAGTGATGTATCTCAATATCGAGTTCCAGTCTCTGGATGTCATAGGGATAAAAGAATTGGCGAAAGCGCTTGTTCGACTTTTATCCAATTTGACAGTAGAGGTGCTGAGCGTTCGAAAACCACGTGCTTCTCGTAAAGAGGGCTTTAGGGGGGATAATTGATTTCAGCTCGACTGTACAGACACCGTGATAGTATCTGTAGTACAGGGAAATGGCAGAAACCGTTCTTCGGTGAGCCAGGGAATCGAGTGAGTTGGTTAGAGCCGGGTCTCCTATTAGTTTAATTGCTCGCTTCTGAATCGCATCCAGTGTAGCAAGAGAATGCTATGAGGCACCCTACACAGATGAGAGCCATATTCGAGATAGGGACGAATTTGAGCCTTATACAGTGTAAGAAGTTGACTGGGAGTATAATAGCGTCTAGACCTAAATAGGAGACCAAGCTTGCGCGCTGCAGCTTTAGCAGTGGTTGAGATATGGTCATTCCCTGAAAGGTCAGACCCTAGAGTTACGTCTAGCATTGAAATTTTATCCCTAAATTCTAGTGAGCTTGATGCGAATGATATGTTTGGGAGGTTTCTGTCGACGCCCCTAGAAATAAGGCATGTTATATTGAGTAAATTCATTTTCTGCTTAATTATTACATATCGTCACCTTAGAGTGTAAACCTACTAAATCCATTTTTTATCATATATGACATATTAATACCGTTCAAAAGAAAAAGAGATGCAGCATCGTCCAAGTATTGATTTGTGGAACCGTCTGTCTGTTACTACTTGGGATTATAGACCTCTGCCCCCTATGATTAAATCAATTATAAATTTTGTCAAGTCCTAATGCCCTAGAGTTGTGCAAAATTTTATTTAGTTCTCACAAGCAGAGATTAGATGAGTTAGAGTGAGGTCATACCATCCTTGTTAAGGCTTTGACCAGGTTTCCTTAACAACTTATGACAAATGTCGGGATGGCTAATGCGTCGTTTGCTCCTGGTATCGGGTTTTTGCGCGGAATTATTTCAATTACGTTTTGTCTTTTGATGGAAATCTATGATCATGTTATTTGTAAATGAGCATACATTTCTATTTTTTCTTTTTCTTGTTTGTTAATTGTTAATTTCTTTTAATTGATTTGTATTTATGTTTATTAATTTCTGTAGTTAATTTGTATTGATGTTTTGTTGACCTAGCCACCGAGGACTTGTGCCTCTAAGCAGGTCAAGTAATAAAGATTTATTTATTTATTTATTTAAGTAAAACTGCTACTTAAAATTACGATCGTAAGTTGTAGAAAAAAAAATTTGAAAAAAAGTTTCTTTCCATAACAACAATATTAAATCTTGTTTGTATCTTCTCTGCCCAGTAAAATTTCCTTGTTGTGAGTTAGCAGGTTTACACACTAAGGCGACGATATGATATATGTGATTTTCTAAAACCTTATTTAAAATTGAGCAGAAAATGTATTTATTAAATCTAACTGGAAACAATAAATTTAAGAGATTGAAAGGGTATCAATAAAGAGACGAAACGTTGCTTTTAAATTAATTGTTGTTTTTAATTATTCTTCAAGTCCAATTTACTTAGAACTCTAAGATTTAAAAAATGATGGACGCGAATCATATAATAGAATTGCTCGTTATATTTTCGTCTATTGGATAGTTTGTGCAATCAATATTCTATTTATGAAAA
Organism: Forficula auricularia; assembly: GCA_024734495.1. NCBI lineage: Eukaryota > Metazoa > Arthropoda > Insecta > Dermaptera > Forficulidae > Forficula > Forficula auricularia. The sequence continues at coordinate 18,037,549 of JALMQS010000128.1, forward strand.
CTAATCATCTCACCCATGAAGCTTTTAAAAACTCATAAACTTAAGTAAATGTTTTTGGCAACCCAAAAGTCAACGTTTCATTTTGTGGAAATTCTCATGAGTTGGTGCCGACAAAGTTTATTTTTAAATAAGCACCCTCCTCACAGGACATCTTCGACAACAGAAATAGAAATTAATTAGAAATTCTTAAGAAAATTCGCGATTGAGAATTATTTTAAGCGACCTCACCGCACAAGTTAATTCCGTTGCAATGATTCACTCACTCTCTCTCGAATCTTCGAGTAAGAGAATTGATAAAAGTCAATGACAGAGTGACAGACAGAGAAAGAAAAGGTGAAACACGTCAAATGGGCGCACATTTTCTTGTGAGGCTCGGCCGACGATGACGTCCTGGCAGATTAACTTTGGAGGCCTAGCGCATCACTGTTTGCTTTGTCAACGAAAGTCAATTCACAAATGGTCACGTGATCCTAAGTAAACTTTTAACATCACTCCACTGCTAAGAAATTATCAGTGTACCCAGTTGCTTTTATCATGTAACAAATTATTATGAAAGAACGAAAAAAGATAAATTTATATCATTTTCTTCGATACTTAATATTAATTAAATTACTATTTAATTGCTGAAAATAAATAACGATTTTAGTAATTAATCTATTGAAGTATATGTTATTAATCCGTTTCAATAAAAAAATAAATATTTATTTTATAGATATTTATTTTTTAATTCAAAAATTTTGAACCTTCAGAATACAGTCGTATTAAAATGTTTGGTCAATTACTTTGACATCTCTATTTGCAATATAAATTCACATTACAATACAAAATGACAATTTTAAATTATAGTATTTTAAACTTTTAAATCAACCAACTTAATATCCGAATTTTCTTCATTTTCCTCTAATATAGGCGGGTACATTAAAAATGAAGGGATCATCTGTAACCTGTGAGTAACACATTTATACAATACTTTAAATTTGTCTTTCAGTATTGTAATTTGAATTTATTTTATTTTGCTACTGAAGATATTGAAAACAATCAACAAATTATTCTCAGTCGATTGTTTTTATGAATGAAAAATAAGCGAAATAATAAAAAATATAGTTATGTTTATATTATTTTATAATTATGTATTTATTCTAGCAAACATTTACCCTTTAAAATGCAATATATTCGAATTTATATTGACATCTTCACCTCATATAAATGTTCATTACATTAACACAATAGCAATTTTAAATTTAGACTTAACAAACAAATTTATTTTATTATCATTCGGAATATGTTTATTTTTTATTTAAATAAGTAGGTACATTAAAATTTCAGGTATTGCCTATAATAATAAAATAAATTTGTATGTAATGTTAGCTATCCTTTTGTATTGTAATGTGTTCATTTCAAGGTGGTCGAGTGATTTCTGACCTTTTTCTGTAGTTTGAAGAACCGCTTGTAGCCTCCTTTGCTCGGCATTTTGATTCCGGTTGTTGTTACTGTTGTTGTTGTTGTTGTTGTTTTCGGTTTCGATCGTTTCGTATTCCGGGCAGTGTCCCGGAGGAATCGTACGTTTGGAAGCGCGCGCGTTCGCCGCCGGGCTTATATCTCGCTAATGACGTCACAGGATCAGAAGGCGACGTCGTGATTCAACGGGAGAGCCAGCGAGCTATTTCCGAGGTGGATCTGGAGACATCACTGGACCCGGGGGTATTTTTCTCCACACATTATATGACACTAGGCTAGACATTCGATTTCTATATCTATCTATCCGAGAAAATAATTATTAATCTTTCCTTAGGGTTTTTATTTTTTTTTCCTCTTTTATCGTGAGTAAACTTAAAGCTGTTAAAACAAATAAAAAAGTGAAAACTAAATTGAAAGTTTTTTGCCGAGGGTAGCAGCATTTTTATATATTGAAGGAGACAATAAAAGAGTGTGTCTTCTGCTGGAATTACCGAATTACTGATGAAACTTTTCATCCATACATTAATTCCTGTGAATCAATTGTAATAAACTGATGAAGAGGGCAAAGCCCTGGAAACTATAGTCTCGTTATAAATAAAATTTATAATTCCAGCAGAAGACACACTCTTTTATTGTCTCCTTCAAAGTGAAAACTGTTCATAATTTAGTATTTTTTTTACTTTATTCATACGAAGCAGATAGAGGTATTGTAATCAGTCTCGAGCCAAGCGCGATTTCAAACGGTCCTCAGGTAAAAACTACCAAACTTATGCTCTCAACAAAAGTCACAAATTCTAGTATACATTCAGGTTGCCAAAAATTACACGGAGTCTCGTCCAGAGCCCACAAAGTGCGATTTTTCATTTAGTCCGTGAGCATGTATGTATGTTACCCTTATTCCGTCATCGATTTTTTCCACACTGTTCAAGCGATTGAAATGAAATGGAAAACATATATTAGTTATAGTTAATATTTCAAATGACTATGGATAAAGTATAGCAGCGATCTGTTGAAGTTTATTTTGTCTGTGAAAGAATTGTGCTATAATGCTGAAACCTGACTTAAAGTTTCAGTTTATTGATATAAAATTTTCTGCCCAATTTGAGCTCTATAGATACACCATGTAAGAGGTCTATATATAAAGATTCGATTTTTTTTTTGTTTTCTCCATTTTTATGTTTCCGTACACAAACAATGGCTCTCAGAAGATTGGTAGCTCGTAAATAAGATACAATCTTGAAATTGACAAGTTATATATGTATTCATTTTTCACAAAAACAAACATCGAATTAAAACTTTAATTAAATAAATATTTTGGAGTTGGTCGAACTTCTTATAGAGTCACAATTAAAATATTTTTTAAAAAATTCTGAGATATTTCTGTAAGATCTCATTAAGACAATTAGAATGATATTTTTTCGCTTTAAAATGACGATATTAAAGACCCACATTTATACGATTTTTGAACCTAATGGGATCTACAAACCATTCATCTTAAAATTATAAAAAAAATTCAACTATGATACATCTTTTCATCTTAAAGAGTGAGAAATCCTTAAGGTTATATAAAAAAACGAAGTTTTGATTATGATTAAATTATTCAAAAACATTATCAAAATACTACAGTTTTCAGCTTCTTAAACTATGCGTCTCGAAACTGAATTTTGTGTTTTCGAAACATAAGGCAACAATAATAATGAAAATATTATAATGTGTAACGGCCAAAAATTAATGTTTACTGTATTCGAGGTATATCTGTATTAGAATTTCCCACAATTTGTGAAATCGCTATTTTGTATTAGATTTAGGTATTTATTCATGAGAAGTTATGTTCTCAGTATTGGCGATTATAAAATCAAAATACAGATCAAATTTGAAAAATGTTGAAGATGATGAGCTCCTGTTTGACTTTTTATTTAATTAGAAACAACTGATATCCATATCATTATGATTTAGATTTAATAATTGTAATTATCTAGTTTTAATAAATGATAGAATTTTTATAATAGGTATATTTGCTTCACTATATTTATGATTTGCTATTAAAAATAATGGTTTATACCATATATCTATATAATATGAGGTCGCGAAATTTCTCAGTCAAAATGGTGTCGCGAATGAAAAGAATTTAAGAAGCGCTGTACTACATAATTAAAATTTCACAATGTATACCCATACCCAACATGCAATTTTTTGAAAGGAATATATTTAATTTTTAAGAAAATAATAAAACCGACTTCAAAAAATTAAATGCAACAAATAAAATACTCTAAAAGGTATAAAATAATCATTATCTTATTTAGCTACAACTAATCGACGAAATATTAACATGAAACCACTTTTTGAAGTCGGTGCCAAACAAACTATACCTATAAGCGAGCGTACCCGCCAGACGTACTAAGTAAGATTCATCGATGCGATTCATAAAAGGTATATGTTTGGCACCGACTTCAAAAAGTAATTTCATGTTAATATTTCGTCGATTAGTTGTAACTAAATAAGATATTAATTATTTTATACCTTTTAGTGTATTTTATTTGTTGCATTTAATTTTTTGAAGTCGGTTTTATTTTTTTCTTAAAAACTATTTTTATTTTTCTCTTTTTAGTGATGTTATTAATAGTGATCATATCATCAGAACTTGACCAAATTAATATGGCACCATCCCTAAGAACCCCATTTCCAATAAAAAAAGAATCATAGAAATCGGTTCATAAACAAAGAAGTTAGGCCTGAACAAACCTAACAAAAAAGGTCTAATACCTATGAAAAAAAAATGGGACCAATCGGAAGGTAGACTGAACGCAATGCAAATTTTTTTTTCAAAATCGGTTCACAATTGGCGGAGATATGATGTAACATAGACATTAATTATGTGTTACTCTATACGACGGAAAAAAGTTTATTTTCTTTTAAAACAGAGACTAGAGTGGCAAGTATAAGCCTACATGAATTGCACGGTATATTCAATCAGTATTCCAAGAACTAGTAGTATTAGCGCCACATGTTACTGCTAAACTCTTCTCATTCTCACTCTTCTTTGGTGGGGAACACTTACTTAAAAGGTTCTCAAGTGGCGAATAAAGAAGGTGTTCATTCATCTTTTTTTCAATCCCTAAATTGTAAATATTTATCAGAACAATGTATCATCAATCATTGGAATTTTGATTTATGATGTGACGACAAACCGATGATCACATTTATATATAGGCAATTTTTAAATTCTTTGTCCAAAAGGCGATTCTAAATTTATAAAATGAGTAACAAATCGAAGTTTTGAATATAAATATTATTATTATTATATCATTATATTATAATTATAAATTAGGAGAAAATTAAAATAAAAAAACTTATTTTTATATTGTAAAGGTTTCAATACTTTAATCATATATGTTTTTAAGAATATTATTTAAAATATATTCGCTTTAATTTACTTGCATAAGATAAATAAGTATCCATGATATTACGGGAGCCCCCCCCTACATGATTATAAATAATTCTATTAAATATTAAATCGGACCTCACCGTTTATAGGGAAAATGCTAAAATTTGGTGCATTGTAATGTATTTGCGTACCAATATTCAGCTTATTAACTAAAACCTTTCAAGATTGGCATTTTGTACTCTCAGGAAACGTTTTCAGGTAAAAGCAAATGAAAATAATATGTATCTTATAAATCGATATTTATTTTTTACGTAATTTATATTTTTTCATCAGAGAAAATAAATAATTCGAAATATTCGAGAAAACATTTTTTTGCGTACTAATCCGCCAACTCATCTCAACTTGTCCATGCGTGTCTCGACTCGTTTGAAATAGTCTCGAGTTTTCATAATTAAAAAATCTATTAAATATTTGTAATTGGAAATAAGAAAAACGGGCAATTCTAGAGCAATTGATTACTAATACTATCTAATGCAGGTCTGGCTGGGCAACCTGAATTGCACAGCGTGCCGATTGACAACTTAAAAAATTCTGATTATAATAAATAAAAATAATTACAATTTTTTCAATATTTTTTTTTCTAAATCTGCCTTTACAACGAATTTGGTACTTATAAATTTTTATTCTAATTTATTAATATTAATTTGAATGTAGCGATACACTGAAAGTGTTCTAATCAGTGTAAATGTGGAAAAAAACAATAAATACAACCAGATATGAAATGAAAACACACATTGATCCAACAACAAAATATATTTGTAAAATAAACATAAAATATCAAAATTATTAATCGAATAAACCAAACAATATTTCAAATTTTATTTTAAAATAACAAACAAATTTGAATGTTTTTTTCATTTTTTCTGTCTGATATTTCGCTTTCTTTTCGCTTACTTAATTTTTCTAAAACTATATTATTAGTTGAAATTTACTATTATTATTTAATATGTTATTCTTCATGTAATTATAGAGAATCTTAATTCTTTTAATTACTTTAATGCGATTTAAAATATATTTTGAAATACCCGATAAAAAACAATTAGTCATATATGGGGAGGCCGCAAGTAAGTCCGTCGAGGGCTAGATGCGGCCCGCGGGTTGGCCAAACCTGGTTTAAAAGCTTTAAAATTTTTAATGAAATGTGTGAAAAAACTTAAATTTTTTTAATGATTGATATGTACGATAGATAGATAGATAGGTTGGAAAATAATATTGGACTAATGTTGAGAATTTGGCGGTTTTCCATTTTGTTTCTGCATCTTATTTTGAACGACTTGAGTATTTGAAAATATAATGTTTAAAAGTCGACGTCAGTTATGATAGGATAAATTATGAAAATTTTATCCGATTCCCAAAAAGGTTATTGGGTTTTCCGATTCTAGAATCTTTCTAATGAGATTACCATAGATCGATTCTATTAGCCTTCAGCGGAAGTTTGCTTAAACCTAGAGATGAAATTCTTTCGACATCTATATATTCTACTTGTAGCTGTAAATTTCATTCAACTTGACAAAAACTATATTGTATAATTATGCTCAATTATTATCCATTATGCTCACAATTAAATATTTAGGAAATACCTCAAATTAGGCGAAATTTTGAAAAATTTTACATTTTTCAAAGCTCAAATATACTTAGTAATTTTCAATCATATAATAAGAAAAAAAATACCCTGCCTAGCTTAAGGTGATGATAGAAGCATAGTATAAAAATTCTATATTATACAGTAATAAAGACAAACCTTTTCTTTCGATTTTCGGGCCCTAAACTCAGCTGCTTCATTTTTTCTCGCTGGGTTGCCTATCCTACAGGCGTTTTATAATATACATTTAAAAACATCCGATAGGGTGCAATGGAACCCACATATTGAAGATTTTGTCATCAAAATTCTTAATTGGAGGGATAGAGAAAATAAATTGATGTGGCCCCTTCTTTTATTTTTAATATTTAATAAAATAATTTATAATAATAATTTGCTTCATGTATTATTTATGTATTCTTTTCAAACATATATTTTTCAAATAATTAATGTTATACACACAAAGATAGGATTCGATAAAACGACTGAGAGGGCCACTTTAATTTAATCAAATGAAAATTTGCAGGTCAATCAATCCGATTATCTAATAGTTTGTAAAGAAAAATTAAGTTATGTTGTAATCTGCCGGATTTAAATTTTGAACTTAACCGAGGCCATATCAATAATTGAAATTTACTATTATTATTTAATATGTTATTTTTTCATGTAATTATAGGGAACCATATTTCTTTTAATTGCTTTAATGTGATTTAAAATATATTTTAAAATACCCGATAAGAAACAATTTGTTAAATATGACCACGGGTCAAACCAGCAAGTAAGTCCATCGAGGGCCATATGCGGGCCGTGGGTTGGCCAGGCCTGATCTAAACATCTAAAGAGAAGTTTCCGGTCAAACCAGCTAGATTGTACATTTTTAAAGAGATATTATTATTAGAATCCACAACTTTTCGACACTTGAGATTTTACAAGTAATTGTTGAACTATTTCGACAGACTTTTGATGGAATAATAGAATCAATCACCAAGCACTTAAAAACGACTTAATAGTTTTTTTTAAATTTATTTGGGTTAGAGAACACCTTCATTTTGGCATTTAACACTGTTATTATATCACGATATCACACACAATATATTGAAATCAAATTAATGAAATTATTGTAATAAAATAAAATATACCTAAAAAATTATAATAATCATTAAACTTCATTTATACAAATAGAATTGTTAAAAAAAGACAATCAAAGCATCTTGGTGAATAATTTTCCGGGATATTTTTCATTGATTCCGCCAACGCTGAAAACAAGTATGACACAAGAAGAAGAAGAAGAATCAAATAAATAAGAAAATGAATGAATTTTATTCGATTCTGATCATGATTTAAGAATTATCTTGGTTTAAAATCTATTTAAGACAATAAATGATTCACATTCGAATGCGACAGAGCTGGCCAGCTACTAGTTAATCTCTTCGGGAAATTGGCAATAAAAACAAAACGTGTCAAACATCAACTGCATTCTCATAAAGATTTCAATCATATACTTTTATATATACAGAGGTGATTTCTGATGCTATAATGGAGAAAAATCTATTCAATAAAATGAATCTAAATAAAATGTTTATTTTTTCCTATTAATTTTCTAACTATTCTTTACAACCTTGTTTTACAGGGACATTTCATTAAATTATTGTCATAATTATCAAAAAAAACGAAGATAACAGGATGGAAGAATAAAATATTTTACAAAAGATATCTATAGTTATTAAAGCTTTTATTTTTGTCTTTATATTTATTGAAAGTTATCATTTTGTTTGAATAACTCATAATTAATTATAACTACTTATTGATAACAAATAATACAATTTAACTACGACATTTCGTTTGGCTTATTCCGCGATCGTAACTGTTAACCTAAAATCGGAGTGGGTGCTGATAGCTGAGAACGTTCGTAGAATAAGCCGATCGAAAAGTCGTAGTTATATTGTATTATTTGTTGTTTATGTTCATTTAATAGTTTTAATTAATTATGTGTAACTAAAGAAAAATTTCAGCATTGTGCAAGTCAAATTAAAAAAAAAGATAAAGTATGTTGTTTTAAGGTAGTTGTTTCGCGACAATACTAGCAAAAAGTTAGTGCTAGAGTATTTAGAAGAGACAATAAGGATTCATAATTCATAAGCCCAAAACTTTTGCTCTTTAGGTACCACTACTAGCCGTTTGACAAATCTGGCAAAACTGTCCGAGCTTGTATATATTTTATTATAGAAATTTCAGATAAAGTTCATTATAAAGAGATTTATAAAAAAAGTTCATAATAAGCGATTCAAAGCTGTTGCGACAATGGCTGAAGCCAAAAAACGTCAAAAAAGTAATAAAGTTAATCCACTTTTTAGGTTAAATATATACGTTGTTGCCAGCTTGTTTTAAGTGTAAATTTTTCATTATACATTTTTCATTATTTATTATTCATTATCTCAGAAACTGTGTTGTAACTATGAATTAAAATTTTCTTAAAAAAATGTATTAGTTATTGTTTAATGTTAGTTTAGTTTTTTACAACAATGATAAGAAGAGTTTCTTAATTATAATTAAATATGTATGTTTATAACTTTCCGATATCCCGAATAGTGCAATGTATAAGAGTCTGAAAAACTCTCTCTTTGGAATTTAATATCTCCGGTACTATATTGTTCATAAATTTCCTTTTGCTACCAATCGATGCAGAAGTATTTAAATAATAATCTATCTAAATTTCAAAAAAATCCTATGAAAACTCATATGGTGAAACAACTACCTTAAAAACTCCATATGCGTCTTTATGAATTTAACTTTGCGAATTGCGTATCACCTAACTACTCATTAGTAGATTTATAAAGAATTAAAAAAAACTTTATTTGCTATTCCTTATTAGCAACCTTTAAATTAAAAAAACAAACAATGTGCTATTATTAGAAGAAATAAATGAAAGGCCTTAAAGATTGAGGATCCGAAACGTCGGTGGAAGTGTGAATAAATATAATACCCCGAGATTTTGGCCAGAATTCTATTTCTATCTATTCTTAAAGAATATAATAATTAAAATAAATAATAAGAAATTAAAAATAATTTTAAGTAAATAATTCTTTCTTTGGGATAAGTAAAGCCACGGATTAAGAGATTTGTTGTTCCATCGTATTATAAGCAAGGTAATTGATTTTATTTTTAAATTTAAAAGTTGCTAATAAAAAAAATCCAAAAAATTTCATCTTGTTTCAATTTAAACGTTTTATATAATATATCATCACCAAAACGAGAAAAGTTCTATTTACCTAATTCTGAGTTAATGCAATTTTAAAATTGATTTTTCCATTTTCTCTAACAAATATTTATTATATTACTTTCGCAAATTAATACCTCATGTATGATGTCATTTACTAAACCAATCACATATGCATCTTTAGCATTAAATCTTCAAAATTAGGTAAGTAATCTCGTAAAATGGATAATTTGCATTTTCGAAGTTTGGCATATAAGGTGGCGATATATAAATAACTCTGACTGCTTCTAAGTGCTGAGAGTATATCAACTAGTATTAGAGATGGGTGACCCTCTGCTGGTAATAGTCATACCAAGTCACTTGAGTGCTGGAATTATTTTTGGAGACTTAAATAAGAGACACACATTGGTTAAAGGTTTGGTTTTCGATCAGTAATAAACTTGAATAATCAAGGTCATTTCAATAATCTTCAACGCTGACTTTAAATTAACAGGTTCACCTCAATGATGATGTTGGTCAGCACTCCCATCAATAGATTTTTATTTATTTATTTATTGTCACCGGGAACAAAGCCCATTTAGACAGCACATCAGTAAAGTGTTAGTAGTGTTAGTGAGGGAGCCGAGTTTTAGCCGGTAGAAATTTTATATGACAGCCAGGATCGAACCTGGCCTTCCGCGCCAACACCGTCATCATCGATGCTGAAGCGGGGCTAACGCGTTAGGCGTTAGCCAGCTCGGCTAACCCGACTCCCGCCATCAATAGATATTAATAAAAATAATATGAGTTAAATATATATTATATATATATATATATATGTTAACATTTAAATGAAAGCGAAAGTTAAAACTTTTATCCGGTCACTGCCCTATTTTGGTGCACTTGGGACCAGACTCGTTTTGATAGTGAACCAAGAGTTGAAAAAAGATACAGGACCCAGCCGGGTATGATCCGACATCTTCTGCGTTAAGCCCGCAAATGCCTTCTCCATTTAGGCGATGGATCCCCCGACTAGATCCTATAATCAAATCTTATATATATTCAACTCTCTAGTTCAATCGCGTTTTTCTTCTATTTTCCTAATAGTATGGTTGTTATAAATTTACTACAATTCTCATCTGTCTGATTCTTTGGGAATCGAAATAAAATTCATCTCGTTTCGATTCCCCAAAGAATCAGACAGATGAGAATTGTAGTAAATTTATATATATGTCAATACTTAATAGTGATTGCCTCCATATTAGTTGAATTGTTATTTTCGTTTCACAATCAATAAATTCTCACTAATTTGAAGTTGTACGTCTTTAAATATATTTTGAGATTAATTCCTCGGAGGTAGGCAATTAGTTATCCATGAACAAAAAAAAATAACATTTAATTGAAATGTTTGTCTCATTGAAATTTCCTATTAAATTATTTTGAACTTAAATTGATAAATAAATGAATCATTTTTCTTTTACATGAAGAAGGTTCAAGAAGAAACTAGACAAAACAATATTATAAATAACTTCGTTAAAATTGTAGACTGTTTTTATGATTCAATTTCTAAGTAGTTGTCTTAGAAATAAGTCAAATGATTTCATCGGAAAACAAATAATTAATCATCTGGTGCACCCGGTGACTTGGGCTCGCAGGGCGGCCTGAGTTTGGAATTCTTATAATTTTCAAACTTAGTTTGTAACCAATTCATTTTGTTGCCAAAATATTTGTATTTTCAATGTGAAAAACGGATAAGATTTGGGGCTTCCTGGCAGTTGGGTATTTAATGTCCCTGCACCCCCCCCCCCTGTAAAAACCTTAAGTTCGCCACTCCCCCAAACTTCTATATTTAAATTTTTCAAAACGAAAATACAAAAAATAAAAAAACTATTCGTTATATTAATCAAAATCTCTTGAGCGGTTGTAACTAATATGCTAAAATTTAAAACCCTTCTACTCCTAGTTTCAGCTTATCTCTTTATGAATCAAGAAGTCTACTTGTCTCCGCAAAACATCTTTTCAATTATTTCAACGTTTCAACTAAAATCATTCGCTGACGAAAATTTTAGGAAAGTATTGCAAGTATTGGGTATTAGGGTGGAACAAAAATACGAATTTTTATTTTTTATTTCTAATACCGTGGAAAAGTTGCCTTTAGCAATAGAAAAGACGAGCTGTTTTTTTGTTTAAAATCAATAATTTCTTATTGTAATACCAAAAAATAAATGCTAATTGATGTAAAAAAAGGCATAAAATTTTTTGAGACAGTTATTATATCATGTCTTAAGGTGCCGCAAGAACGATACAATTTGATAAAAGTGCAATTTTTTACTATTACATGTTTCGAATAATTTTCCAATAAGTTGTTATTTTGTAATATAAATAATTTTTATAACGTTTTCTTGTCTTACAACTACATTTGGTACAAAAACTTTTTCCAAAAAATAATTTTTTCAAAATTTTCAAATTTTCACAATATTAAAGCACTTTGTGGTAGGTACCTTAAGATTTTGAAATATGACAACCAAATTTTTGTCCTTTCTTTATGAACCTTAAATGGAAATTTTGGCCTCTATTAGAAATACAAAATAAAAAAAAAATGAAAAAAAAAGATATTAAAAATTAAAAAATTCACATTTTCGTTCAACCCTATTGGTTATGCAGGGGTGCCCACAGGAGGGAGGCGGTTAAGACGCAGAGTATATCATTGAAATTTCTGGGGGGTGGGGGTTGAAAATTGTTGCTTTTTTATGTGCTAAAAATAAAAACGGTCAAGTCTTACAACTTTAACAAAAGATAAATAAAAGCCCTTCTAATTCTTTAGAACTGAATAAATTGGGGGGGGGGGAGTACTTTTCATGAAACTGGGAAGGGGATGAGTCATGAAGGTAGGGGGAGTGTGCATCTCTGCTGTGTGTATTCACTTTTTTCACGGATTTATATTTAAAATTAGCAAATAAAACGGTAATATACTTGGGTCTTAGATATTAACGTTCATTTGAAAGATTAGCCTATGATGTCACACTAGTTATACAGGTAAATCTACTATTTATTTTTAAAAAATTACTGCGATGACAGGGTCAGTGAAATATTTTCGTAAGAATAAGAACTAGACGTCGATGGGAGAAGTCTTGAGCAGCAGTGGGAGCTGAAAAAGCAAGAACGATGAGGTGAGAGATTCACCGGCTGATCCACGCCCTGCAAGTCAGCGACCCGAGGAATGCGTCTTGCCTTATGGATACCTGAATGTACCCCCCTCGACCCCTCTTGCATTTTTCAATATAAAAATTATTGTTTTAAAACGGTTATTATCAGTGTAAAACAACGCGTGCATAGTAATATGCCCTTTGGACTCGGTTCAATCACTATGCACTATTTATTTACTCATGTTTACATTATAGATGTCAATGGCCTTGGCATGATGAAAACATCGAACTCATTAGATCTTGAAAGTTGAGTAGCATATAGGTCGGTTAGTTTTTAGATAGGTGATCGTCTAACACACTAAATCTTGTTAACGGGTTTACATGACACATCATTTCATTTCATTGAATTAAAATGTTTTTGTTTTTCTGAGAGTAGCACAGTTGTTGAATCATTAAAATAAATCAATGAGGTTGTCCTCTGCACGATGCAAATAAGCATATCGCCGCTGATCTTACAAAACCTCGTAAGTCCTAAATTCATTGTTTGCCAGAAAACAAGAAAAACCATTTTAAACAACAATACTTACAAATTCAATGCAATATTTATTATTTGTCCGTAGCTCGAAATTAAATTGGAATAGAATAATAAGGTTTCAATAGACAGATGCGCCGTAAAAAAGTTGATCGGTATAAACGTATAATACGTATTTGACCAAAAATCGGACTTACGAGGTTTTGTAAGATCAGCGAGGATATATATAAACAGGTGTGTCCACAGAAAAATTTCAAGGGGGAGGGGGGGGGGGGGAAGAGCTTGGAAACAAATAATTATATTATTAAATTTTTACTAGTTAATTTTTTGAGTTTTTTCACAAATAGAATACGCTAATACAGTAGTGGTTAAATAAAAAATCATATGGGGTACATTAAACATAGTTTAGGGAGGGCGGAAGTCAGGGCTGTACAGAATTTTTTATTCAATCCCAGGGGGTCACCCTCTTGGTCCTCCATTCTCCTGTGGACGCCCATGTATATACTCGTAATTTATTTTGTTTGAGACTATAGTTTCGAAGGTTTATTTGCATCAAGCAGAGGACATGTTGATTTATAAATAAATAAATAAATAAATCTTTATTTCTCGACCTGCTTAGAGGCACAAGTCCTCGGTGGCTAGGTCCTCCAAACATCAATACAATCTAGCTACAATACATTAATAAACATCAATACAAATTAATTACAACAATTTAACAAATAATAAACAAGTAAAAAAAAAAGAAAAAGAAAAAAAAATAGAAATGTATGCTCATTAACAAATAACATGACCATAGATTTCCATCAAAAGACAAAAAGTAATTTAAAAATTCCGCGCAAAAACCCGATACCAGGAGCAAGCGACGCATTAGCCATCCCGGCATTTGCCATAAGTTGTTAAGGAAACCTGGTCAAAACCTTAACAAGGATGGTATGACCTCTCTCTACCTCACCTAATCTCTGCTTGTGAGAACTAAATAAAATTTTGCACAACTCTAGGACATTAGGACTTGACAAAATTTATAATTGATTTAATCATAGGGGGCAGAGGACTATAATCCCAAGTAGTAACAGACAGACTGTTCCACAAATCAATGCCAGATCCTACAAATGAATGTAAACCGATATTTTTCAAGAATCTTGGCTTACGAATCTTTTTTCTATGATCAGCTCTACCTAAATAACTTGGTTCCTGAAATCTATTCGTTATTTCCTCCCAACTCCTAAAACCCTTATAGGCTTTGAAAATCACTTTCAATTTAGCCCATTCCCTTCTCTCCAATAAGCTAGACCATCCTAATTCATTAATCATTGAAGTGACACTACTAAACCTATCAAATTTACCAAAAACAAATCTAGCCGCCCTCCTTTGTACCATATCAATTTTTCTCTCTAATCGTTGTGGATGTTTGTCCCAAACCACAGAACAATACTCTAAATTAGGTCTTACATAAGTTAAATAAACTTTTGACTTAACTTCTCTAGATGTACCCTTCAAAATTCTACCAAACATCCCCAATTTCCTATAAGCCTTATTGACTATATAACTAATATGCATATCCCACTTTAAATTTGCCTGAATATGTATGCCTAAATATTTATAAAATTTAGATTCATTGATAATATTTCCACCAATGTAATAATTTTGAGGACTAACCAGATTTCTAGTACTAAATCTAACCAAATTTGACTTGGAATGGTTTAGTTCCATTGAATTGGATCTACACCATCCTTCAATTTGATCCAGGTCATTCTGTAAAGTAAGGCTATCACAATCATTATCAATTACTCTATATACGACACAATCATCCGCGAAAAGCCTAATAGATGATTGCACGATAGAAGGCAAATCATTTACATATATAAGAAAAAGAAGAGGACCCAGAACACTACCTTGAATCACCCCAGACGTGACATCTACTCTATCAGACAGACCATTACCCACTTTTACAATTTGAGTTCTATCCCTAAGAAAACACCGAATAAATTTAATTAACTTAACAGACAACCCTGACGAGTTTAATTTTTCTAAAATAATTTTATGACTGACTTTATCGAAAGCCTTGGCAAAGTCCAAAAATACTGCATCTACACTGACTTTGTCAAAGCTTCCTGTAATTCCTGAATAAAAGAAACTAATTGAGAATTACAGGAATAATTTTTCTAAAACCATGTTGCCTATGATAGAACCATCCTTGCCCTTCCAAATACGAGCGGATATGAGAGTCTACCAACCTCTCTAAAATTTTGCCCACCAGACTTGTTAAACTCACTGGCCTATAATTACAAGCTAAGCTCTTATCTCCCCCTTTATAAACAGGAATAACTAACACTCTTTTCCAACCAATAGGCATAGTTCCCTCATCCAAACATCTATTAAAAAGTAAACATAAAAATTTTGAAATACTATCCACTACAAATTTCAAGAGATCACTATTAATTTCATCCTCCCCCGAGGCCTTTCCTGGTTTTAACCTCTTAATACCTAATGTTACATCCGATTCCAAAATGACTAAATCCTCCATCTGACTATCACTAGAACCTCCATCAACTAACTCACCCTCCTCTAGAGCTACAAAAACGGACGAATACTGTCTATTTAATAAATTTGCCTTCAACACATTATCCTCAACCAATTCACCATCATCCCCTAAAAGCGCAGGGACATTTGCCGAAACATTTAATTCCTTAAGAAACGAATAAACATTAAACCAATTTCTATTACTACAATTCCTATCTATATAATTATTCAAATAATTAACTCTAGTCAAATTCTTTTTTTCAATTAACAGCCTATTTAGCTCTCGGAATTTTCTTTTATGATTCGAAGACTTATTCCTATTAGAATATGCTATCCTACATTTCCGTTTTAAATTCTTAATGGTTCTATCATAGTAAACAGGATCGTTACCCACTTTAACTAATTTAGAGGGAATAAATTTATATTTTCCTTCTTCCAAAAGATTCATAAGCCCATCCCATTGCTGATCTACATCCCGAATTACAGACCATTCTAAAAATTTAGATTCCAAAAAATTATTAAATCCCATTTTATCTCCTAATCTATACAGCCAATGCTTCTTTTCGAAGGTTAGAGACTGACTAACTGATCCCAAATATTCTATTACCACAGAATAATGATCACTAATTCCATCTTCAATAGTGACTCTCATATTATCACTATCAAAGTTGGTTAAACAGACATCGAGGACAGACGCTTGCCCACTGGACCTCTGCCTAGTCCCCTCCCTAACAATTTGGATAAAATTTCTACTTTTGAAAATATCATCAACCAAAATTTGAGCAAGAGAATTACTATTTGTCGCAGATGACCAATTTACATTAGGCAAATTTAAATCTCCACAAACTAAAATATCCTTACTTTGCATAGATGTACAATTTAAAAAATTATCTAAGTTTTCTAAAATTTTGAAGTCCTGACTAGGAGATCTATAT
This sequence comes from Forficula auricularia, assembly GCA_024734495.1. NCBI lineage: Eukaryota > Metazoa > Arthropoda > Insecta > Dermaptera > Forficulidae > Forficula > Forficula auricularia. The sequence goes on from JALMQS010000128.1 coordinate 18,054,360, forward strand.
AACCCAACAATCACCCTACTTATACGTCCAAATTTCACATTCACCCCTAACATCTCCTCTTGTAAATCTAAAAAATTTAAACTACTCGGAAGCGAATCCTTGACTGCTATAAAGACTCCACCCCCTCTAACAGACTGCCTATCCCTTCTATAGACTATATAACCCTTAGGAAATACCTCATTATTCGAAATCTCCTCCCTAAGCCAAGATTCTGTACCAACAATAACATCTGGATTAATTAAATCCACATGTTGTCCAAAATTTAGAATTTTATTCAAGATACTTCTACAATTTATTATTAACAACTTAAATCTCTGATTTCTATTTCTGAAAATTGTCCTCTTACCCCCTCCATTTAGTTTTTTTGATATTCCAGTATACTATCAATACACACCTTCCCTAACTTGTAGGAACCAGACCTATTTAAATTAATACCATTCTTGCCTAAATCTTTATAATCTAAATAACTATTTGAATTTATAAACTTACAACCATACTTGAAACAGACACTTTCTAAAATATGATTTGCCCAATTAATCCTTCTAAAATCTACATCCCTTCTATAAATTATACCACTAAATATTAATTTTGCTCCCTGAAATTTATTTCTAAGAGAAATAACTAATCTATCAAATTTTAAACGGAATACCTCAGCAGTAATATCATAGATATTATGCGTGCCTACATGAATAAAAACTAAATCCTTTCTAGCCCCTACATACCTCTCTACCATATTTTCCAACTGTTCAAATCTTATACCCGGGAAACACCATGAACTAAACCCCGGGATGCAGTATAAGATGCCAAATATTTAAATAAACTATCCCCTAAAATTAAAACTCTATTATCAATTTCTCTAACCCCTGAATTATCTAGTAAAATATGTATTATCTTTATGAAAAATATTTTGATTAAAAATATTTAGTTTGTCGGAAGTAGCAATTGTTCATAAGAAGAAATCGATGATGCTTGATTCAAATAAACATATATCTATTTATAATGAATATATATTGTATTAGTAGAGACTATATTTTCTAGGATTTGACCTTCATCATCAGTTTTAATTGAAAAGTCTTTGTTTTGCCGAGAGTAGCAGAGTTGTCTCACAAAGAGAAACAAAGAGGTTGTCCTCTGCTTGATGCAAATAAAGGAGAAAGGAGAAAGGGAAACATATTGTTATATTTGAATGTGAACCGGATGGAATGTCTTTATTAGTTCCTAGCCAAGCAGTGACGAAGGAACACCAAGTTTTCAATATCCATATGATATTGACTCCATGAAAAACATTTATAATTGAAGAAAGACTGATGATGAAGACCAAGTCTTCGAAACTATAGTCTCAAACAAATAAATAATATATATACAGATATATCATCTCGATATATATATGTGTGTATGTTTATTTGCATCAAACAGAGGAAAACCTCTTTGTTTCTCTTTGTGAATCAACAACTCTGCTACTCTCGGCAAAACAAAAACTTTTCAATTAAATCAAAAGGAATTGTCATTCCATTGCCATTGATTGTAAATTATTTGTCATGGATAACAAAAGTGGTGGAAAATTCGGAAGACTGGATAAAGAAACTTTATCGGAAATCAGGAACGCCTCAGAAGAAGATGCTCTAAATCTGTATTTTAAACTACGCTTAAAATACGCAACAGCGAACAAAAATATTTGGTTCAACAAAACTTGTCTTTCTGAAAATATAACTCCAAAATATGTACAGATCAAGACAAAAAATCGTTCAGCAATCGCCTCAAAAGTCGTTCAGGATAGCCGGAAAAAATGGGTAAGCCTGGAAATTAATAAACATTATTCATTAAGGGACACATTCAAATATTATCTATATGAAATCCACACTAGGTTGACAGAAATCCTTCATGCATGCCAATTTGATATTAAAGATTGTGAAATAAGAGATAGGGTTGAATTTTTAATGGTTAAAAAACAAGCCAAATTAGACAATAAAATTAAGAATCTTAATAAAAGGAGAAAAGAACCCAAAATTAATTAGCGCAATCGAATCTTTAGAAATTTTGAAATCATTCAATAGAAATTCAAAACTCTGTTTGAACAATCAAATAGAGTTATCCAATAGTAATCTGCTTAAGATGTTTGCTAACAAAAGATAAAAGAAAAAAGAAAAACCCTTCTTTTTGTCAGCCTTTCTAAGGAGAAAGGAGAAAGGGAAACATATTGTTATATTTGAATGTGAACCGGATGGAATGTCTTTATTAGTTCCTAGCCGACCAGCAGTGACGAAGGAACACCAAGTTTTCAATATCCATATGATATTGACTCCATGAAAAACATTTATAATTGAAGAAAGACTGATGATGAAGACCAAGTCTTCGAAACTATAGTCTCAAACAAATAAATAATATATATATATACAGATATATCATCTCGATATATATATGTGTGTATGTTTATTTGCATCAAGCAGAGGACAACCTCTTTGTTTCTCTTTGTGTTCATCATCAGTCTTTTTAATTAGAGATATTCTATCTATTTTTTTCATCAGTTCAAATATACGTTTGGATGTAGGTAATTCGTTTTGGTAGTACCTTCAGTAGCTTCTAACAAATAAATTATAAAAATCCCAACCGGTACCTACATATATTTTTATTTGGATCAAGCAGAGGGTAACCTCATTGATTTCTCCTTACAAACATTATTTTATTTTTATTATTTTGTTTTAACATTTCAGTTTTTTAAATTTTATAAATAGAAGTGAAAACTTTCGTGAATCGGTGCGGTTTCTACAAATTTCGCAAATAGTGAATATTCTAATTGCTTTCCAGAAAATTAAAAAAAAATAATTAAAGATAAAAAAAATTCAGGATGCAATAGAATATCTAATACGTTCATTTTAAGATATCTCTGGAAACCAAAGCCATTTTTTATTAAAAATAGTCTAAAATACACATAGACTATGTACGTTTGGCAAGACATCCTTTAATGATTTTAAATTGTTTATTTCTTATGTAAAACCAACTATCATCTGAATATATTATTTGATGAATATATCTTCATGAGACATTAGTAGTAAATTTATTAGTGGGGTTGGGTTTTGAAATTAAAGAGCATACCTTTTTATATTACTTTATTAACTATACCATATATCATGATTAAACATTCAATATCTCTATATTTCCACAAAGACAATACAAGCTCCACAAGAGCTTCACGAAATCACAACGCCTCTCTCTCTCTCTCTCTCTCTCTCTCTCTCTCCATGTTAACAACTTACAAAGCTAAATCGCCTAGATTAGGTGTTTAGGGGTTTCTATTTTAAACTAAATAAAGAGGGCCTTATATTTAAATATATTTATTATTTCAACAAGGGGTAGATTGTTTTGTGGCTAATTCGAAACATTTATTTCATTTTACAAAATGTTCCTTTTGTCAAAATGATTTCCTGGTCACACATGATGTACTCGAGAAAGATGATACATATAGTACAAAATTTGTTAACTTATCGTTTTTATTAACTTAAAAATATAACCTTGAGCAATATATAAATGAAACGAAACTACTAAGGGATAGTCTGCTTGTGCGTGTGTTTATTTTTAATATTACCTTAGCTTGATTGTGTTGATGTGATGGCTGTGTCCTTTGGCAAGATGATTGGACCAATTGGACCGTTGCTCTCTGACTCATCAGTACTTATTTTGAGTTGCCCAAATCATGCATTTCTAGGAAAATTCAGGCGTCTGTCTGTTTGAATCTAATTAATTGATTTTCCCTCATGTTATATAATTCTTTTAACTGGAATAGAATACATTAATTACGATTATTTAATTTTTAATTTTGTTTACAATATATATTTTCTTTAGTCGGGAAGTACTGAACTCATGATTTTTTTTCTCTTTGTGTTTAAAAATGTCTAAATCGTAAAGAATAGTGATTTTCAACCATGATTGTTTCTCTAACTGTGAGACTGTGAGTCTGAATTACAATACAATCAAGAACAGAAAATCCTAGAAAGTTCGTTCTGGTGACATAAGACTAATAAGATTTCGGGCTCTCTACCTTGAGAATTTCGTTTCCAAAATACAGAAAATCGATTTTTTTCTTAAGATAATTAAAATAATTTATTATATTACTAAAGCAACTCTTAACTGACGAGTGTAAAAAATTTAAACTTTTTTCTCCATTTTTCTCTAGGTGAACTTTCTCAACTTCCGTTGCTTTTCATTTTTAGTTGTTTTTTTCTCTCTCTAGTATTTCATCAATCCATGTTAAGTGTCCCTCAAATAGGGGATTTGAGTGCATTGCGATATCTAATTTGATTATTGTAATGTAAAGCTATGTAATAAAATAGTAAGCTTTAACCCACTCATTGTCAGCTAAATTAAATTCATGTTTTGACTTCTTCATTGATATTGTTGTAATTATGTAGTTTAACTTTATTTTTTCCAATGAATATTAAAATAAATATATATATATTTTTCCCTTTAAGTAGCTAAAAATATATTTCTTACTTATATAATTATATATCATTATATGATATTATATCTAAGCGGAAGTATTGCATTTCTCTTCAAGCGTTTTGAAGCTTTGTGAGTTTTATTGTCTCCAAGCCTAAAATGATATGTAGATTATAAAAAAATATTTTCCTATATTAAGTCTTCTTGTAAGAGTATACGATGACCTTAATAGATGAAAATTGGACTAAGAGCAAAATAATTGATTTTATGGTCCACCGAATACAAAAAATTACTAAAAATATATTTTTTGTGAAACCTTCCTAGTATTTTATATTTTAAATTTTAAAAAGTTTCTTAAATTTTTCAAAATTTTCTTTATTTTATAAAAATACATTTGTAGAGTGTATATACCTATGCCCCCCCCCCCTGGTGGACAGGGAAAATTGCATCTTCAACGAATGTGAATTTTAGATTGAAATAAAAGAAGAGTTGATTAGGCGTATCGTAAAAAAAGACCTATTTTTTCTTTTTTAAATGAATCTCATCAAAATTTATATGTTCTTTGTCGTAAAAAATTAATCTTGATTGAAATTAAGGGGGCTGAGTTAGGTAATTAGGCGTGTCGCAAAAATAATTAAAATGTCATACGAATCTCAAAAATGGAAATTCGCAGAGCATCGAGATTTGAAAATGAAGCTAGAAAAGTCTTGGTTGAAAACGATCAAGATGAAGTATCCTATTACTCTAAGTTTTCCATATGTTTATTTTTTGAGATAGTCTCAAAAACGGCTGTAACCATTTTTTTTTTAAGATGAAAGAAAAAGTAGTAATAAGTAAAAATCGTGTGGTATACCACTATTTTATTATTTCCTCTACTGTTTTCTGAAAATTTCTTATAAAAATGGAAAAATTACTATATTTCTAAATGAATAAAATAAGTAGAACTGATAACCAAATAATCCTTATCCACATATTATGATATTAAAAAAAAAAGATTAATGATGTTTTGTCGAAAAGTGAAATTGTTTTTTGACAAAGAGTGATTGAATGGGCCACTGACGAAGTCAAAATAAATTGACGAAACGTTTTTTAATAAAAGCTCTGTGTTTTTGATTATTTAGTCCAATTCCCCGCTATTCCTGATACAAAAATATTTATTATGGACGCGAGCGATACAAATAATAATAATAAACTACTGAAGATGGTCATCCAGAGGTGATCGAAACTGTTTTGTAAATTAATATAAATATAAATGAAAATTAAAAATTCACAATTCATTGGACAATGTTTTTTATTGAAGCTCTTATTCAATTTTTGTACATCGTTTCGTCTCTCTCGATACGAAACGTTGTACAAAAATTGAATAAGAGCTTCAATAAAAAACATTGTCCAATGAACGAATTTTTAATCTACTAATTATAATGGACATTAATCAAAATAATTTATCAACAAATGAAAATATTTTAACGAGATTATTAAGTTTATTTCAATTTAATACAAATTACCTTTGAAGTTAAAAGTGTTATTTTTAATAATCTATAATAAATTTGAAACAAAAAAATCAGAAACGGTTGATATAAATATCTCTGATTAAGTGATCTTTCTTCGAAACGACTTTTTCGAGACAGTGCGATGGCGCCAGCCGTTTCGTGGCATCTTATTTATTATTAGTTGTCCCGCTAGAGTGATACACCCAACCAAGTCTTTTCATATTCAGTTATTCATTGCGAGAGTAAATAAAAAATATTTTTATTGTGAATTTCTAGTCATATTGATTATTAACAAATGCATTAGAATTATTGTTCACCCAATGAAATTTATCGATGAATGAATAGACTACGCCTAATGTTATATGCAATTATTAAAGTAATAATTTTAATGTCAGAGGGTTGTATTATTAAATACATACTAATATGTATTTTTCTCTTTGCAGGAAAGTGTTCTTCTCTATCCTACTTCATTTTTTGATATCATAGAAATAGAACAAACATTGCTGTGACAACAAGTAGTATGTATTGTATAAATTAAATTATTATTTTGATAATTATAGTACCTATATTATTATTATTATTATACTGGCAATACCATATACTAGCGTTTCCTAAAGTGTAGGTCGCGACCCGGCATCGGGTCGTAGAAAAATTTTGCCGGGTCGCGAAAAAAAATTGTAAAAAAACAAAAAATTTTTTTTTTTACATCAGTTAGACACTAGGAATTGAATAGATTCATGAACGTCTTTCGGAGCTAATTAATAATTTTAAAGAGTACTTTCCGGATATTTCTTCAAATAATATGTGGACGAGGGGTGAACCGCTATTGGAATTAGGTGTACAGGTCTTGGGAATTATGTGCAATTATTTTGGAATTCATTAGATAATGCCCCTTCATCTATTGTCTTCTACTTGGAAATGAAAGTGGAAGTAGGTGTACACGATGTTAGGTCGCGGTTCACCCCTCGTATGTGGATTAAAGATGTTTTTCTGTCGAAATTGAAAAAGGAAGAAATGTCTAATCTTAGTGAACAAGAAGTTGACAATTTAATTAAAATGTCATGCGACACCGATCTGAAATAAAACTGCAACGGATTCGTTAAGCTAAACTTTATCCAAATTCATTTGAAATATTAATATGTTTGTTCCTTTATTATTAATCAGATATCACTTGCAATTTGTAGTTCATATTGACATTAATTCAAAATAATTCTCATTTAAGAGTCGAGGAATAACCATTCCACATTGGATTTTTGACATTTCGGTTATTATTGTAACCATTGCTGAAGACATAGAGGAATCGACTTAAAATCAAAAATAGCCATCGATTCTCATCTAATACTTGAGGAATAACAATTCTACATTAGGTTTTTGACGTTTCGATTATTATTGGTAACCATTGCTGAAGACATGGAGGAATCGACTTAAAATCAAAAATAACGATCGATTCTTATCTAATACTAGAGGAATAACCTTATTGCATTCCATTTTTGATGTTTTGACTATTAATGGCAACCTCTATTGAAAACGTGGAAGAATCGACTTAAAATCAAAAAGACTAAATTTTTTATGGCAAACAACTCAAACTTGAGTTGTTTACCAAAAAAGAATTTAGTCTTTTTGATTTTAAGTCGATTCTTCCACGTTTTCAGTAGAGGTTGCCATTAATGGTCAAAACATCAAAAATGGAATGCAATAATGGTTATTCCTCTAGTATTAGATAAGAATCGATCGTTATTTTTGATTTTATAAGTCGATTTCTCTATGTCTTCAGCAATGGTTACCTAATATAAAACCGAAACGTCAAAAATCCAATATAGAATGATTATTCCTCAAGTACTAGATGAGAATCAATCGCTATTTTTGGTTTAAAATCGATTTCTCTGTCTTCAGCAAAGGTAACGGATAAGAAAACAACGCAGTTGCTATGAGTTACTCATAAAAATTCCTCCCAAATTTTTAGCATTTCACAGAGAGAAGCCTATCCATTCTTACTTAAGCAAGGCTAAATGAGCTATATTAAAACTTTCAAATGAATAAATTTTAAAGAATTTTAAAAATTAAAAAAAGTACCATCTTACTCTAGAGTAAAGTACTTTAAAATATAATTTTACTAAAAACTTTATTTAACCTTTTTTGTGGTCCCCAAGGTACTTAATTAGGATATTAAATTTCATCAAAATTGGTTAAGTCATTTTCAAGATATTTAGAAAAACTAAAAAGTACTGAAATAAAGTACTAATGTTTGTGGGCCGATATGTACCAAAAACTAATCAGCGCTTCATTTTGTTAAACTAATGGTAGGTTTTCAATTTCATTTCAATCGGTGTAACGGTGTGGAAAAATCGTGGGCCAAAAAAACGATAACATACATCCATCCATCCATCCATCCGCACGCACTAAATGAAAAAATCGCACTTTTTGGCCTCTCGACGAGACCCCATGTAATTTTTGGCAAAACCGTCACGTGCTAATATTCAACCTAATTGAATACTACAATTTGTGACTTTAATTGAGTCCATGGGTTCCGTAGTCTTTACCTGAGGACCCTTTGAAGCCACGCTTGCCCCGAGAGCGATTACAATACTTTACCCATGCTTTGCATTGGATAAAGTAAAAGCGTTTGAAACTGTACCACTAATTAATTTTGGGTTTCGCTGTCAAAAGGAGTATTCAAGCTTAAACCAAAAAGCGATACAATTTTTAATGCCTTTTGTCACCACTTATACGTGTTTAGATGCGTTCTCAGCCTTGGTGTACTTAAAAAATAAGTATCGAAACAGATTGGATGTTGAACCTAATTTGAGAATAAAATTAACAACATCATTACTTCCTAATTTTAAATTGTTATCTGATGACAAACAACATCATATCTTTCACACTAAGGACAAAATATGTGGAAACAAAGTTTACTTCATTTACTAAAGTTTTAAATGAATATAATTGTATAATTTTTTAATTACTTATATTTTTCTTATATAATTATTTTGCAATTTTTGTGTATGAAATAAACAAACAAATAACTTGATTTTTATTAAAAAATAAAATTTGTTTTGTAAATAAATGGGTTTTTTCATAAGGTGGGTCGCGAATAATTTTAAAACCTCGTACCGGGCCGCGGTTAAAAAAGTTTGGGAAACGCTGCCATATGAAGTATAGAGAGACGTTGGGTTTTTGATGAAGATAAAGGGTTATTATTATTATTATAATGCCTACGATATTATACCCTCAAATAAAAACAAAAAATATGTATGCATCAAGCAGAAGAAACAAAAACTTTAATTTTAAATTACAAACTCTTTCAATTTTATAGTTTTTATCCTTTGAATCTGAAATTCAAAATGGCTGATTAGCGTTTCAGCTTGCCTAACTTGCAGGGGTTCCCATTAGGTAATTTGCTTTTCTTACATTTATAGTTCTCTCCTTTCTGTAGGATATATAATAATAAATTATTATAATTTTAACACCAAATAATAAATTATCTGGGAGGCTGTTGTGATCTCCTTTTTATGAATTCAGAATGAATTATTGTAGTAAATAATAATTCTAATTAGTGATTGACAATACATATGCAGTTTGGGACAAATAATTTGATTAGGAGAAAAAGTGACTAGGTATATAATCTGATAAGATATACGTGAATTTTTGGAGTGGATGTCGGAAGGGCTGTATTATTTACTCCCTCAAGAATTCAACATGAGTGCTAAAATTGTCACCGGGCCATTAGCTGTTCCACTGAAGTCAACCGACCTGAGATATATTTTATGACTCAAAGATATAATCTTCATTTGTAAAATTTCGCGGTCTAGTGATTTTAAATCTAAACACATAGCAATGCCATAAATAAAGATTGATGAGTGATTCGCATTTTGAATTTTCTCTTAACTCGAAGAACAATGTAATGATTATTATCTAAATCAGGGGTGTCCAACTTTGGCTTACACGGGTCACATTTGAAGAAAAAAAATTGTCTCGGACCGCGGATAAAATATTATAATTCTATTGTTATTTGTTATTCAAAAAAGATCGTTAATAATATAGAAATAAGAACATTATTATTTTTTTAGCTCACAGTGAAATTCTAATTTTTCTCTTTGCAAATTTTATACTTGAAAAATAGCTCCTTGTATATGTAAATACATACCTATTACCTTCATACATACAAAAAATGATATTAAGTATTAGTATTTGTTTATATTTTTTCCTGGCCTGATAATTAATATAAAATTCTAATAAAGAGACAATATTCGATTTTTCTTTCAGATCGGTATCTAATTGTTGTTCTAGAACAAGCAATGGGAAAGTTTGCAAGTAGAAAATTTATTTCTAATGAAAATGGAGTCGAAAATAGACCAAAATGATGATTACAGTAGATTTTTTTAGAGAAAACAAAATTAGGCCAAATTGTTGTGTGTTTTCCAGTATCTCCATTTAAATCTCAATGTTTTAAGGAATTTTATGACTTTATATTGGGCCACGGGTTGGACAGCCCTAGTTTAAATCGAATGGGATATAAAGAAGGATAATTTATTATTTTAAAAGGGTCACGGATGTAATAATCCCTGACTATCCATTTTCTATCGACATGTAAGAACGTGCAAAGATCCAAAAGACAAGTCCTGACAAGTTTTAGTCAATTAATTGTGATTGTTCTAGAAAACCCTATAATTCCTTGTTTATTTTGTAAAACGGTCACGGATATAATAATCCCTCTATTGACATGTCATTGACATATCATTCGACTCAAACTCACTAGAATTCAGGGATAAAATTTCAATGCTAGGCGTAACTCTAGGGTCTGACCTTTCATGGAATGACCATATCTCAACCACTGCTAAAGGTGCAGCGCTCAAGCTTGGTCTCCTATTTAGGTCTAGACGCTGTTATACTCCCAGTCAACTTCTTATACCGTATAAGGCTCAAATTCGTCCCTGTCTCGAATATGGCTCTCATCTGTGGAGGGGTGCCTCCAAGCATTCTCTTGCTACACTGTATGCAATTCAGAAGCGAGCAATTAAACTAATAGGAGACCCGGCTCTAACCAACTCACTCGACTCCCTAGCTCACCGAAGAACCGTTTCTGCCCTTTCCCTGTACTCACAGATACTATCACGGTGTCTGTTCAGTCGAGCTGAAATCAATTATCCCCCCTAATGCCCTCTTTACGAGAAACACGCGGTTTTCTGACGCTCAGCACCCCTTCGCTGTCAAATTGGATAAAAGTCGAACAAGCGCTTTCGCCAACTCTTTTATCCCTATGACCTCCAGAGACTGGAACTCGCTCCCTGCCACCATCTTTCCCGCGACTTATAACCCTCAGCTATTTAAGACACGTATCCACAGATACCTTCGACCCCCGCCCAACCATAAATCTCAATGTTTTAAGGAAGTTTTTATGATGGGCCACGCGTTGGACTGCCCTGATCTAAATGGATATACCTAAATGAAATAAAATGCCTTTAAAAAATCACGAAAGATTGTCTAACTAATTCCGAGCTGTCATGGATTTTATTTCTTGGCAAACAGTTTGTATTCACCCCTCCCCTCAGAAATTGAACCCAACTGCCAAAATGCAATCTGAATAATGATTATTATTATTGTAATTTTGTCCATAATTTCAATTGATGAGAAACTTTATAATGGAATTAAGGACAAGTTTTTTGTGTGAAGAAGTCGGCAAAATCGACGAAACGTTGGTTGAAAAATTAAAAAATCACACAAAAAACCTGTCCTCGATTCCCATTATAAACTTTCTCATCAATAATGATTATCTTGTGAGGTGGATCGATTTGATAAATTTATTAAGCTTATTTTACTAATTTAGTAGAAAACAATCTCTTGTGATTACTTAAGATAGTTTACGACTATTAATATCAAAAATTTGAAGATTTATATCAATAAAACTAATAGAGTCGACTAGTTATCATAGAAAGCACAAATATAGTATATCATTGTGTATCTCAAAAATAATAACAAACAATACTATTCAATATCTGCTACTAAGCCTATGCGGTGGACTCAGCAAAATGAGGGTGAACTATATGAATAGAGATGCTAAAGGAATAGGCAATAGTGGAAAAATTATTTGTGGAATACCTTGTGATAATAAACTGTTAAGCATATTGGTACTTAAGTGCATAGGTATTAAAATTAGAGAATCTATCAAACAAATTCAAACAGCTACAATGAATTGGGATTGTCTGCTTACCTGGAAATACTTTTTGTTTCTATTTTAGCAGTTTTTATAAGAGAAGGGCAAATCAAAATGTTGGTAATCACTAGGTTAATTAATTATAAATAGGAATAATCAACATTTTCTTTAAAATTGTTTTAATCCACTAAGATATTAAATAATAATACTTAAAATGAAAATGATGATAGGTCTAGAGTAGCTTTTTTTGAAAAAGGTGCACTAGTTAAAATTCACAGGTATTTAAATTAGATTTAAAAATTAAATCTATTAATACTTCTAATAAATTTATTTATTATGTACGAAACTCAGAGTCCCAATCATAATTGGTCGTTTTTTAGGGTAACGTTCAAGATTAAAATGGTCCCCTATTAGTGTCACTACTATGTCTGCCCGTCATCTCTATGTCCGTCAGTCAGAACTTGTAGCTTGTTAACTAAATATGACATAAAATTGAAATTTGCTTATTTTATATTCATTTTCCTCCAAATCAAAATGTTTTAAAATATTAATCGAATAATTATTTTAAAGGATTGAATTTTTTGTGGCGTCAATAAAAATAACTATAATGGAGTAACCCTGTAAAGATCTCTTGTAGTGGTTATAGTACAAATAGAGTATTTTTTTTGTGATACAACTATGGGAAATTCGCCAATTTTATTTGAAATTTGTTCATGACGGTGTTCATGAGTGGATGAACTTAAAAATATGAAAAATTTGCACCAATTCCCTTTTTTTCTACGACAAATTAATAAGAAAGAATTTTATATGTCAAGAATTAGTATTTCAGAAGATATAATTTATGAAGCCTTCGGTATGAGTCCAACTTGCTCTTGGCCAGCTTGTTTTTCTTTTGAGAATAAATATTTTTCTGATCTTTGGAATAAAATATTCAATTTCTTTATGCTCTAGAAATGTCATTGGCTTAGTATATATAATATGTATGAATGTATTTATTCATTCATTCAATTAATAATAAGTATAAAACCAGCCCTGCAACATTCCGTAACTTGTTTAATTTACTACCCTTTGCGAGGTGGTTTCCGTTAAAGGAAACCAAACACTGCTTACTCCAGTCGAGGTCGCGTTATTTATGTGCCAATTAATCAAGAGGAAATTATCCGCCTTTTATGAATGAAAGTGTGCCGAGTGAACTTTTGGCCAGCGGCTGGGCAGAGGCGTTGTCGGGCTCCGACGCCCATGCAAATGCTCAGCTCAAGAGCACAGCTCCGGTTGGACAACTTCCCACGCGAACAGCTGCTACCTCCAGCACTCCAGCACCTGCGCCAACATCCACGGCTAACACCGAGAACGCTTAGCACCTTCACGGCCTAAGCACATTACCACCAGTAACATACTGAGTAAAGGAAAATTTTAACTATAAAATGATGGAAAATGTGAATTTATAATAAATTTGAGGTTTGTAGTGTTTCACAGTAAGGAAAAATAAAAATAAATAGAGTGAAACCATATACAGTCGACTCTCGATAATTCGAACTCTTCAGCTATAACTTCGGTAAATCGAAAAAATGCCGTGTATTTTGATACGCTCGATAACTCGAAATCCTTTTCGTAACAAGAGGGGGAGAGAACGTTCTATAATGAACTAGGGCACTTCCACTCTTTATAATTCGATTTTTTTAATTAGGTATGTTATTATCTTTTGCAGTGTTTCTCAACCTTTTGTAGAGCGAAAGCACTTATATTTATGAGGAACCCCTAGTACCAAAATATGAAAAATTTAATTTTTCGTCAAAATATCAACATTATGCTACTTTTATAGCTTCCAAATACTATAACATACCGCCGCCGATGACAGTGTTCACAAATTTTTAAAATTTGTTAGATTTTGGGAAATTGGGTACAATACCTAACATTTTTATTTTGATGAATAATATTATTATTAAATATTTTTGGTAATATCATTGGGATACCCATATTTCTTTTTGGATCAGACAGGTTTTTTTTACATATTCAATGTATACTTACTCATAAATAAAATGTTCTCATCTATTTGAAAAGCAATATTATTTCAAACGTCATTAATAACAAAATAATAATAAAACAATTTAAATGATGTTTTCATTTTGTTACTAATGTAACGTAATCGTTGTGATTATAAGAAAGTTAAGGAACTTTAGAGCAACAAAAATGGTATCACTGAGACAATAATAGTGATGTTCACCGCATTCTTAAGTATTAATGGTTTTATTTGACTATAAGGTAATACTTAGACTCTATACTCTAGATATAACCTTCAATCTTTCACGACCGGCATCTATAAGTATTTTCAGCTTCGACCCAATCCCTGAAATTTCTTATCGTTCTTCGTTTAAAAATAGAAACATTGGTATCATTTTAAAAAATAATAGATAGTGATAAGCGCAGCTCGCTGAATCAATACAAACATTAAATTTTTCTTGAAAATATTTTTTATTCGCTTAACACTGTGGTTTTCAGTCTTTTTTCCTCCATTCTCCTTTCACTATTGTACCTACTGATAATGTATGAACTTGTGTTCGTTGAGGGAAATTGATAATGTTAGGGGTCACTATTTGTTGCCTGATCTCTTTTGAAAGAACCATAGCTAGTCTGCATAACCTCTAATGAGGAAACTTGGCTTTTAGACGATATTTTACGCCCACTCATTCTTACACCAAAGGAGATCCGAATTTAAGTCTATAAGAGAAAAATAACGGCAAATATAATGCCTTAAATCTAATTGCTTTAAAATTATATCACAAAATACCAAAGTTATTTATTATAATAATTTGATATTTTACAAGAAGATAAGTGATTACAACAGATTCTAAATAACTATCGTAAGAAACTTCTTGAGTGTTTTCTCTCTTAAATACAAATATTTTATCTAATTATGGGTATTAATAAGAAAAAGGTAGAATACACCCACATATAACTTCACCTTCATCCACAATGACTAATGACCTCGTTTACTTGATTTTCGTCACCCCTTTGAACTAACTGTTTCGCCAAACCTGAATATCTACCTACTATTTATCCAATTCTATAGTTTTTTGTTTCTTTCTTTGGTATCATTGTCTGTTGAAATATAACGGTTTGATACAAAGGATAGAATTAATGAAAATCTATTTGAAAAATTGGTGGAGACTTCAATTGGCTTTCTGCAAAATTATGAAATTTTGGCAATTTTTAGTAAGTGAACTGGTTTGAGTTAGAAAGTTAAAAATCACTAGATAAAAATGTTAATTTAATTGATTAAAAAAATATTAGATGAAACAGTGAAAACAGGGTTTCCCAAAAAGAATGGCAATATTTTGTGCTATTATAATTTTTTATTGGATGATACTAGGATGTTAATTTTTTAATAAAAATTCTCAAAAAATTTTTTTACCTGTGTTAGGTAATAAGTTTTTATATGAGCACCATTTTGTATCGCGGTACACATCTAAGTGATATTTTGTTTCTCACCAAGTTCGGTGAATCATGTCTAGGGATATTGAAGCGACAGTCTTCATTATCCTTTCACACAAATGTTTTGAATCTCAGATTTTCATAGCATGAACAATGTTTTTTATATGTTCCTAGAAAAAGAACTCCATAGCGGCGAGAGATCTAGACTTCGGGGTGACCAAGAAAATACGCCCTTCTCTATCAATCCAGTGATCTGAAAACCTTTCCTTGAGTATATTTCTAACCCTTAAACTGAAGCTAGAGCTTTTTGTATTTCCACATTATGATTGCGACTAGATGGTTTTTTAACCACACACTTGAAAATTTAATAATTCTTTTGGTTTAACCATGAAGAAAGAAGCATTTTGGTTAGGGGCCGTTACACAGTATGGGGGGGGAGGGGGTGGCATCTCAGATTTGTGACAAAATGTGTCAGGGAGCCCGGGAATCTTAAAAATTGTGATGTCACAAAAGTCAAATTATGTGATGTAATTTATGGACGGCCCCTTAGGCAGACGCAAATTTGGAATTTTTTTCAAAACTACTGTTTCTACTCAAGGGACATTGGAGCGTACACATCAGTAAAAATTTCAACTTCAAATTTTTCACGAATACAAGATTTCCATTCTTACTAAGTGAATCAACGATTCTATTTGAGGAGTAATGGAAATAAAATAACCAGCATTTAAATCCAAGTAATTTATTTTCTGGTATATGTAAATAGTATTATATGTTTTGGTTTTCAAAGAGTGTTCGATTCATATCCCTCTCCCCTGCGACTGCAACACAATGAAATACAATTTAGACAAATAAAGAGTAGAGTAATTCGTAAATTGTCCCTTGAAGGTAGACAACCATTAAGCATAGAACGAAAAATTCAAAATTGAAGAAGAAATGTTTCTCTCAATGACACAATTTAATAATTATTGTAATTTATCATTTCTGTTAAGACCTTTTTAAACGGACAAGTAATATTCAATTAATAAAAATTATTAAATGTAAGGCCAACGAAGAGAGAGACATTTATTGAAGACAGATCTGTAGGTATAGAATCAAACTATAAATTACTCTGTCGAGAGACCATGAACTCAAAGCTTAGATTTTAATAGGCAAGTTTTTAATGATGGTAAAATATTGTAGAGTCACTATATTTTACAGTTTCCCAATGCATTTAATTAATATCAAATTTAAACAGGTATTGTGTTTATATTTAGTTGAAACGCCAGTAGTATTCTGAATCCTAACTTAAAATATCAAGTGAGGAGACAAGGAACCAATAATTTTAAATTGTGATACAATATTCAGGCACAAATCAAATGCCTGTGAAAATAAAAAAACCACCTCTTTGAAAAATGTTTCTGAATATTACGGGTACATTTTGAAATATTAGCAATAAAGAATTAATGTAATTTATTAAATTAAAAAATCGAAAAGATTTTCTTACCAACAACTGCTGATACGTTGATTTTTAAGAGAAAATCAAATATGGTTTCTGCTTGAAGGTAATAAATATGCATATTTTATAATTTTAAGTGTTAGAGACCATAGTTTCGAATATTTGAGTTAGTATTCGTTAGAGAAAACGCCCTTAATTACAAACGAATCTTCATTCTAACATTTTCAAACGTAAAACAAAAAAGTGTCCAAGTGCAAGTTGTACTCCCATTTCTAGGGT
Organism: Forficula auricularia; assembly: GCA_024734495.1. Classification (NCBI taxonomy): domain Eukaryota; kingdom Metazoa; phylum Arthropoda; class Insecta; order Dermaptera; family Forficulidae; genus Forficula; species Forficula auricularia. The sequence goes on from JALMQS010000128.1 coordinate 18,071,581, forward strand.
TCATTACCTTATTTCTTCCAAAATATCTTTGATTTAAAACCGTCTTTATTTGACATTCATAAGAAGTAAATGGGCGTATTTGTGGAATCTTTTCATAATTTTGTGTTCTCTGGCTTGAAAATAACTGAGGACATAAAAATATTTTATAAATTGGTACTTTGACGCCTTCTTACACCGTTGTTTTAAAGTGAATTGAATTTAAAAAAAAACCTGCTGAGTTATAGGTACTTAAAGAGATCTTTACAGGGATATCCCACTTGATGAAAAAATTTACTAGAAGTAAGTACTCTAGTCAAAAACGTAATATCAGCTTTGAATTTATACATTGATTAGCATGTTCAAAATCATTACAATTTACAGTCAAAAGTACATATTTTTACTTTACCATAGAGGGTATGGTCATGTATTGTAATCGTGCATGAAAAAAGTGTGTTTTTTCGTTCTTTTTTTCAAAATATCTCAAAAACGGCTGAAACTATTTTGAATAAAAAAATTTAGCGAAACCATGGCATTTCGCTCTACAAAAAAGCCCTAATAAGTGAACATCGAAAAAATTATATTTTTCGAGATAATAATAGTTTTGTCAAAATGTCTGTTAGTCTGTGCGTTACCAATTTTTTGTGGACGAGCTAGCTCAAAAACTAGTGTGAATAACAAAACCAAATTTCACATGTAGTTTTGATCCATTGAGATTAAGAGCTGATTAGATTTTGGTGCATATCGACCCAAAATTAAGGGGGGTGGAGGGGGGGTTAAAAATTAAAAATCTAGGCCATTTGAGAAAACTCGACCAAATTTTGTATATATAATCAGTGGGCCCACAGTTATCTAAAAATGCAAAAACTAACGCCCAAAATGGGTGGGGGGTTCAAAAAATGAAAATATAGGCTCTTGTACCAAACTCAATCAAATTTTGTATACATAATCAGGACCAGGAGTCTCAAAATGCAAAAACTAACCCCCCTCTCCTACATGATTATAAATAATTTTATTAAATATTAAATATAAGTGAGGGGCCAGGTTGTATGGTAAAGTCTAGTGGATGGTCACATCAGAACACGTCAGCTTATTTTAAGTATATTCTAATTCATATTATGCTATGAAAATTAACAAGAAGTAATATTTATTTATTTATTTATTTATTTATTTATTTATTTATTTCTAATGGCTAATGCCTGATAATTATTATCGTCCTTAATAAGATTTAATTATGTAGATTATCTGGAAGAAGAACAGTGATCAACGAGACCTTTTTGTAATTTCGTGACGTTTCGTCCTTTAATTTGCAATTAGTCAGGTTCAATACTATTAACAAGAAAACAATAAAAACAAACATCAAAACACACATCAAGACACAAATACATTCGGGTAAATGTTATGCTTAAATTTTTCATTTTCATTTTTAAAGAGATTTTTAAAAGGAAGGTAAGTGAAATCAATATGCCCAATAAGGGCGCAAATAAAAAATAAAAAATCACTAGCCTAAATAGGTTATTCATTAAAATAATAATAATAATAATTACATTAGAAAGTGTTATTAAAAAATAAACTCATGGTTTTTTTCAATTTAATTGTTAATTTGAATGTAGAAACATACATATATTAATGTCTTCTCATTTTTCAATCGGCAATTAAAATCCATTTGGTCCTCATTGTTATCAATAGCTGCAGGCTTATATTTATCTTTGATATATTTCATTTGCCATTAAACAAAATATTTGAATCATACTAGATCACATAATTCATGTTTTGTTCTGCTATTCCAATTAAATTATAATTTGGATGTTCATATTTTATAGATTCCAATTGAATTTGATTAATCTTTAATAGCGTCTAAATTGAAAGTGGCGCTTTCAATAGCTGCTTACATCAGAAATTCATTTAAGTCTATTGTTTGCTATAAAAGAAATCAGAAATAAATCCTGAATAGAATTGGTTTTCCCAATCGATTTCGATAATTAATTTTTTATTGTATCGAAACTTTCTACTACCTACAGAATATGAAAATAATTAATACTGTTTTTTTTATGATATTCATGTGAAAAGAAGATGGAACTTCTATTAGTCAGAAATGACCCTACGTCGTACAAATAAGAAAGATATGAGGAAACAATTTTAGGAAGTTATAGAGATAGCAATGAGCGAACGAAAGATTATGAATTATATGATGAGTGTATAAGGAGTAAAGTTGTCCGAGGGGGGTCCCTGCCTACAGCGCAGGAGGCTCGGTATCAAGTTCAGCTCACCGCGAAAATTTGACTGGCTATACCTATTTAATCTGACCTTCATACCAATTTACACACACACACACACATAAGCACATAAATTAATATAATAATAATCACATACGGTCTGACTAAATGGGCTTTGTATCCAGAAAATAAACTGCAACGGATCGTTGCTAAACTTTATCCAAATTCATTTGAAATATTAATATGTTTGTTCCTTTATTATTAATCAGATATCACTTGCAATTTGTAGTTCATATTGACATTAATTCAAAAATAATTCTCATTTAAGAGTCGAGGAATAACCATTCCACATTGGATTTTTGACATTTCGGTTATTATTGTAACCATTGCTGAAGACATAGAGGAATCGACTTAAAATCAAAAATAGCCATCGATTCTCATCTAATACTTGAGGAATAACAATTCTACATTAGGTTTTTGACGTTTCGATTATTATTGGTAACCATTGCTGAAGACATGGAGGAATCGACTTAAAATCAAAAATAACGATCGATTCTCATCTAATACTAGAGGAATAACCTTATTGCATTCCATTTTTGATGTTTTGACCATTAATGGCAACCTCTATTGAAAACGTGAAGAATCGACTTGGAATCAAAAAGACTAAATTCTTTTATGGTAAACAACTCAAACTTGAGTTGTTTACCAAAAAGAATTTAGTCTTTTGATTTTAAGTCGATTCCTCCACGTTTTCAATAGAGGTTGCCATTAATAGTCAAAACATCAAAAATGGAATGCAATAAGTGTTATTCCTCTAGTATTAGATGAGAATCGATCGCTATTTTTGATTTTAAGTCGATTCCTCCATGTCTTCAGCAATGGTTACCAATAATAAAACCGAATCGTCAAAAATCTAATGTAGAATTGTTATTCCTCAAGTATTAGATAAGAATCGATTGCTATTTTTGATTTTAAGTCGATTCCTCCATGTCTTCAGGAATGGTTACCAATAATAATCGAAGGGTCAAAAATCTAATGTAGAATTATTATTCCTCAAGTATTAGATAAGAATCGATTGCTATTTTTTATTTTAAGTCGATTCCTCCATGTCTTCAGCAATGGTTACCAATAAAAACCGAAATGTCAAAAATCCAATATAGAATGGTTATTCCTCAAGTATTAGATGAGAATCAATCGTTATTTTTGGTTTAAAGTCGATTTCTCTATGTCTTCAGCAATAGTTTCCAATAAAAACCGAAACGCCAAAAATCCAATATAGAATGGTTATTCCTCAAGTATTAGATGAGAATCGATGGCTATTTTTGATTTTAAGTCGATTCCTCCATGTCTTCAGCAATGGTTTCCAATAAAAACCGAAATGTCAAAAATCCAATATAGAATGATTATTCCTCAAGTACTAGATGAGAATCAATCGCTATTTTTGATTTTAAGTCGATTCCTCTATGTCTTCAGCAATGGTTACCAATAAAAACCGAAACGTCAAAAATCCAATATAGAATGATTATTCCTCAAGTACTAGATGAGAATCAATCGCTATTTTTGGTTTAAAGTCGATTTCTCTATGTCTTCAGCAATGGTTACTAATAAAAACCGAAACGTCAAAAATCCAATATAGAATGGATATTTCTCAAGTATTAGATGAGAATCAATCGCTATTTTTGATTTTAAGTCGATTCCTCCATGTCTTCAGCAATGGTTACTAATAAAAACCGAAACGTCAAAAATCCAATATAGAATGATTATTCCTCAAGTACTAGATGAGAATCAATCGCTATTTTTGGTTTAAAATCGATTTCTCTATGTCTTCAGCAATGGTTACTAATAAAAACCGAAACGTCAAAAATCCAATATAGAATGGATTATTCCTCAAGTACTAGATGAGAATCAATCGCTATTTTTGGTTTAAAATCGATTTCTCTATGTCTTCAGCAATGGTTACTAATAAAAACCGAAACGTCAAAAATCCAATATAGAATGATTATTCCTCAAGTACTAGATGAGAATCAATCGCTATTTTTGGTTTAAAATCGATTTCTATGTCTTCAGCAAAGGTAACGGATAAGAAAACAACGCAGTTGCTATGGTTACTCATAAAAATTCCTCCCAAATTTTTAGCATTTCACAGAGAGAAGCCTATCCATTCTTACTTAAGCAAGGCTAAATGAGCTATATTAAAACTTTCAAATGAATAAATTTTAAAGAATTAAAAAAATTAAAAAAGTACCATCTAACTCTAGAGTAAAGTACTTTAAAATATAATTTTACTAAAAACTTTATTTAACCTTTTTTGTGGTCCCCAAGGTACTTAATTAGGATATTAAATTTCATCAAAATTGGTTAAGTCATTTTCAAGATATTTAGAAAAAACTAAAAAAGTACTGAAATAAAGTACTAATGTTTGTGGGCCGATATGTACCAAAAACTAATCAGCGCTTCATTTTGTTAAACTAATGGTAGGTTTTCAATTTCATTTCAATCGGTGCAACGGTGTGGAAAAAATCGTGGGCCAAAAAAGCGATAACATACATCCATCCATACATACATACATACATACATCCGCACGCACTAAATGAAAAAATCGCACTTTTTGGCCTCTCGACGAGACCCCATGTAATTTTTGGCAAAACCGTCACGTGCTAAAATTCAACCTAATTGAATACTACAATTTGTGACTTTATTTGAGTCCATGGGTTCCGTAGTCTTTACCTGAGGACCCTTTGAAGCCACGCTTGCCCCGAGAGCGATTGCAATACTTTACCCATGCTTTGCACCGGACTAAAGTAAAAAGTATTGGTGTATATTATATCAGTGAGTAAATAAATATATTTTATCTTCACTCTATTTCATATTCAAATAGTAAAGTTATATTTCAAAATCGAGATAAAAAAATACCCATCACAGAATTTGAGATATGTATCAAGTCCAGCGATTAAAAAAATAGTAGGAATCGTTTCTCAGAAAAAAATTAACTAGAATCTTCAAGTAAAGAAATTTGAACCAAAAGATTATCATATCGTTCAATTATAGATTACTAAATTCAATAGATGTAAGTAAACAAAAAAAAAAAAATCGCTAAATATTTTAAAATGCTTGCGGAAAAAATTCCAAGTACTTTTCATGCTCATGTTGGACCTATAAAACATAATTGCGTGCGTATGTATATGCACTGAATTTATTTTCGGATGAGTTTTGGCTCTAAAACTCGTTTTATTTTTTAAACTCAGTTTTTAAATCGTAAAGGAATCGAATATTATTTCTTGAAGTTATCTAAGCAAAATCAACTTTTATGATTTTAGAAATAGAAGATTTCGAAAATTGAACCTGCCAAAAGTGAAAGTAACTACTTTAACTCTCATGCTACGGTATGTAAGCGGTAGTAAATATCTATTGTATTTCACTGTGTTCTGCTCTGGCATATGAAGTGTTGAGTGAAATTTTGGCCTAGATTGGTCTGCAATGGTGAAAAATTTACCTATATGACTGAGGGGGGAAGCACTAAGCCCAATTATGTAAGATTCAGTACTCTGTTACATTTTTTTATTCCTTCACAGAACATATACTTTCTCAGAAGTTACCATTTTTTTTCAACAATTTTTAACTGAAGTTCGAAAATTTTCAATCTCCTGAATCATTTAAGACTAATCTACTAATCATCTCAAAAAGATTACTCTCTTAGTTAAGTATATTTCATTAGGTTATGGTTTCATCCAAAATCTGTACACTTAAATTGACCAGCTGAATTATTACAAAATATAATAGCTGTTTAAAAATTCATAAATACTTTTATTAATTGTATTTACATAGAAAAGGATAAATTTTATACAAGGAGAAAAAGGTATGAATAATGGGCATAAAAAAAGCACCTACCGAAGTGTCGAAAAGATTTTGAGTTGTCACAGGTGGTGATGGAAATGGAGAAACCAAAGGAGACGCCTGGAAAAATAAAAGACAAGTTCTGTTAAAATTATAGGTAATGCGCCTTAAAAATCAAAAGAAGAAAGAAAAAAGAAAAAATTGAAATAAATAATTTAATATTGATGATTTTTGATTTCTTCTAAATATATCTGATGCTGATATTATTATTAATTTTATTCATTCGTAAATATAGCATATACTTCTACTGTGGTTTGATTTAAAGAAAATTTTGCGCCAAGGCAGACTAGTAATAATAAAAGTAGTGATGGAAGTGACATTATATAATTTAGAAAGTCAGAAAGAAAAGAATGATAGTCTATGAAAGTGATGAGATGAGTATGTAAATTTTTTAAGAATCTTATGATTCTTGTTTCTATATGTAAAATCAATCTCAACCAAAAATACTGTAAAAAAACAGCCCAAGTTTGAAAAAGTAGTGAAATCTGGTGTGTAGCCAAGATAAATTCGCCAAGAATAATTAAGTTGAGAGATCTACTATTTTCTCAACTTAATTATTCTTGAGAATTAATTTGGCCACACACTAGATTTCACTACTCTTTTCGAACCTGTTTTTTCACAGAATGTTTTGGTTGAGATTTCTCTTCTTTTTGTAAGCCCGTTGGTACATAGGACTATGATTTTTATTTTTGACCCCCACCCCCCCATTTTGAGTGATTAGTTTTTGAATTTCTAGCCTTCAGGGGGCCCACAGAATATGTATACAAAATTTGGTTGAGTTGGGTCCAACGGGTTAAAATTTTCATTTTTGACCCCCCCCCATTTTGAAGGGGTTTAAAGATAGAAAGTTTGGATTTTTTGAATTTTTCCTTTGTTTGTGTCCCAAACTCTACTAGCAGGCGAAGTTTGATGATGTTGGAATGATTGGAAGTACTCTATAGGTTTTAATAACCTGTCAATGAATGAGTAACAAAATTAACTATTTTCTCAGGTTCATATCTATTTAAGCTATATTATTGAAATTTGGTACTCTCCTTAAGATGAATTACATAATTACATGTGTATAATTTCAGTTCTGTATCACAAATGGATTCCAAGCTGCAGGGGGCTCGAAATTAGCTCGAAATAGTTCGTGTAAATAGCGTATAGGGTGTACGGCCAAGCTAATGCTCGAACTTAGCCTACGCACGCTGTCCGATTTGATTACATACTTATACCTTTATATATTTGTCATTTTATGAATTTACTGGTGTTATTTTTGTGTTTTCAAGAAATATTACTTTTATTTTGAAATAAATGACTGAATTATGCACATTTTAGTTTCATTTCGATTTACTCGGTTTTACATATCAAAATATCCATGATTCACACGGATTCTGAGATTCTATCTTCTGTGTAAATCGAGGGATAGGTAGTAGGTAATTTATTTTAATTTGTCTATATTTTAATATACCTAATATAATATTACATTTATAAATAGTATTTCGTTATAATTAATCGGTATTTAATAAAATACCGATAGAAAGAAATTTTAGACTAAAGATATAGAGAATTTTGAGTTATACAAGTCTTTGCGGCACACCTGAATATAAAAACATGTAAAATTGTATGATTAAAAAAAAATTAAAAAAATGAAGTACCTAATTACAAATACTATTTCAAAGTTAAAAACCCATGCAATTTTAATTATTTGTCAAAAACCCTCTAGGGACATTTGACAACCTCTCGAAAATCGTCTTCTTAGAGAACCCATCTAAATAGTCTCCGCATTAAAAATACAAATATCGTACTTTGTTACAGAACGAACTTTCTAAGACTTTTCGTTTTTGAGTTATCGTGTACCTATATCGGAATCCGGGCACATAGACAAACAGACAGACCAAGAAAAAAAACATGTATGAAATTATTTTTCTTTACGTTTTTACATTTTTAGGATAATAATATAATATATATTTTTTAATTAATTTCAATAGTAACACCTGACAGGTAGGCTTCACTATCGAGTAACACTTTATACCATAAAGCTTCGCTATGTTACGCTATACCTACAAAGACGCACTGGAAAACAAATCGGTCCAGGAATTCAGATTAAAAACCTCACAAAGATAGATTAAGAAATCATTTTATTATCAGTTTTTCATTAAAAAAGATAAATACGTTCGAGTCGGACCGCATACTGATACTTGATACCTTCCAAAATATTTGTGATATCAAAAATTATAAATCAAAATATTTTAATTAACAGTGAATTAGTTTTTCAATTTTTTTAAATAAGATGGTGTTTATTTTTTTAAATATAAAATTACTATAGTGGATATATTGTGGCAAAATGATTACAAAGAACTTAAAGGCCGAGAATCAAATATCTTTTTAGATGCCAGAAGAGATCGTCCTATCAGGAAACTTTTAAAAATATTTTATTACAGCTGATCATAAAAAGGTATAGCACTAATCCTCGAAAGTTCTATTAGTTTATTAATTATAATAAGATTCATTATAAGCGTTTAAAAGCTTTTTTCAATGATTTTTAGATATTAAATCGAATTAGGTGGAGGGTGCTGGGCCCCTTTGAACCCTCTTGACTAAGGCCCTGATGCAAAATAAGTAAATGGTTGAATAGAAAATATGGTTTAATATCTAGAAATGCACAATTTTTAAAATATTTGAAATTTCTCCCTCCATAGATTTCCTCCTTATATGGGGAGTGAACATAACAAGAGAATCATTTGTCGTTCGACTCTTTCCCAGGCAAGAGTATGAACATGACAATGAATCAGTTCACTTGTGACTCTCTCTTAGGAAACTTTGTGAGAAATTCTTTAAGACTGGATTCAATTAACTCTTGCTCCAGAATCAACCCCTAACATTCTCTTACCCATTCTGAATCAGATTAAATGACTTTTTATTAAAAATCGTAAACAGTTTTTTTTTAATTAGCTTAACAATGTTTCGAATAAAATGAAATGTCTTTATTAAAAATCCTCAATTTTCAACATTTTTCCATTTTATTTCTTATTAAAAATTGATCAAGTTATGCCCTTATTTGTATAATAATAAAGTCAATTTTTTTGCTTTCTGTCATTTCACAATGTTTCATCTCTTAATATTTTATGGGAAAATTTAAATATGAAATTTTATTGCAACGAAATTTTCTCTGGAGAGAGACGGACTGGTAGAAATTTTAATTGAATGTAATGGAAGGCAGCCCAGAGGTAGTGAGGAAAGAAAAAATTAACACATATAAAATAAGGTGTAATTTATTGGAATCCTTCCTCCTTTCCTTTCAAACCGACGTTTCGGAGGATTTTCCCTCCTTCTTCAGGGTTTCAAAGGGTCAATGAATGAAACAAATAAAATGTTTCCTTCTTCTCTCCACTGTAGTGTTCAAAAACTTTATACACTACTGTGGATAGAAGAAGAAACATTTTATTTGTTTCATTCATTGACCCTTTGAAACCCTGAAGAAGGAGGAAAAATCCTCGAAACGTCGGTTTGAAAGGAAGGAGGAAGGATTCAATAAATTACACCTTATTTTATATGTGTTAATTTTTTCTTTCCTCACTACCTCTGAGCTGCCTTCCATTACATTCAATGAAATTTTATATTTTATATTTTATTACTGATCACAATAAATAATTATCCCTTCTTTATAATATATAACATTTTATTTGTTTCATTCATTGACCCTTTGAAACCCTGAAGAAGGAGGAAAAATCCTCCGAAACGTCGGTTTGAAAGGAAAGGAGGAAGGATTCCAATAAACTACACCTTATTTTATAGTGTTAATTTTTTCTTTCCTCACTACCTCTGGGCTGCCTTCCATTACATTCAATGAAATTTTACATTTTATATTTTATATTTTATTACTGATCACAATAAATAATTATCCCTTCTTTATAATATATAAAGGAAAAAGAATAAAAAAAAATTTCAGCGAACATGAAAAATAAAAATCTTTGTTTTTTGAAATAACTTAAAATAATTTGTATTCTGCGACATCTTTTATTATGTTTTTTTAACAGCTCCATTCAAAATAATTGTCTATTAAAGTGAACAATGTGAATTTAATGATGGTAATGAATTTTCCATTTATCAAATAAATCAAGGAGATAATGAAATATTAAATTCAAATAATTTAATATAATACTTTAAAAATTAAAAACTGAAATTGTTTAGTTGATAATAATTTATTGGTACCTATGCTTACCTTTTTACTTCTCATTATAATTATAATTTGCAAGTCTTAAACAGGTGACGAGGCAACCACCCGAGAGGGAATAAATGAATAAACAAGCAGCCGCCCTTGAGTCTCCATAGATAAATATGATTTTATTTATTGTTGAGTTTAATTCTAAAATTATGCCACATTATGGTTAATTTTCAAAATAATTTGATTTATCATGATATTATTTTGAAAATCCTGCTTAACTTTGACTGACCATTTGGTACGATATAGTCCAAATAGCCGGTCAAGTTTTATTCTGCAGCAAGTGGGTGATTATTTTAGGAAGAATTTTGTATGATCGAAAATAAAAAATATTAAGAAGTGAATTTAAATTTTATTTAGGAACGAATCAAAGATTTTAGTAGAAATATTTTTACATTGCATATCAGAGGGCTCCGTCCCCTCGGGAATCGAACCCAAGCGCTAACTAGTTTGCCGGGCCGTTAGCCAAACCCTTAAGATGCATCTCTCTCCGATATGCAACATATATAAGAAATAAAAAATATTATTTATCATGGGGTGGGAGTAATTCTTGTGAAGATCTTCTTAATTAGAATTAGATTTTTTTAAATGTAATTCACTTTTAAATGTCGGTGGCCTTATAGTGGCCATTTTTATGCGATTTTTGTATCCTGCTGCGTTCAGAAGTGGCCTAGCTTAAAAATATGAAAAAATTCACTGAATTCTGTCATTTTCTTTTTATCGACGACAAATACATATAATATGATTGAATTTTATATCTCAATTATTTTGGACGATATAAGGCACGGAACCCTTGATATGCGTGTTCAATTCGCCCTTCACCACTTTATTATGTGAACGTAGCAAAAAACAAAAATAAAATAATTAATTTTTTTGAAAAATCATTTATTTCAAAAGTAAAAACAATAAAAAATAATCTTAATCTTCTTCAGAGACTCATCAACTCTTAGGAACTGATGATGGCATTATTTAATTAAAGCCGAAACGTTTTCCATAATTGGGAGTTTTTATTCAGCAGAGGCTACCCATTGGCTGAATCCCTCTCCATTACTTAATTAAATACATATACAGCCATCAAAATTGTATCAACTTTATAACCATCGAGGAATATCATCATGCTCGGACACCTTATACACAAATATGGCGCTCGTCTTCAAGACTCATCAACTCTTAGGAACTGATGATGGCATTATTTAATTAAAGCCGAAACGTTTTCCATAATTGGGAGTTTTTTATTCAGCAGAGGCTACCCATTGGCTGAATCCCTCTCCATTACTTAATTATAATCTTAATCTCTTTAGAAATTGTCCATAATAAAATCTAAATTGGAAAAGTGAAAATATTTCGAAATTACGAATACAATCTGAAAGGCAAACATCATATTAAAATTATAAACACAGATATGGGTATGTTTAAATTCTATCTATTCAGTGAAACGAGTATCAAAGACTATAAATGAATAAATGTTTCTTTTAAAGACAACACCTGAAAAAAAGAAAACAGTTATTTGTATTACGAATGGCTGACAGATTGCAAAAGACAATCTTTCGAAAATAGGTGCTCATTAAAATATTATAATGCACACGACATTCTGATTTATTTTCTTATTAATCTATAAATAAACACATATCAATGTAAAACGAAATTATGATAACTAAATGAATCCATTAGATTGCCAAAGGCGATAATTTCAAAAAAGATAGTAATCACTTCTGTCGTATCCAAAATTATGGAAAAGGCTATCAACAAGCAAATTTAATGATATTTGGAATCGAATAAATTAATCAACGATATGCAATAGCATACGACTCGTATGTAAATCATATCTGGAATTAAACCCTCGAGGCCGAAAATGAGACTTTCTTGTCCAAAATCATGCAGCAAGATGTTACACCAAGAAGGTGAAACATAACTCAGGATTCACTGTTGCAACATAAAAACAAAAAGAAGAAAATACAGGGACTTGAGTGGATGTAGTTGAAGATACCTGAGTCTTAAATGATTGAGTGTAGATCGTGTGAACTACTGGGAAGAGGAAAACAAGTTGCAATCTTTAGAAATCATAGGAATAAACTATTTAACTTTTAAAGAATACATTTGTTCGATTTGTATCCGATTTGATCACAAGGAGTGTTGAAGGTTTGAAAATCGATTGTTTCGTATAAATTAGGCTCTGGGAGGAGTTTTAAATCATCTGAACGATCACCATGTTAGTATCAATATTAAAGGGAAAGAATGGAGACAGTTCTACGATGAGCCAGGGAATCATTTGAGCTAAACAAGGCTGATTCTCTTTTGAATTTAATTGCTTGCTTCAGAATTACATCCATAATACCTGTAGGCCCCTCTCCTCTGAAATAAAAAAAAATTGTTACCAATGGACCCAATATATCTCACGCGACATGAAACATATTTCAAGAAAAGACTTGCATGATGCAATATTTTCTTTAAGTAGTAAAACTTATAAAAAGTTTATTTTGTCCGACAATACTAAAGATCGTGTGGGACGCAGCATAAAGGGACGAACAAGTGCTGATAATCTCCTTTGACCTCCCATTACCATTCCAGTTGGAATTAAGTATCACGACTTGCACTGATCCGTGTCGATAAGAATATATTCAATCATGGTTGAGTAATGATTTTGTAATTTGATCTTTCAAAATTTTCTAAATCAATGTAAATGACAAAAATTGGACACAACTAGACCTACCTTGATACCTACCATAATATTATTTATAACGTTTAGGGAAAGCGATGTTGGTTTATAGTGAAAAATATTAAACACAAGAATTAGTTGACGGATTATAGTGGTGTTTCACAAAGTGAAAATAAAATTAAAAAATCTTTTAAATTATATTTTGGAGATTTTTTATTTATCTCTATAATATTATTTCCCCAAACCGACACATTTTCAAGTTTTGAAACAGAAAGTGAGTGTCGTTTATGCGATTTTAGAAATAGAGAAGTATATATTCAGATAACTATGTACTTATGATTGATAAAGGCTAAGTAATGGGATTATTAACATAAAACTACAATTAGGTGGTACATAAGGAGATGTCGGCCAGCTGATTAGCCTCCATGAGGTTTCAATTTCGGTAATCTGATTAGAGATCAACTAACTTTTTAGTAGAATTGGCACTTTTGGAAGAAACGAAATAATTTAATAAGAAAGACATTAGTGATGCCTCAATAATTGAGTTTCGATTTTTCTAGGGGGGGGGGGGCAATGCGTTTTGTAAGGGGGTCACTGTCCCTCTTGCCCCCCTTCCCTCTAACTACACACACCCATGACTTTAGAATGTAGGTAAATTCGTTTTTATATAAAAGTAAGCTGACCACTATTTAAACTAATAATTGCCAAAGTGAGAGCACATCGACCTTGTATATATATTTCTACCTACCGGAAGTATAAATAAAAGAAGGATAAAGGACAAAAATGAATTTCCTACATTTTTCGGTTGATATTTTATATTTATAAAAACAATTTTAACAAAGAACTGGTTGATAATTCAATTTTGCTATTAATGCAATAAAGTAAATTTTTGTTATACGTTAAGATTTTTAAGACTCAATTGGATCAAGCAGAGGGCAACCCCAATAATTTATCCTTATGAATCAACATCTCTGCTTCTCTAGGCAAACTATAAATTTTTTCAATTATATGATTTTAAATTACACTTAACTGAACAAAAATTATTATATTAATATTGAAATGATAAAAAGGGCCCCCTTTACCTCTCATTTTCGGACTTAAAAAAAAAATAAAGTTTTACTTTTCAAGAATTTTAATTTATTATAATAGTATATATAGAGAGAGGGCTCGAATATAATATTTATTTTTATACTCTCCTAAAAATTCAATTTATGAATCAGTCCAAAAATGGTGAAGTGATACAAAGGGTCCCTTTTTTAAGAAAATAAAGTTTCACTTTTAAAGAAATTTTAATTTATTCTAATATTATATTATAAACAGAGCTTTAATATAATATTTATTTTTATATCTCTCCTAAAAATTAAATTTATGAACCTTTCCAAAAATACTGAAATGATAAAAAGGGTACCCCCCTTACCTCTCATTTTCGGATTTTTTTAAAAAATAAAGTTTTACTTTTCAAGAAATTTTAATTTATTCTAATAGTATATTATATAGAGAGCTCGAATATATTTCGATATTTTTATATACGTGTCCAAAATCAAAATTTAAGTCCATTGAATTTTGTTGAAATACCTACATGTTGAGGTAAGGTTTGTTTACACGTAAGAGTTTTTTACTCTCGAGAGTAGAATATTATGAACTCTCAGAGGCTTTTACACTTGCGAATATTACTCTCGATAATATATTTGCCACTCTCGAGATTAAAATACTCTCACGTTTAAACACAACTTAAAATAATAGTCTCGCTATTGGTTTTTTTTTTATTTATTTATTTCACAAAGTATACAAACATAGGACCTTAGGTCCCACTTAGTGTTTATACATAATTTAGCAACAATATTTTACAAAGTTGGCAAAAGAGTTCACCAATAAACAAATTTTGAAGGTGAAGAAGAGAAAAAAAGTAGAGAAAGATTAGAAGACATAAAGGAAATAAGAGTAAGGAGTATCATTCATTGGGATCCATAAAGAACGAAGACCTGAGAGCTCCAAGAGTCTTGTTTTCATGAAATTTGGATGGAAGTTCATTCATTTTAAATCTAGTTTTATTATCAAATATATCAAATCACATAAAGATGCGTAAATACGTAAATTCATAATAACAATTTTAATTAATGGGATTTTTTTTAATTCTGGGCTGAATATTAGAGAGGCACATTCTCATTTCTTCTTCGATCGTTTGTAAACGTAAACCTTCTCTTTTATTATTTTTGATCGACGTAAGAGCCGAAAATCAAAATCACACCAATATGAAGTTGAAAATTGCAATAATATTGTGATAGCTCTTTTAACTAATTGAGGATAATCTGGCTCTATATAGATACAAAATTCATTAATATTCAAGTCCTTATATTTCAGTTTTTAATTTGTATGTGCCTAACTACCAGTTTATATTTTTGAAAATATTTTCTTAATACTTTCCTTTTCAAAAATTTGGAATCAAATGAACGTGTTTGTCTCTCACATTCGTATTTATTGTTTGACGGATTGAACAAATCAGGGCATTTCCGAGTCTTCCTACGCTGTCTTTGAGAAGCTCTGAGAAAACTGTACTAGATGAAGGAGGAGGTATCAGCCAAAGATGGAATCACTGGGTTCAATAAAACACCTTTAATGAGACGTTTCGGCCTGAATTTTATTTGACCATCTTCAATCAATTAGAAGTTATACACAAAATGCGGTACACATATGTGATCGAACCAAGTCTTGTCAAAAATATAATTTTTTTTAGCTTCATGTGAATTTATAACGTGCCTGGACTCAAAAGTTTCAGAATGACTTGCAGTTCATTGTGGACCCCTGGGGGTCCATGTGGACCACTTTGGGAACCACTGGATTAGAGAGAGTGTGGTCAAATTACTCTATGTTCAAAAACTATAAGAAATTAAAAACAAAAGTATATTTTAGTTGATGGTAATATGTATAATTAGTTTTATATCAAGACTAAGAGCTGATAAACCTTTGTAACATTTAGGGAAAGCGGTGATGGTTTTTAGTGAAACATATTAAACACACGGTTAAAAAAACTTTTGGTTAAAATAAGGCATTTTTCTTAGAATAATCACTATAATCTTATAATATCGTTTTTGTGCTGTATGTAGTAGATATACCTACCATACATGCCCAAGGACTTTTTTTAATGACAAATTTCAAAAATGATAAATTAAAGAAAGAAGTAAAGTGGCTGAATATATAAGTGCGCAGAATATAAATTAAAGTATTTGATTATTAAAATTTAATGAATGGTCTAATAAGAAAAAGATTGTACAATGCTAAAGTTAAAGTATAAAGAAGTTGAATCGTTGTAACATAAATAAGCATTTAAACGAATAAGGTACCAAGTAGAATTATGAATTCAAAAATATTTTTGAAAGGACTTTTGACACTACACTTTACCACGTGGAAGAAATATTAGATTTAAAAAAGACATCTTTAATAGTTTTTCTTCGAATAACCATAACAATTTCAATTTTAGATTAAGTTGTCCACCCTATTTTTATGACCATACCCTTTTTCCTCTGAAAGAGATTTTATTTTTCGTGATCTTATGGATAATAAAATATAATATTTCCATAAAAGTCATTTAATTTTATGTTTCAAAAACTAATTTTCAGATTTCATGCTCAGAGAATAAATTTCCCATAAAACACGACTCATTAAATTCTTTTTATTAAAATGCACGAAAAATAAAAGAAGGAAAGAAAAAGAAAGGAGAAACGTATTCAGAAGCTATGAAAATAAACGACTGCCTATAAATAACGCTTTTATGAAGAAAATAATTATCCATATTAGGACGAGTGGTTTTGCCGATATGGGGTCATTCATTCCCCCAGGCATCTGGGTCAGACTCTTCCCGGACATGTTGATTCGGGCCTGCTCCAGGACGAGCACAATTCTTCCTAATTTTTTAGCAAACCCCATCCAGCCTACGCTCTGGAAGTCAGTTTATTTAAACAGGAGGTCATCGTTCATCTCATAGACGATTGCAATGTCTCAAGTCAGAAATTTTCAATTTAAATGCAATTTGGCAACTGGCCACGCAATAGGACTTTCAATCGCACTATATTTATTCATTTAAGGCAAGAAAAAACATTCTTAAGTAGAGGCTGATGACTTTTGAAAGGAAATTCAAGTTGCAACGATTTCCTTAGACATGCGAATTATTAATAAAAAAAACATTATAATAATTAAAATGATATATGTTCTCCACATTTTTTCTATACTTCAATTGGTAGACTAAGTAGTTGTAGTCCGGATAATTTAACTCGTTCTGTTTTGCGTAGAGCTACGTATAACCCCGAGTGATTGGATTATGCGAGAATTAACGAGTCAAAAATCTACGTGCATCATATTAGATACTATCTTTTATTTTTCAAGGGTTGAAATGCCCAATTGTAAGTAGGTAAATTCGTTTTGTTTGTAAAAGTCACTCAACAAACGAAAATGTATAATAGGTTTATTCGTATCATGCAGGAAACAACCATAATCATTAATTTCTCCTTATTAATGATCAACTCTGCTACTCGGCATACTAAATCTTTTCAATTAAATCTACATAATGTTGCATTGTTTGCTACTAAACAACATTATATTTATTAAGAAGGGTTCATATTGGAGAGAGCGGCGACTCCTGCTATGAGAGTTTTATTTTTTAAATGTAACTCTAAATACATATATATTACATCAACAAACATACAAAACAGAAACAAAAAAAATACGTTCTGAATATTTAAAAGTCACGCCTATATATTCATTTTAATTTTCCTCGTATAGAAATTTGTATAATCATCTTAAAGTGTAAGTTGGAGCCATTCAGGCATAAGAAAGGAATCCTAACTATAGGAATATGGGTTGTCATTCTACGTTGGGCCTATACAGGTACATATGAGGCGTTTAATTTTAGGATGTGGATTAGCATCCGATGATGGACCTATACAGCAGTGGCGTGCGGTCCATGGATGCTGTGAATGTGGCGTATCCCTAAAAGTTCAAACATTTAGAGCATTTTCAAAAATATCGACTTGAAAAATTTCAGGAGAATCTTTAAATTTTCAAATTATTATCCGTTATTTCAAATAGTTCTATAAAATATATTGGTTCTCGAAATTAAATAAAATTGTTGCATAGTTTCAAAGGGCAATTAAAATAAATGATTTTCCGAAAAGAGTGCGGCTAGAAGGTATGAAGTCCAGTTTAAGCATGCCAAAGACGAGTTTTAGTCGAATAAAAATTGTTCTCGCTGAGGAACTATTAAAATAGAAATAATACAAAAATGGAATAAATAAAGATGATTCGAGAATCTTTTGGGCTATTTCTATGAACTCTCATTATATAAGATCGGAAAATAACTAAGAGTGCTATAGGCAAGTCATAGCTTGCAATAGAATTAGGAGAAATTTAAGATTTTCTTATACGACAGGTTGTTTCATTTTAGAAGATGGTCGATTTCTATCTCAAGAATTGTGGAGTTTAAGTCAAAAGATTTAATTTCTGACTCCTACCCTCATTCACACAAAGCAATATCCGTTTGGGACGAAGTCCTAAAATATATTTTTTAAAAAATCTAATGTTAAATTTGAAAAATAACGAAAAAAAGCCGTATTCGATGAAATTTGCAAAAAAACGAAGGTATATGTGATTGACAATAATCCTGCTAAATGCAAGTCAGGCAGCATTAATTTCTAATAATATTAGTAAAATCATAAAAAATTTTGATAAAACGTATTTGCTTTATATTCAGTCAGTGTATAATCATTTTTCAAAATCGACCAAAAAAATAATCGCAAGTTCCTCGATTGTTAAGAAATGAAAATAGCGAAAATGGTGGGCAAATTTCTCGAGTAAATACGGTAATTTAAGTATAACAGAGGGGGCGTCATTGAAATTTATGGGGACAGGGTTAAAAATTGTTGCATTTTAGCTTCATATGCTAAAAATAAAAGCGGTCAAATCTTATAACTTCAACAAAAGGTAATAAAAAGCTCTTCTATTCCTTTAGAACTGAGTAAAATGGGGGAGGGGAATTACTTTTCATGAAACGGGGATGGGGGGGGGGGATCATGAAGCCAGAGGGGGTGGGCGCCCCTTTTTTTAATGAAAATGATGAGAGAAGGAGTTACACCAAAAAGGTGATCCCTAAAGGCAACTCCATCGTGAAAAGAAGAAGAAGAGGGAATTTTATGGGCAGGGGTCGAAGGTATCTGTGAATACGGGTCTTAAACAGCTGAAGGTTATAAGTCGCAGGGAAGACAGTGGCAGGGAGCGATTTCCAGTCTCTGGAGGTCATAGGGATAAAAGAGTTGGCGAAAGCGCTTGTTTGATTTTTATTCAAATTGACAGCGAAGGGGTGCTGAGCATTCGAAAACCACGTGTTTCTCGTAAAAAGAGATTTAGGGGGGATAATTGATTTCAGCTCGACTGAACAGACACCATGATAGTATCTGTAGTACAGGGAAAGGGCAGAAATGGTTCTAATAACAATATTGAATACACTAATGTTAAAGATGAAAACGTGTATTATTCCATAAAAGATAAATTTAACTTAACAAATAAGACATATATTTATTATTGAATAAATTTCTATTGACCAACTTTAAAGAATGTAAATTTAATCTTAAAAATATGTAATTTATCAGTAAATGCTCATGTCTACAAAGTCCTCGAAATTGAAAAAAATTCAAATTATAGTTTTTATGGTTGTTTCGAAAACATAGATGCGAATTATCAGATTTTCAGATTTGATTTCACGACAGGTATCAGAGATATTCAATGGCCTTGCTGAGAGCTATTTACTACTCGAATGGGCAACTGGAAGACACTCTGAAGACTGAAGAAAAACATAAGAGAAAGAAGGTCAGGAGTGCAGCTGGAGTCTTGTAACATGGCCACCTCTATCGCATGACAAATACTTAAACACGGTAAGATTTCCTAATAGGCCGTGTAGGGTGGTTTCGCCATCGGACGAGTATTAGCGTCAGTTGCAGACATTTTATACAAAATTTGCTATTTTGAATTTATGAATTGACACCAAGCTATCTGCGTTCATTTGACTAAGCAAATTTGTTGAAATAGTATAAGTCTTAAAACTAACCTTCATAGAAAACAAATATTCAAAGTACAGTACGTACATAGATATAACAAGACCGGATGGAAATATGATTTTAGAAGTTTTTTTGTCTTTTTTGTCGGCAAGCGCGACTTCAAAGAGTGCTCAGGTAAAGACTACAGAACCCATGGTCTCAATTAAAGTCGCAAATTGTAATATTCAATAAGGTTGAATTTTAGCACGTGACGGTTTTGCCAAAAAGTCATTTATGCGGATGGATGGATGTTAAAGTTTTTTCCTCCCACGATTTTTTCCACACCGTTGCACCGATTGAAATGAAATTGAAAACCTACCATTACTTTAACAAAATGAAGCGCTAATTAGTTTTTATACTTTTTTAGTTTTTTCTAAATATCTTGAAAATTATTTAACCAATTTTTATGAAATTTATTATCTTAATTAAATACCTCGAAGACCACAAAAAAGGTCATATAAAGTTTTTTGTTAAATTATATTTTAAAGACTTTACGCTAGAATAAGATAGTACATTGGATAAAGTTTAGCAACGATTCGTTGCAGTTTATTTAAATCACTTCTCATTATTGTAACGGTGTAGATCGAAAATTAGCATTTTTGATAATTTTAGTACATGAGGTTCAGAAATAGCTTGAACTAAAATTGTGAAAAAAATTAATAATTTGTTGATTCTCTCGTTATAAACGATAAATAAGAACGATTTTGATATCTTTGCTATTTCGGAAATAGATATAAATATTTTCTGATCTATACAAAAAAATGTATGAAATGATATTTATTTATAAGAATTTTAACACAAATTCCATAGCCCACTAAAGCATCTGAATCGAAGGCGTAAGAACCTTGGTTCAAATCCCGTTTGAAAAATGTTGTTTTACAATACGATATTTACAAGAAATAATAGTAGAAATATTATTATTATCATTTCCATCCATAATTTGTATTAATTTGAAAGTTTATAATAGGAAAATAAGGACAAGTTTTTAATGCGCGACTTTTTTTATTTATCAGCCAACGTTCCGTCGACTTTGCCGACTTCTTCAGGGCTTCAAGTAGTCATCCCACACATTCGTCTAAACTTTCTTGTTATCTTCGTTACCAAAGAAGACCATCAGAAACATAAATTTCAAAAAATATTTGACACATTCACAAAAAACAATTTTTCTATCTTTTCTTTTTAACTTAAATATTACATTAGATATAAAACAGAAATAACATAAATAGAATGAGGAAACACTGTTTTTAAAACCAAAATAGAATATTGTTTTTCTTTTGATCCTTACATAAAGAAATCTCAAATTTAAAGAAAAGAAAGAAAAATTGTTTTTGTGAATGTGCAAAATATTTTTTGAAATTTGTGTTTCTGATGGTCTTCAATTGTAACGAAGATAACAGGAAATTTAGACGAATGTGTGGCATGACTATTTGAAGCCCTGAAGAAGTCGGCAAAGTCGACGAAACGTTGGCTGATAAATAAAAAAGTCACACATAAAAACGTCCTTATTTTCCTATTATAAACTTTCAAATTAAAAGAAATAATTATAATAATAATGTAATATATTAAAAATCCCCTCTCAAATATTATTTTGAGAAAAATCTAACTCAGTGATCAACCTTATCAGAAATTTAATAGTCAGGAAATATGTCACTATTTATGGAAATCAGTGGCCATTGATTAGTCGGAAATATTTCCTCAAGCATGATCGCTAGGCTCTTTTTCCCTTATCATGTGCATTTAGTGCCAGCTAAATGACACCAAACATTCCGATCTGGCATATCTGTGTGCAGTTAAGTCCATCTTCGTGTTGGTGTTCTAATAAATCTCAATTTTCTTTTTGCAACTCACAATGGCAATTGAGCTCTTTCATGAACAAGGCCCATTCAAAACTCTTTATCAAGTTCGTATTAATATTACTATTCCTACATGCATTCATTTCATAGCATAATGATCATCCAAGGACGTGGCAATGTTGCAAAACTTGTACTATATATTAATATTTATAAGACAATCATTCTATTATTGATAAAATTATCAGCAAAAAATTACCATAATTATATTAATCGATATTTTAAAAATAAATATTAATTTAAAACATAAATTTGTGATATAATTTGAACTAGTTAAAGATAAATATATGTAGATAATATAGAAAAGTTTATATACATATGTAATTATTTATTTATTTTTCTCAGAGCCACGCTCAAGTATAATTTCAAAAAACCTTCCGAAAAATTATTAGTAGTATAAAACGATAGACAAATATTAAAAAAAAAATTAATGATTTGTGGTTTTGTTGAAAAGAAAAGTTAAATTAGAAGTAAAAGCGAAAACTTTTTTAAAACTTGGTACTTAGCTCGTTTGGTTGTGTTTAGAACTAAACTTCTTTGAAATATACGACTATTTCATAGTAGTGTCTTTGTAAGAAAATCTTATAATTTTTCAAGATCTCACCCTACTGGGTTCCATTTCATACAAACTCTAGCTTGCTCATAATTTCAATAAAAAATGACTAAATGTGAAATTATTTGTTTATGAGCTAGATCATAAACTCTATTTCTTATTAAATACTTATACCTAATAATTTTTTTAAAAACTACGCAGCAAAATATTTTAATTGTTTAATTTCATAATTCTAAAGCTGAACATTTTCAAAATTGAACACTCACTTAACATCATCTGTATGTTCGGTTTATTCGAGTATGTTAAGTTGACTATCTCTAAGGCGACTATCTCTAAATCGAAGAGTTTATATATTTCTAATATTTAGGTATGTATTAAGTGAATACAGTTATTTATAAAACCCTTTTTAACAAATTAATCTTTAAAATGTTAATTTTAATTATAAATTTATAGGAAAAATATACTAGGAAATCTGATTTAGAATTGGAAGATTTATTGAATTAATTGAATCCAATATTAAAATAAAAATCAGAGTCAGGACCCAGACAGGCGATCGCAATATTTCCCCATTATATTCTATAGAATATAAATGTGGAAGTAATAAGGTGATGTAGCTATTCTCATGACCTGCCTCTTTTATACATTTAGATTTACATGATTTTTTTTCTTTTATACAAGAAATAGATATTTAAATTTAATCGTACAGAAAAATCGGCGTTTTTTCAAAATATCTCAAAAAAGGTCATCATTAATTTGATATAAAACAAATTACTTAAGGGGGTTCGGGAATGTTTATAATTTTTATAAGAAAATTCTCAAAGTTTTACCATCGAATCATTGATGTATTAAATATTTATTCCCGAAATTTGATGTTGATCGTCTGTCTCATTACCGAGAAATAAATTATTGAAAATTTGCCTTTTAACATGGAAGTAAATGGTTTGAGCTTTTAAAAGGGCTATAACTTCTATACAAATTATACTATTTTCAACAAATTTATAGAGATCAATAATTAAACTTTTATGAATTGAATGATACATTTTTCAATAGATTTGACAATCTAGTTAATTAGTTATTCATAAATGTAAAAAATAAAAAGTTATTTGCAGCCAAGAGAATATGACAAAAGCACTAGTGTAAACTTCCAACTCTATTTCTTGAAATAGTTTTTGTGTTAAATAAATATTTTTATAATGAGAAAAAATTTATCTCAATTGAAAGTAATGGAAGGCAGCCCAGAGGTAGTGAGGAAAGAAAAAATTAACACATATAAAATAAGGTGTAATTTATTGGAATCCTTCCTCCCTTCCTTTCAAACCGACGTTTCGGAGGATTTTTCCCTCCTTCTTCAGGGTCTATAAACCAATATGACAAAATTATAAAAATGGGGTTGGTCATCATACATTTTAACAATAAAACAATACAATTATAAATACAATGTACACAGCCATATTATCAATAGAAAAAAATATATAAATTTACTCACTTCAAAGGGTCAATGAATGAAACAAATAAAATGTTTCCTTCTTCTCTCCACAGTAGTGTTCAAAAACTTTCTTCATTTGTAACAAAAGGCATAGAAAGACAAATTTTTTTTTTCTTTCTTTTCTTAATTAGATGGCTAAATGGCTTTTGAATCTAATATATATAGACCAAACCCCTCCCATGACAGATGCGCACAAGAGTGTGTACTGGGATTAGTTATTAACATATTCTCAAACAATATGGTTGGTTCATATCTCCCAACATACAAAATGTACAATTAGCAACAATTCCACAATTCACACCTTATTCGTTAATTGATCAATTCACTTATTCAAATTTTTTTTTTTTTTTTATACACAAATATACAACATAATTTACATTCACAATTCATACAAATATATATCATACTTAAATCTATACTTCATTCGTTCATTGATCAATTCATTTATCACAATCCTTACAATCTATACAAATATACAATATTTTTTATTTTTTATTTTAACATATACAATACAATATACAAATCCACAGAATAGCGAAATTCTATTATTTACAACTCATTCATTCATTGATCAATTTCAATCCATTCACAATTCCGTCATAGCATATATTCAAATCCAACACGTCTGATCTATCATTTACGGCGCGATGTGAGAGATTTTTTATGCAAATCATTTCCAAGATTCTTCTTTTAAAATAATTTCGTTCATAAAATTGAACTTTGAAATTGTTAAAATTAAATTGGTGTTTCTTATCTTGGGCATGATTTGCAAGGGCCGTATTGTTTCCAATTATTTTTGAGATAGATAGTTCGTGTTCTCGTATTCTCTCACCTAGTCGCCGTTTTGTTTGACCTATGTACATTTTATTACATGGCAGCACTCCGTCTCAATATTCTTTTTATTAATATTATCAAAACAAAGATTTGTATTCGAAATTAACCTCATTATTAACAATTTTTTTATTAAAAAATTTAGTAAGCAGAAGTTGTCACTCAGAAATACAAAAGATTTTTTCGTAGATCAACCAGATAGAGTTGCTGTCCCGAACCTCCTTAAGTGAAATCAAGGCGTTAAATGACAAATCGTTTATTGCTAGGACTTTTAGATTCTGGAATTCCCTTTTTTTGTGGGGTTCATTAATTTAAATACAAATATAAAGTACATTTATATCAATAGGTTAAAGTTTTCCATCTAAATGACCTCTAATTTAACAAGATATATTAACTCAACATTGGTACCATTGCGCTGGTTACGTTTCTTTCTCCGATTTGCAAATGGACAATTAGATTAATTTCTTGAGAAGAATGATCGTCTGTTTAAATGGCCAAGGCTTCTTGGACATGCGGCTTTTAGTCTAGATAGGGCCAATAAACGCATTCTGATAAATCAACAGTGATAAGGCTGAACCAGATAGATTGACATTATACAAAACATCACTAGCGAACAATCAAAGCTTTCTTTATAAATATTATTATAATGAAATAAAAAATATAGTATATCAAGTGGTTTGAGTACTTAAAATAAAATGGAAATTTATTAATATTTTGATTTAAATTATTAATATTAAAATATATCAAATAATTTAATTTAAAACATTATCACAGATGTTTTTTGTTTTGTTTTTTTTTAATCAAATTAGAAAATAAAGAAAAATAAATTTGTAGACCTGGACCAGCTAGGATTCCATTCTGTGACATCGCTGGAATTTCCTGTAATAGTTAAGGGAGAGATATTTGCTTAGAATTATTTTTTCTATGTTTATATCAAATGTTAAGAAGGGTAATAATTTGTTATACTCGTATGTCTCTGTAATTTCATTATTACAATTCATTATTACGGTATTTATTTTTTAGCATACATTTTCAGTTTACTATACGTATAGACCAGTGTTTTTCAACCTTTTTCATGACGCAACCCCCTTGGTATGAAACAAAAATTCACGACCCCCTATACCACGCTGTTTGAGAGGCCGGACTCGTGACTTTGTGTACAATTTTTTTTTTTTTTATCTTAAAAACAGTAAAAAAGTATTGATTTATTATTTGTTTTTATAAGTCCTGATATAAATTAATAAAAAAAATATAATTATCAAAAAATGTATTATAAACCAATAAACCTACACAAAGTCTCACGAGCCGGGCCTGCCAGGTCCATCGGCCTCAGAGGACCGGCTCGTGACTTTGTGTACAATTTTTCATTTTTTTTATAGTAAAAAAACACATAATACAGTAAGAAAAGTATTGATTTATTATTTATTTTTATAAATCCTGATATAAATTAATAAAAAATATATATATAATTATGTATACCGATCCACGATGGGAGAAATTAGTTAACGAAAAACACTAATGTGAATGTGACTCATATTTATTTTGTTGATTTGTGTTAACCTACAAATGTCCTTTAATTAACATTTTCTTAATAAAAATATATTTTTAAACTTTGTTTTGTTTTGTTTTTTACTGAAGCCGCGCGAACCCTTATAGAGGCTTCGCGACACACAGGTTGAAAAACACTGGTATAAACTATAGAGTTGTGTGGGCGATAGTACCTCAAAGGTATAGAAAACTACTCAAATATTTAGAAAAACAAAAATATTATTTTATTTATTTACAATTTAATTACAGTATATTTGTTCTTTTGACAATCTTTGTTGTAGGTTGCAAATAAACAATCCCTATACGTGGGATTGCGTTCTTAATAGAATTAATGAAAACATTTTGACAAGCTCCTCGCAGGGTACAGGTGTCTCCGGGCTGAAGGCAGCTGGTAAAATATATCTTAGTACACAATGAAACCTCGCTTAGCGCTTCCTTACTTAACGCGGTTTGGTCAAAAAAAAGCTCTAAATTTGGTCAGAATTAGCTGATACGTTGTGGAAAAAGGTATTTTCAACAAGAGTAAATTGTCAACATAGATACAGCAGGACTAGGAGATATTGCAGTATTGTAGTTTCGCTGAATACCTTTATGGTAACTAGAGTTTACTGGTATTGATTGAGGTTAGTTCAAAGGTCTAGAATCTTCATTTTTGAACTTCCGCCTCATTTCGTGTATTTATTTCCAAAAAGTTGTAGAGGATGTAATTTTTGATATTTTCATTTAAAAAATTTTGAAAATAAACCCTCGAAATAAGGCGGAAGATCAAAAATAAAGATTCTAGACCTTTGAACCAAATTCATCCAACATCAGTAAACTCTAGTTGCCATAAAGGTATTCAGCGAAACCCGTTTTTTAGTAAAAACGGGTTTTTACTGCAACATAAACATAGCCCCCGCATGAAATTTCGGGCCTCAAAATCATAAGCGGATCCCTTATTATAGCCCGCTTGACATTCGGATGGATCACCGTCCCTTATTATGGTAGAGGTATTGCTTTTTATGAAGTGGAAAAAGTTGGTCAAAATGGGTTTTATTTTTTTGTTATTTCGCCAGTGGTTGTAGTGTTGTCCTAAATAACAATTTTAATGAAAAAAAAAAAAATAAAACCTGGATAAGGTCCTAAAAATAAAAAATAAACTAAAGTATAATCACATACATTTTTACTTTCCAATGATACTAAATTAAAAAAAAAAAAATAAACAATAATATTAGGTAAACATTAAATTTTTACAGTTAACAAATATTTTTCAAAGTTTATTTTTCTAACATGCCCCCATAAAAAAAATATCACGGCAGGGTCCGAGGCCCACGGGTGAACCTGGACCCCCTTTGCGGGGGCTATGGATATAGATGAGCAGGATATTGAGGAGTTACTGCAAGTCTGGCGAGAGCCTTCCCAACTTCGTTTATGTCTGTTTGGTTTGGCGCTTTCTCATCTAGGGACACTTCCTAAGCGCTTAGCGAGTCTTTTACTGTATAGGTAATTATTTCTTATATTTATCTTTTTCATTTAGTCCTCTAGCGAAATATTTTACTTATTATGTATACCTAGATTAAATAGGATTTTTGATTTTGGAAAACAAGATTGCATATTGTAAATTTCAAGTGTGAACGAGCTGCAATGCTCTGACAAAGCGACAAACAGCCAATATCAATATATATTTGTACTTGTGACGTTGCGCATATCAAGTGAGAGCACACCAAGATTTATGTACCATTTTGTAATTCATATAATTTTGTATATTATGATAAAATCCACAACAACTCTGCCTGCGGACAATTTATTTATAAAATTAATTGTGTCGCTAATACTCTCTTAGGAACTGATGATGGCATTATTTAATTAAAGCCGAAACGTTTTCCATAATTGTGAGTTTTTTATTCATCAGAGGCTACCCATTGGCTGAATCCCTCTCCATTACTTAATTTTATATATATATAGATTCCGTTATTTTATGTATGCAATTAATAGCTCAAATTGTATTTAAAATTCAATGATTTTAATAATACAAGCGACTCTATGTGCAATTATTGTGCATCTTTAAAATAACAGAATATGCAATATAATTAATGCGAGACTGAAGAAGTTCTAATTAAAAGAACGAAAGGGCGATTAAATAATAATTAAAAAGTGTTTTCATTAAACACAGCCCTTTTGTCCTATAGCTTATATGTATAAGTAATTAAATTTCATTAATGAGGATAATTTGCAATAAAGTACTTTATTAAAAAAAAATCGACTGTATTCAAAATTGTTCAGTTAATAAATATTATTATAACTTGTAATTAATATTAGAATAAAAATTTTAATTTTATAAATATACTGATTGGGATATTAGTTGACAAGTCAACAGCTTGATTTTTGTATCTACTTGTTATAACAATGTTATAGTACCTGGAACACAGAGCGTTGCTCGGGGTAATTTTTTGCTTAAATATATTAATATTATTTTTAATTTTAAATTCAGGTGAAAAGAAACATTTTTATTTGCAGCCAGAATTAAATAAAATTGAAATAAAATTTAATTTATTTTTTATTTTGTGAACGTTTTGACCCGCTACTCCCATCATCAGGCCATCTTTGCCTAAAATGTTTTTAATTTAGTTGGAATTAAAAATAATATTAATATACACCGAGGTTTCTTCGTTGACCCTTTTAAACCCTGAAGAAGGAGGTACGATCCTCCGAATCGTCGAGTTTTTTAAGAGGATGAAAATCGACGTTCTAATAAATAATTTTAATTGGAATCTGTGGTTTTCATTAAACTTGGTCTGCCTTGGTACCAATTCCGCAGTTCTACTATTTCGTCTTCAACAGAAGGCATCTTAAATTAATTAAATTTCTTAATTTTAATATATAATAATATTTGTAATTCGATATTAAATTGATTTTAAAATTAAAAAAAAAAAAATAATAATAATAATAAAATGAAATTGAATAAATTTAATGATAAATTTTTATTGACACACCCATCTGCCACTAATTACTTTAATTAAGAAAAAATCAATTAGAATGAATTTTTGCAACGAAGAGACCTATTCAGATCCTTTTGTCATCCGCAAAATTTGTTAATAAAGTTGGTTTCAGCAAAATTGTTTAAGCAGTTTTCAAAATAAAATAATATACAAATATATATATAGATAGGGATCTGCCATGGGCGTAGTTAGGTGGGGGTCAAGGGGGCAATGTCCCCCCTACAAAACTCATTGCCTCCCATCAGTGGCGTAGCGTAGGTTTCTGCCGCCCGGGGCAGATGCCACATTTGGAGCCCTCTCTATTTTCAATAAAATTTCATTTTACCCCAAATCTTAAAATTTTTAGAAACTAGAATAAATATTTAATGGTAAAACATGTTTTAGTAGTCAATATTCAGTTATTATCCAAAAACGAAAGCCGAAGTCCACCAAGCACGAAAATAGTCGCAAATCATCCAATAAGAATTGTTGATCTTAAAAAAAAAATTGATTTTTTTTTTATCTTATAGATGCGCTCATAAGCTCGAAGTTATAAATCTTTTTATAATTTTTTCTAAAATCTACCGCCCATATCAGAGTGCCCCTCCCCCTGCCTCCTAGAAAAATTGAAACTCCATTATTACGAGGCATCACTTATGTATTTCTCATTAAATGATTTCGTTATTTGAAAAAATTGTCAATTCTACTAAAAAGTTGATCTCTAATCGGATTACCGAAATTGATACCTTATGCTGGCTAATCAGCTGGAGTGGTGTATTTGTCCAGCTCTTGATAGATATGGAGAGAGGAAGATGTTTTAGGTATTTAGAGCCTTAACCTGGCCTCATGCCTGTTACTTTTATTACGAGTACAAGGAGAAAAGTGTTTGGACCAGGAAAGGGGAGTACTAGGATGGCTTCGGCGACGAACCTGTAGTGCGGGGTCCCCCGCGGGCGCCGTGGCGCTCCTGCGGAATGGTCTGTGCCGTGGTGGCGCCGCCTGCATGCCGATAATCTCTGTCGATCGGCTCGGCTCACAAATTAGTCCTCACTAAGCCACTAAGCTCCAGGCTAGTAAAACACGTAGGCGAGCATAGAGAGATCCGGCGAGAGGCTCTCTGGAGGTTTGCGAGTGACTGGCGGCACGAACCAGCCGGTTTCTCCGTTGAATCTACTTTGAGAGAGGCGACCTCTGCACCAGTCAGAGGCCGAGACCTCCAACGATTGAGAAAATCAGCTCGAGATCGGTTTCCGAAATAAACAGTTTATGTTCCCTGGATCACTGTCTACAATTCACAAATGAGAAAAGATAAACAAGTTCTGCTATCCCTATCTTTTGCTATTAGCAATAGCTCAGGATGATGCTAGAAGATAAAACTACATAAAAGAAACTAAATCAACTAGTGTGGGCACCACACGACTTTCACATTAGTTTCTCCCATATTTGAAATCATCATACCAATTTTCTTCATTCAAATTACTTCAATTTGTGTTTCCCCCTACAAGCTGTTTTGAGAAAACCGGAACAAAGACGAAATTGTAAAATACCAAAAATCTTCAAGTAAACATATACTTCCGCTTCTTCGATTTTAGCAAAAATTTCGAGATACTTTAGATAATTTACGTTTCAAATCCTAAAGATCTGCGAATTACCGTAGGCGAGAAATGAACGATTAAAATATTTATTTTGCGACCCTCCTAATTTACACCGTCTTCCTTTATTTATTTTTTTTTTTTTTTAATGATATTGATGAGAGAAGGAGATACACCAGAAGGTGGATCCCCTAAAGGCCTGTATGGGCTGGCCCCTCAATCGTGAAAAGAACAGAGCAGAAGGAAAAGAAGCCGGGATCACGAGCCAATCTCAGAAACTTAGATACAATTCAATATCCAATTTACCAAGGTTTTAGGGGCTTCGAGCAGTGGTAAATTCTCCGCGCGATAAATTCGGTTAAATTTATCTCCCACTTAATTTTTATTACCAGACCCTATACTTACAGAAAAAATGTCTGGGTATAGCCGGGAATCGAACCCGAGACCTCCGGGTTGCCAGTCAGTTATTTCAATCAGATTAAATTTTATACACAACTAATAACTAACACTTGATAAATAGACCAATTTAAAAGAATCTTTTGAACCGTTTTTGAGAAAATCACAAAAAATGAAAAAAACTTTTATCAACTTTACCAACTTCCGGTGTTCCGATTTCAAGCTTGCAAAAGCTTGCTGTACTGCTTCTAAGTGATATCAAGCTTAAGTTTCGAATTTCGTAGCTCTGAGACTTAAGGTTGCGAGACGCAGTGAGTACATATGTACGTATGTACGTAAATATTAAGTGACCAATGAGTTTTTGGTCACTTTTGGGCCTCTGAGGACCACAATATCCTATTTTATGTTCTAAATCTGATTTCAAACAGTTAAGGGCATTGATTCCATCAACCTAGAAGTCACAAAGTGAGATTAACTTATTTCATCTCTGAGATAGAAGCTCTAAGAGTCAGGACCCCGGAATTCGATCGCAATACTTCACAGCATAGATGGGGGAGGTTTATGTTAAACGTTAAAGTCATGTGGATGGCCACATCACCTTATTTTTCATTAACAAGTTTTTAGCTAATCTGTGAGAGCAATTATACAAATTGTAGAAAATAAACTATTCAAGGCGTTCACAGATTAAGAGTACAAAATTGGTTCAGGTAGATCCAAAAGCTTAAAATTTGCCCTCCTCTCCAACTGGTTGGTTGGTTTTTGTATCACATTGTATTTATTGTCTTGGGATATTTATGGAAAGTTCCAAATTAAATAAAAACTTGTAGCTAACTAAAAAAGTATTAATAAGTAATACTAATAATTAATTAAACAAAGATAAACGCAAGCCAAAAATAGGGACATATGCATAAAAAACTTGATTCTCAAGAAATTTTTAAAAATATATATACTTAACATCTATCGGTCCATTCCCTCGGTCACTTGGGCTGTTAAACAAAAGAAAAGAAATTTAGAATATTTGCAGGTAAAAGATCAGTTGCAAGAAGAATATTTCCTGGTTAGATCTCAATGCCTCTTTCTAGAGGAGCGGCTTCGAAGAAGAATTTCAAAATGACAATCTTCACTTTCGTGGTGTTGATTGCCATCTTTAAATTCGTAGTTATCTGCCTTATTCCTTTTTATTATTTAATAATAAAATTATTTATTCAATACTACTAAGATAATATTTGTTTTCGGAGTTTTGAGCCCCTGGGGCGAGCCTTTCTTATCACGCCCAATGTTGTAGTCGTATATTTTATATTTATTAAATTCGAGAATATTTGAAAAGGTTAATTTATTTTTAAAAGTGTAGACGGTACTAGCAATTTGATGTATTCATAATAATAATCAGAAAAATAATCCATAACAAATAATGTAAAATATCGGAGAGGACAGTCTCTGGTCCCGAAAAACTTAGAAAGGGATTTTATCAATTTCATTTAACTGGTGGTGGTTTTATAATAAAATAATAAATAATTTTTATTAACGGTTTTTAATTATGTAATACTAAAATTATTTATTTAAAAATAATAATACGATAATATAGATGTGCTCTGCCCTCTGAGTCTTGGATCCGTGGTTGCCAGCCCAAGGCTTTTTGTATACATATAACATATATTTTTCTTAAATTATTAATTAATTAATTTATTATTTTATATAATCATAGTACATTTAAATATATTAAATTATAATGTTAAAAGATATAGCAATACTCTGGACTTAATGAACTTGTTGTATCCATAACAAATGGCTGGCTCATGGCGAGAGGCTTGCGACCCAGGCTTAGATAAGACAGAATTATAAATGAGAAAGAAAACAATTTTATTTTATCGATTTCATCTATTGGAAGATTTACAGTTCCTATCTAATATAAGAAAATATCATTTCAATTAAGAATTTCCAAGTTTAGATCAAATGTTAAGAAAACATTCTTCACTTTCTTCTCTCGGCCAGCTATTCGCTGAGTAACATCAAAAGGTTTTATTTTTTTTCTCATCCCATATGCAACTAAATGTTTTGAAATTTAATATCTATGGTATATTTTCTTTAATCTTTTATATAATATAATTATTATTTGGAAATTTTTATTTTTAAGGGTAGTTTATTTGAAGTCTAATTTGAAAAAATGTTAATAACTCCGTTGAAATTTTTTTTTAAATATGAAATTAATATATATGATAAAACAACTAATTATTAATAATTTAATTGAATTTTGAACGAAATCGATTCAGTACTTTTTGAGAAAATCGTCAAAAACCCCGAAAACCGTCTATGAAAGGCCGTTTTAGAAATATTTTAAAATTCACATCCATGTCACAAGCCAACGTTTTGTTTCATATGACTTTTTAAACTTTTTTCAAATCCATCTCGAACTTTCAAAAAACATCGTTTTTTGACGGTTCAGATGGTTTTTGACAATTTTCTCGAAAAGTACTGAATCGATTTTGTTCAAAATAGTATTAAATGAATCATAATTAATTGTTTTATAATATCTATTAATTTCATATTTTTGAAAAATATTTCAAAGGAGTAATGAGCGTTTTTTCAAATTAGACTTCAAATAAACTAGCCTTAAAAATAAAAATTTCCAAATAATAATTATTTGATATAAAAGATAAAATAAAATATTCCGTAGATATGAAATTTCAATACATTTAATTGCATAGGGGATGAGGAAAAAAATAAAATGCTTTGTCATTTCTAGATGAATTCGCTCCCGGAGAGAAGAAATTGAATCTTTTCATTAAATTTCTTTTAAACTCTAAAATTCTTAATCAAAATGCTATTTTCTTATATAAGAATAGTACTGTGAACCTCCAGATAAATAAAATTGATAAAATAATATCGATTTCTTTCTGATTTATAATTATTTTATTTTGTTTTATCGAGTAGCTGACTGGAACGTCTCTTGACATTAGATAGGGACACATTATTTATTTTGGATTCATCAAGTCCATTCACTTGACAATTTTGAAATATCTTTTAATATATAAAAATTTAATACATTTAAATGTACTATTATAAAATATAATAAATAAATAAATAAAATAATTTAAATAATCGATTTTACCATCAACAGCAATGAGCCTGGCGTCCACGAGAAGCGTCAGACACGGCTGCAAAGAAGTTAAATACATAATTATTTTATCAAATAAAATATTAATTTTCAAAAATCCAAAGTTATTTTAAATAGTATATTTTATAAATAGTTTAAAATATATTTTTTCGTCTCGAAAAAAATTACTTTTTTAACCGTCTCTTAAAAGGGGCAGTGATGTAAAGGGGGATCCTTATCAACATAATGATAATTTCTAAGGGGGAAAAAAAATATTAATTTTCAAAAAACTAAACTTATTTAAATAGTATATTTTATAAAGAGTTTTGCTTAGGGATATCTTGGAGGGGGAGGTGGGAAAGAAAAGGGGAAGGGGAAGGGGAAGAAGGCCCGAAGAACCTACATCCGGCACTGCACATCCTATATTTTAATCAAAAATTCTGAAGCTAGAAGTTCAAAATCTAATCGGTTCTTTGTTTTGGAAAAAGACGAACATTCTGGCACCAGAACGATTAACATTTATTAAATATAATACTAGTTGCAAGGCCCGCCTTCGGCGGCCCTCTTGCTAACCAGAGGGCGCGCCCCCTGGACCCCCGACCCACGAACCCCACCCTCATACCTCACTCCCACCCACCACACCCTCCGAATCCCACCAAGTACCTTCCACCCCCGCACCATGCACCCGTGCCCAACCACAGCCTCCACACCACCACCCCACTACGCCTCTGGACCCTCACCTGAACCCCCCACTCGACCCTGCATCCCTCGGACCCCACCCGGTGCCCTCCACCCCCGCACCCAGTTTTTTTCATTTCTAGCCTTCTAGTGACCCACAGATTATGTATACAAAATTTCGTTGAGTTTGGTCAAAGAGCAAGAATTTTCATATTTTGACCCCCCCCCCCCTTTGGGGGAATTTTTTTAAACAAAAGTTGTCAGAAATCACATCCCCTACAACTTTGCTCATAATAAAATTGCGTAGAGTTAATAGTTTAGGAGTTTGATAATTTTCATTCGTGCGCCCCCCCCAAAACCTCCTTCTGGGGGGGGTCAAAATATCAAAACGTTATATAGCTAAAAACCTAAGTTAGAAGACATCTGTTGTAAAATGAAATTTCATAATAATCCCTTCAGACGTTTTTACGTGAATCGTGAGCAACTTTTTGGAAAAGACCGAAACATACAGACATACACACAGACAGACAGGAATTTTGTTGAGGGTGTTTTCGTTCATAACTTTGATTGAAACGTGTGCAACCAAAATTTGGCGTGATTTGGAGCAATATACAGACAAAACCTTAATTTTATATACCTATATAGATTTTCAAAGTAGATCGAGATCATTTCGAAACAAGAGAAGCGAGTTGTCGTCAGTCGCCGCTGTGAGCGCTACTGGTAATGACCTTCTGCTTCTTTTATTCGGAAATGTCAAAAATTTTATAATTAATTGCTTAATATTTATACAAGTTTTATTACAAATTCAACACAATAAATGGATTTATAATTCACTTTGAATTTTTTCTCTAAACAAAAATGTAACTATATATATATTGATTATTTTAATATTTCTTTAGGCATTTTTCAAAAGACATTTGACATCTAAAATCTTGTTTTTTTTTAGTTACTAGAAAAGGGAAAAGATGTTCAATAGCTCTGAATCCAGTAAAGGTGATTTTCTTGAACAAACCAAAGCAGCAAGACAAGAACGAGCATTTGAAAAGAAACGAGAAACTGCTGCAATAAAAATCCAAGCTCTTATAAGAGCCTGGCTAGCGAGGAAATCCTTTACCAAACGAATACTGTGAGTATTCTCATAGAATATACTCTAAAAAAAAATTGTATTCTAATTTCAAAAATATACTAAACTATATTTGAGCTTTTATTATTAACAAAAATAGTTCTTGGAGTCATTTAAATTGATTTTTGATGACAGGGTGACATTTGAGTCTGGCCTATTGAAATGACCATAATATTATCTCTATAGCAAAATATACTTTAAGGAAACACTAGCTAGGCTCAAGGCCGTAGTCAGA